>NC_069455.1:8245986-8303155 GCF_026875155.1 Cherax quadricarinatus
CCAACATAAGGAACCTTCCTTGGGGGAAAATTATATTAAAGGATGGGGGGTTAAACAACCGGACCAGGGGGGGCTTTTGCCCCCGAAGCCCCCAGGTATACTTCGGGTATCTCCGGTACCCTCCGGGATACAGGCTCAAAACCGAGTGGACAGTGTCTTAGGGTATTCAATTTCATGTTTATTAGACGAGAGTTTTTTTAGGTACGGTACACAAAAAAACGGTTAGCAAATTACAAAAAAGTAACTTATTGAAATAAATGAGGGTAAACAGGTGTTATCACGGGTTGTTTGGGAAAGTTCACTTTTTTTTTTCACAGGGGTTTTTTTTTGCATATAGTAAGGTGTAAATTCCCCAGGATCCCCCCCCTTCCCCCCAAAAAATAAGTGCTTGTTTCCTTGGGTCTTTGAATTTTGGGTATTTTATTAGTACTTTCCCCCTCCTGGCTTGATTAATGCAATACAGATTATTCCTTGATTGAAAAGGGCCATTGGATTCAAATGTCTACAAAAATACCTAATTTTGCAATTTTTTTTGTATACTAATTCCATAAAACCCCTGCGCTATGTTACCCCCACAGTGAAATGGGACCGGGGTGTTAGTCGACTTTGGGGGTTACCCCGGGGACAAAACGACCAAATTTGCCCAAATGTTCAACATAACAAGCGATTTTCATATAGTGAAAGTCATTGAGTCAGCTATGGTCTGTACCCCTTGTACGTATTTGTAGAAATAAAGATATTATTATTATTTTTATTTTATTTTTATTTTTATTATTATTATTATTTTATACAGTGGGTGTGGTTGAGTGTGAATAAACCTGCTTACAGCAGGTTCCTGCTTGTGACCCCATCTAAATAATTTTAATTTGAATAAAATTGGGCTTTGTTGCAAAAGCCTTAAAATAAGCCTGTAAACAAATCAGGGGCAGCATAAAGTTTATTGGAGAAAATTTTTTTCTCCCCAAATTTTGTCAGTCCCGTGCAACTCACTGGACAGGGTTTGCTGAGTTCACTATGCAGTGGTCGGAAGGTCGCTACTTGTCCTGCAGGGTTTTTCGGGGGGGTTTAAAGTGGCTTGCTTTTGTATGTTTAGTCAATGCTCAAAGGGGTTGAAGGGGAAGTTTTACTTCTTTAGGGGAAAAAAAAAAAAAATGAAAATTCGCGGATGTAAAGTGAAAGTGAGGCGGTTGGGGTTTAAAATAATTTATTTTTTGGTACGGTCTTTAAATACAATTTTCATACATGGTGTAAATTTTCCCACCAGGATAACCCCCCCGACATGCAGACAAAGCGAAAAAATGGGGGAAATGGCTTCCATAAAGGGGGAAGCATCAAATGGGGGGTAAAAATGTTTTCAAGGTAGGGAAAAAGGGTTTTTTTTTTTCACCGTGAATAATGTACTTTTATGGTCAGTGACTCACAGGTTAGCTATATAGATGGTGCCTTCTGTAACAGGGATGGGAAGGTGAAACAGGGGTTTCTCTGAAGCTGGTGTTGGTGTCATAATCAACAGGTTGGATAATATTATGTCAGGTAATGGGAACAGGCCTCTTGTCTGCCTCAGTGCTGGGGAAAGTGATATTCGGAAGGGCAGGAGACAGGGGCTGCTAGAGAAATGCCTTCTGAATCCCACATACAAGGTAATAAATTATTTCACACAGATGGGGTCAACAGGAAGGGTGGTGGAGCGGCAATGTGTGTGAAGAGATAATTTAAACTGTTAAGGGGAAAGCATGGAACTGAGTCTATTTGGCTACAGTTTCTTGAGGGACGTGAAAGGCTAATCCTGGGTGTGATTTACAGGCCCCCAAACCTTGATAGGGAACTCCATTGACTTCTGTGGGGCGAAATTGCTAAAACAAATTTGAAAAAGCTTTTTGGGGGGAAATTTTTTCTTTTGGCAAATAAATTTTAAAAAATTTGAAGGAAATCTTTAAACTGTGACACTCAGATACGGTCCATATCTGATAACTTTTTGGCTTTTTTTTGTTCCTAAAAAATAATCTAATAATCTCGAGGTTAATGTGAAATTTAAGAAAACATTACAAAACACTGTTTCTATCTCATAAATTACCTTAATAAGTCTAATTAAGTCAGGGTCCCCCGATTTTCATGCAGCCGTTTTTTGGGGCTGAGAGATTTATCCAGGTGGAGTGGGCTGGAGTGACCTACGGCCATTATCCCGTGGGCAGGGGTTGTGGGATGGTTGCAAATGACTTTTTTTTTTTCAAAGAAAAACTTAAAGCTGCCCCTCAACTAGTTCCCAAAAATGGGGAATGAATAAACAACTTTAAAAAATCTCACAGGTCAAAGAGAGGCCTGTCTGGGAATCAAAAGGAGGGGACACTTAAGGAAACCCGTATTTCAATTCCGCACCCTATACAAACTGAATGAACGTTGGAAAAACAACAATGACGACAAAGTTATCCCACCATCAAAATTTTTCCTGCGGGATAACGGGGCCCTGAAAAATATCCTCCGGAAAGGCGTAGAATGAGGGGAGATATGATTGAAGTGTACGAATGGAAGACAGAAATAAATAAAGGGTATATAAATAACATATTGAAAATATCTAACCAAGATTCAAGTTTGAAGAATTTAGACGTAGAAAGTGTATTGGGAAGTAATGATTTGGCGATATAGAGTTGTGGATGAGTCTTCTTGCAGTCTTAGCGAGGCTTTCTGCCTCTTGTGTTCATATCTTGTTTTCCTCTGCATTTATAAGTAAGTGAATTTGTTATGTATAAATGTGACTTGCATTACTTAACCTACGATATCCTAAAAAATATTTCAGTAGAATTTAAATCCAGTAGGTCTATGAACTTTCACATATTTTTATGAAGAATAAAACCCACAATACCGACGCTGGAACAATACCGTAGCTGGAACAATACCGACGCTGGAACAATACCATAGCTGGAACAATACCGTAGCTGGAACAATCTGTACATAACTCTCACTGCAGTGAGAACGCCAGATAAGGTTTCGGTGCATTCTTAACCATTATCAAGTCTTCAACTGTTATCTTGTGTATGTAGGCCTGAGAGGCCAGGCCAGGTGACCATACTTAGTCACACAGAAATGTTGATAAATTCCACACACGCTCAGGGTCGTACTTGCACGACTTATTAACATATACGAAGACGTTTCAGTCTTGGAACTTAGATACATTGAAAGAAATCTAAAAAATTTACATTTAAATCTGTAAATCAAGAGCTAATAATGCTAATACTACTACTAATACTAATATATAATTAATATATCAATAATTAAATATTATTATTATTATTATTATTATTATTATTATTATTATTATTATTGTTATTAAAATATATTGGGAAACTAAACAGCAGGGTCATTTAGCTCCTGGGCTCTGAATGTTAGGAACTGGAGCTACCCTCTTGTATCAAACCAGGCGTTGTATGACCCCTACGGGTTTAGGAAGGCTGGATTGACAAGCCATCGCAGAGGGGGGGATATTGAAGGAAGACCTAACACGGCTTGAGACGTGGCTTAAGTCATGTCTTTCAGGAAGGAAACATAAGGAGCACTTTAGCAGGCCTACTGGCCCATGCTAGGCAGGTCCACGATTAAGACACCTTTTGGAAAAGGGGCTTTAGATACGCAGTTAGGACACGCCGAAGGGACCAACATATTTTAGGACATATGCAGGCAGTATAAGCAATGGCGTGTAAGCGATATCATCTTCAGGACATGGGGAAAACAGGACACGTACGTAACGCGTTTAGACACGGGCGATCGTTTTGTTTTTATTAAAGACGTGCGTCAGCGGAGATTATGCAGGCAAATTGAAACACATGGTGGAACACGTTCAGGAATTTCACTCACTGGCTGCGCCTTGTTTTCCGCTTAGAGTGCCCTAGGCAGCATTGTTTTTGCCTACCGTCCTTACACACCCGGGGTGGCCGTTGAGGGGGGGGGGTCGGTGACCCACCGACATCACTTTAGGACATAGGCATCAATAGGTTAGGTTAGATAGGTAGGGAGACCCACAGTTCCTGTTAACTGTATGTTACCCGGAGACTATGGCAGAGGGTCACCGCATTACCTCCAGATGGGGGGCATGGAAACGGCTCTGTAGAGAGTTTTTGCTAGCCATTTTTCCCTTGTGGGAGCTTTTCAACCATGTTTGGTCTATGAGACCCTTTTAAAGATTTTGTTTTTTAGTTTTCAAGTTGTTTGGTTCTGTGAGAGCTTTATCAAGCATTTTTTGGTTCGTGTAGACTTTTCAAGTCTTTGGGGGGCTCGTGTTGGCTTTACAAGTCATGTTTGGCTCGTGGAGACTTTATCAGCTGTTTGGCTTTTAGAGCTTTTAAATTCATTTTGGCTCTTGGAGAGTTTTTAAAACAAGTCATTTTGGCTCGTGTAGAGTTTATAAGAAAATTTGAAAAGGTCTAAAAAAGGCGAAAAGTCTATGTCTCGTGTCTTACAAAAATATTATAAAATCGTTTGTTGTTGTTGGTGGGGGTAGTGGGGTTAGTGGAGTGGGGGGAGTAGGAAATTGGGGTGGTAGTAAAAGTGGTGTTAGTAGTGGTGGGGGTGGTGGTATAGGGGTAGTAGATAGTTAGTGAAAAATTTTGGGGGTGGTAGTGTAGGGTATGGTGGGGGGTTGGATAGTATATATGGTAGTAAAAATTTGTGGTGGTTGGTAGTGTTAGTAGTGGTGGTGTATGTGGTAGTGATAAATTGTGGTGGTAGTGTTTTTTTGGGGGGGTAGTAGTATGGTAGGGTGGGGGTGGTATAGTAGTGGTAGGATAAATTGTGGGGTAGTGATAAATTGTGGTTAGTATAGTAGTAGGGGGGTGTAGGGTGGTGTGGGGTGTAGTTGGTAGTAGTGGTAGTGGTGGGGTAGTGTATAGGGGTAGTAGTGGTAGATAGGTAGTAGTAGTGGGGGTGTGTAGAAAGGGGTGGGTAGTATAGTTTTAAAGTAGTAAGGGGGGTGGTGGTAGTGGTATATTTGGGGGTATATAGTAGTACGGTATGTATAGTTACCGGAGGTTTATTCCGGGGGCCAACCCCCCCCGGGGCCCCATCCATGCCCGGGCCCCCCGATGGACAGGGCCTGATCAACTGGTTTTTACTGCTGGCCGCCGCATCCAACTACGAGCCACAGCCCGGCTGACCCGGGCCTGACTTTAGGTACTGCCCCGCTCTCTTTGAAGGCAGCCAGGGTTTATTGAAATTCCCCAAAAGTTTGATGCGAGGCTGTTTGAACATTTTGGGCCCCGGAACTTAGGGTTTTCCCCTTAGTGCCCAAATGGCCCCCTATTTTTTATTGGGGGCTTTTGCATCGCCCCCGTCTTTTACTTTCTGGGGAAAGAGATTTCTGTGTGAGATTTGGGACCATTCCTTTCCCAAGATTTTCCAGTGTAATAGATAATCTCTCCCTCCTGGTTCAACGATAAAGTCAAGTGTTCCAAGCTTTCCCGTATTAAGGGGCTTGACAAAACTTATACGTGAGTAAAGGACTCTGTACACCTCCAGATCTCGTTTTCACCTTTTTTTTAATGGGTGTTAATGTACAGCAGTTTTTCCAGCCAAAAAGGGAACAAGTGATTTGAAAAGGATCATCATGGGCTGGCATCTCTCTTTTTTGAAAGTTCTCATTACCACCCTTCATTTTTTTTTGCACGGCGACGGCACTGTTGTATCCTTGAATGAATCCTCAGACATTCACTCCCGGGTCCCTTACATTATTTTTCCCTCTATTGTATGGCCGGGAGTCAGCATATACTCTGTTTAGTTTTTCTCCTCCATTAGTATAGTTTTAGGGGTGTGGTGGTAGAGTAGTGGTAGTAGTAAGGTGGTAGTAAGTGGGGGGTAGTAGTGGTGTAGTGTGGGGGTATGGTTAGTATAGAGGGGTAGTAGTGGTGTAGTGTGGTAGTAGTAGTAGGGGTAGGGGGTAGGGGGGTATGTAGGGGGTAGTAGTAGTAGTGGTGGTGGTAGTAGAAGTAGTTTGGTGGTAGTAGTAGTAGTGGGGGGGTAGTAGTAGTGGTAGTATATAGTAGTGGAGTAGTATAGTAGGGGGTATGGGGAGTATAGTGGTTAGTATGGTGGTGTAAAGAGTATGGTGGTGTATATAGTGGTGGTATATGTGGTAGTACTAGTATATGGGTAGTTAGGGGTAGTAGTAGCGGTAGTGGTAGTGGTGGGTAGTATAGATAGTGCGAACACAGTAGCAGTAATGGTCGCTTGTACCGCCTTACAGTTCTCAAAAACAGGGTCATCAATGGCGCCCGGGGCGGGGTCCGCGCCCCTCTCCTGTTACGGAATTTTTCCCCTTTTTTTTCCCTAAATTTTTTAATTTTTTTTGACTTTTCAGTATTTTTTTTTTCCCTTGGCCAGGTTTTTTTATCCGATAGTCAGGTGTTTTTTCCCGATGCCCAGTGTTTATTGAGGTCGGTGTTTTATCCGATGCCAAGTGTTTTGTCTGATGGCCAGTTTTTTTACCGATAGTCGGTGTTTTATTCTGATTGCCAGGGTTTTTTACCGATATCCAGTTTTTTTACTGATGGTCAGTTTTTTGTTGATGGCCAGGTTTTTATCTGATGGTCAGTGTTATATATGATCAGGGTTATTGGTGGTAATGGTTTATTCGATGGTCAGGTTTTTATTGGGGTTGGGTGTTTATCTGACTGTCCAGTGTTTTATTCTGGCATGCTTCATCTGATTTAGGTGTTTTATTTGATGGCCCAGTATTCAATGGTCAGGTGTTTTATTGATGGTCCAATGTTTTATCTGATGGAAGGTATTTTCTTTCAGGTTTTTTTCCTGTTTCTAGGCGTTTGTCTCTTTACGTATTTTTACTTTGTAAATTAAGGGAAGTTGGGGAAATGCTGGTGTTTTACATCTGAAAAAAATTTTTGACTAGTGAAAATTTTGTATTTTTACGTGGGGTTTTAATTTAGGCCCTCCCTTTTTTCTCCCTCTCCATTCCTCCCCCCCCCCCCCCACCCCTCTCGTTCCTCCCCCCTCCCCTCCAAACCACTCAGATGCGTCACCTTTCCATTTCAGTAATCCCGTCTTGCCCTTTTGGAGGGGAGGGGGGGGGGGGGGGAGAGGGGAGAAGGGGGGAGGGGAGGGGGAAGAAGAAGGATTCTTTGGATCTTTGGAGATGGGTAATCCCCTTCCCGTAAACCCGGGGAAGGGTTCTCTGTAAAGGGACCGCTAAATGGGGGGGTGGTGACGCAAAAAAGGGGGGTGGGGGGTGACGCAAGTCCCTGCGTAAGAAAACCAACGTTGTCCCTAGGGGGGGGAATTTATTTTTCGGGCCCCCGATTATTTTTTTATTGGGTTGGAAATGGGTGAGGGAAGGGGTTTATTAAATTTTTTAATATGGAAAAAGGGGGTTTTCGTAATATTTTTTTGGGAAAAATGGGTTAATAAGGTTAGGAAAGGGGGGTTTTCGTTTTTTTTTTTTTTTTGGGGGGGGGGGGGGGGTTTTGGGTTTTATAACTTTGAGAGCGGGGGGTGAAAAGCATTTGTAAGGGGTTTTTATTAAAACGTTTTTTTTTTTAAAAATTGGAAAAATAGTGGTTTTTTTGAAAGATTTTAAAATGGGGATAGGTAGGGTGTTAACAGGCATAGCGCAATAGTCAAATTTATCAATTAATAGCCCTCCTTGCCGCGCTCTGTAATAATTCAGCTTTTGAATGCCTTTTTTTCCCCATTAAACTTTCGCTAGGGTAGGGCGAAATGTCTTTTGCTTTTGGGTACTTTAAAACGTGGCTTCACGTGTTGTTGAAGGGAAAGGGGAAGGGGTTTGGCCTCAAGGTCCTTTAAACTAATTTTTGATTCCGTTGTGTGTGGTGTGTTTTGGGTGTGTGTGTGTGTGGGGTTTTTGGTGTTTGGGGTGTGTGTTTATTTGTGTGGTGTGTGTGTAGTGTTGTGAATGTGTAGGGTGTGTGTAGTGTGTGTGTGTGTGTAGGTGTGCGTGTTTGTGAGTGAGTATGGGGTTGTTGTTGTGTGTATTTTTTTGTGTGTGTGTGTGGTGTGTGTGTTTTGTGTAGTGTGTGTTTATGTGTATAGTGTGGTGTTTTGTGTGTGTAGGGTGTAGTTTTTGTGGGTGGTGTTGTGTAGTGTAAAATAAAATAAAATTTAAAATATTATTTTTTATTGGTGGGGGAAACTGTCGATGTCTTTCTACTTTCCCAGGAAAATGCGTCCCCCCGGGCTTCCCCTGTAACTGGGCAGCTTTTTGTCATCACGCCCTCCAGGATGTTCCTAAGATGGATTTCCCATTCTTTTAATCATATCGTTTTTGTCTTACCGGGGGAAGGGGGGTGGGAAGTGAACACACATTTCTTCCTTGATCATTTGGTAAAATCCGCCTTTTAACAATCTCCCACTCGGTGGTTTTAAGGGGTTTAGTGAAACCTTTTGGGGGGGGGAGAGGTTTTAAACCTCAGGGGGGGGGGGTTTAAATGAAAACCCCATGAAAAATCCTGATATGTATGGGTTGGGGTGGGTCGAGGCCAGCCTGTGTAAAAAAAATTTGAAAAATTTTGAATCGAAAAGGGGGGGGGGCCCCCGAGCGAGATTCGACCCCCGTATGTCAAAACACCATCACACTCCCCCTTACTTTCTTGCCTGACCCAAAACCCGTATATTGTGTTGGGAAAGTCGCCACACCCCCACCCCACTTCCCCCCTTATTTCCCCTTCCCCCCTGTTATTTCCTCCCCCCCCTTTTTCCAAACACAAAAACACCGTACCAACGCACACCATGTTCCCGTTGCTATGGTCCCTTGCTCCTGTTTCCCCCTTTTGTTTGGGCCTTACTTATTTGTATTCTTTTTGTTCTGTTGGCATGCCCCTTTTTGTTCTTTGCTTCTGTTGGGATGGCCCCTTTTGTTTTCCCTGCTTCCTTGCACCTCAGACTGATGGATGACCACCTAAAACTACGCTTTAAAGGGTGAGGGGGTGATAACTCGTTTTACATCCTCTCTTCGCTGCCCTGTACTTATGAAGAACCTACTGGTTTTGGGGAAACGTTTCGGAATAAAAAATACCTAATGTTGGACATGGTCTTATTAAAAGGTATGTTTGTGTTTTAAAATTTTATTTTGAGATCTCTGAAGGTTGCTTACGATGTTTCGGACCCCCCGGGACGTTTACGCGTCCGCTCCTTCCTGTGACACGGGGAAATCTCTGGGGTAAAAATTGAAGGGAGAGGGGGAAAAAAGGAGGGAAAAAAGGAAGAGGGGGAAAAAGAGTGATGAGTGGGGTAAGTTGACCCACAGAGAGAGAGACCCGTTGAAACACGGTGCCTGGGAAATTCCAATGGAATATCGACCGGTTTAAACCGCGCTGGACAGGGGTCCCCGTGTGTTTTGACGGGGGGGGGGCGTTGGTTACTTGTGTTATTTTACTAGTGAGACAGAAGAGAAGGGGAGAGAGAGGAGAAAAGAAAAGAGAGAGAAGAGAGGGGGAAGAGAGGAGAGAGAGGGAGGATCATTTCATACAAATCAAAACCGACAAATTTACACAAATAACCTGCACAAAGGGTAAAAAGGTTATAAAACATTTTCGGGCCCCACTTTTTTGCCGCATGTCGCCTGTGGATGGCCAAAACAGAGTGAAACTCCCCCTTTTTTTCATTTTCCACCGGTATTATACCTTGTGTTTTAGAGGAAGACGGGTTTTTTTAAAGGTTTTTTTCCTTGGAGGTGAGGGGCCCTTTTTGGGGTTTTTGTCCCGGTGCCATAAACCCGGCAGGGGTTGCTCAACCCGGCTTGTGTGCTCTACCTGGCAGGGGCTCATACCTGGCAGGTTTCTCATACCTGGCAGGTGTGCTCATACCGGCAGGTATGTCAAACCCGGGAGTGTCTCATCCTGGGAGGTGGCCATACCTGGCAGGTGTGCTCATACCTGGCAGGTATGCCATACCGGGGAGGTGGGGAAAAACCCCGCCACGTATCACGTGACATTCTTTTTTTTACATTATTTCTTGCGTTTGGAATTGTTAAATTTCGTGTTTTCCTCCGCTTCTGAGAGAGAGAGAGAGAGAGGAGAGAGAGAGAGAGAGAGAGAAAAAGAGGAGAAGAGAAGAGAGGAGAGAGGGGAGAGGGGGAGAGAGAAAAAGGGTAATAATCGACAGAAAGAGGAGAGAAAAGAGAGACGGAATGCCAGAGGACAGAATTCCAAAGGATAAAAAGGAGAGGACAGAAAATGAACAAAGAGAAGAAATAAAAAAAAACGAAGGTGAGAATAGTACAGAGATGTAAAAAGGACATAAACAGGAGACAAAACAAGGAGGACCAGACACGAAGGTGGTCACACACACACATAAGCATCATTCTTAATAACATGGTAGAATTACCCACAGTTTAGGTAAAAGAACACAAGTGAAACTAATACACATTTTTTATTGTGGCAACGTTTTTGCTCCTTCTTTTGTTTGTCTCAAATTTTCGTTTAGAAATAACGAGACATACAGACACGTTGATTTTAAATTTTGATCCATGACAACAGGTATTTTTTTATTAAAGGAAAAGTTCCCGCCACCGGGGGCTTCATCAGTCTTTTACAAAGAAGAAAGGCGAAGATCGAAGGAGATTACGGGAATCGTCCCTCAGCCTGGAGTGGTATAATCATCCATCAAGTTTTACAAAGGAAGAGTTGGCTGGTACAAATTACTCATCACACACAAAAAGATTTCCCTTGCTCTTGTAACTTTCCCGGGAAATTCGTGTAATTCTGCGCTGGACCTAAAATTCCCCCTATCCTTTTACGTTTTTCATCGTCCCCTCACCCTTCTTGGTTTAAAAATCAGTAAACCATGTGCAAAAGTTAGGGTTTTCGCAGACTATGGACCAAAATCCTCTCCAGGCTGAGGGGCTTTTCACCTTAACACTACTCTTTAAGGGTGATGGACTGATTAAATAGTTTTCACATTTTTGCTTCTGCAAACTCCCTGTACCGACTGAAGAAACCACATGTAGGCGAAACGTTTCGGAAAAGAGAACCTAACTGTTTTTACGTGTGCCTTATTTTAAACTTGTCGTATTGTATCCATTTTAATATTCAAATCTCCTTCTTTTCCTCGTTTTTTGTGGCGCGTTTTTCTTTTCCAGGAGGTGTTCAAGCTGTTCAAACGACTTAGAGACAAACCAACCACGGGGGGATAGAACCCCGATCAAGAGTCCCCCAGAACTCCAGACCGTCGCGTTTGACCGAAGGGGGTAAAGTAAGGTGCAAAAATAATATAATTTTGTAGGTAGTAGTTATACCTTTTCCCCCCCCTATTCTTGTAGGGTCTGCCCGGCATGGGCCCAGTAGGCCTGTTACAGTGCTCCTTAGTTTACCCCCTTCCTTTAACCCAGTTCTGGGGGGTTTTGAAAATCACTCTGGTCCAAACTCACTCTTGCACACGCCTAAATTTGGGGGGGGGTCAACCTACCTGAGTTTACCTGGGGGTATTCCGGGGGTCCGCCCCCCCGGGCCCCGTCCATGACCGGGCCCCCCTGGGGATCAGGCCATCAAAGAGGCTTTACTGCTGGCCGCACGTAGTCCCAAAGTACGAATCACAGCCCGGCTGATCCGGGACTGACTTTGGTATCTTTTTTCCATCCCTCTTTAAGATAACCAGGGGGCTATTTGGGAATTTCTTTAACTGGGGGAGGGGGTTGAACAGTCTTGGGCCCCCCGACACTTATTGTTTTTTTTTTGTGTACTAATGGCGCCCCTACTTTTTACTGGGGGTATGTTTCCGCCTGCCAAATCTTTTCTTTCGTAGGGGGGTGATTTTTTGTGTGCACACTAGGGACCAGGGCCCCCCAGGGTTTCCAGGTGTGATTTTTATTTTTTCTTTTTCTCTCTAGGCTGGAAATTGCTGTGCATTAAAATTCATTCAAAGCAGGTAAATTTCAGACTAAGAAGTACAGAGAAAACCTTTTCCTTAACTACGGGAACGCCTGGAAGCACTTGATTGTACTCACTGGAGCGCAGGCGGAAGGATTACCTGGGGGTTATTCCGGGTCAGGGAAAAACCCCCAGGGAAACTCCTCTCCCTGCGCTCCGTGAGTACAATCAAAGGCTTCCAGGCGTTCCCCCTATTAGGAAAAAGGTTCCTTTTTAAATTCTCAATCTGCAAATTTTACCCGCCTTGAATGAGTTAATGCAAGCAATATTCCCGCCTAGAGAAACAAGTGGGGGGGGTTAAGTCTCCGGTCGTTTTGATTTGTCGTCTCTCTGTGCTTGCCACCCTCACGAGCAGTTACTTTTGCTGTTCCCCGTTGTGTTATTGTTCGCTGGGATTTCTGTTTTTTTTGTTATTTTTATTGGGGTTTTTACATAAGGAGGAACGCTGCAGTGAGATGTTTTGCCCATACAAAGGGGGTTGTGAGAATGGGTTTGAAAAACCGACAAGTTGAAGATTGAACACTTTGCAGCATATTGGGGGGAAACTTTACGGAAAGTTTTGCCAACAGTGGCTTTATCATCCAAACAAAGAGGAAGGGGTAAGGAGAGGGGAGTATGAGGTAATCATCCCTCAGCCTGGACGATGTGTTAGTCCATCAATCTGACATTCACAAGTTGATGGACTGAAAAACATCGACCCAGGGTGAGGGAATGATTACCTCTACTTTCCCCCTCTCCTTACGCCTTTCCCTTTTTTTGGACGTGAAGCCCTGTGTGGCGAAACGTTTTCCCGAATAAAGATTCCCATATGCTGCATAAGTGTCCAAACTTCATACTAGGGAGGTCCAGCTCATTTACCTCCCACTGCGCTGTTACACGCACCACCCTCACCCAAATTTTAGACACTGACATCACATTCTTTAAATGTCTTCATCTTCTTTCTCCTCTCTCTCTCTTTCTCTCTCTCTCTCTCTCTCTCTCTCTCTCCTCTCTCTCTCTCTCCTCTCTCTCTGATCGGGGGACCTTTCCCTTTTCTTTACCTTTATTTTTTTCTTATTTTGTTTCCCCCTTTTTCTCCCCCCCTTTTTTTTACACAGGTTTTACAATATTCTCTCTCGTTAAGTAAAAGAATGAATGCATGAAGTGTGTGTGTGTGTGTGTGTGTGTGTGTGTGTGTGTGTGTGTGTGTGTGTGTGTGTGTGTGTGTGTGTGCATGCGCCTGCATGTCCCATGTGTGTATACCTGAGGCGGGGGATGGGATGGTCGTAACGACCTTGGTCACCTGACCTTATTTACCCCTGCATCACAAGGTCGTTCCCACCTCCCGGATGTGCACTCCCCTCTCCCTACCCCTACTCTACCCCAAAGCCCACTCCCTCCCCTCCACCATCCATTCCTACCCACACAGCCTCACAATGAACACTCAGTAACACGTAACTTTATTTACGTATGGATACATATAAATACAGTTACATAGAGTATCATACTTGACTGGCTTGGCGCAGTGGGTCTGGTGCAGTGCTCCTCCCTTCATAAGTGGATGTGACGTAGACTTGACCGACTCCCGAGTACCGTCTTAACATAAGGAGGAACATTGCAGTAGGCCTGTTGGCCCATACTGGGCGCGTCTTTCACAAATTCAACCCACTAATAGAATATTTTCCCAACCCACTATAGTCTACTCTAACAATAAGCTCTGATAAATCCACTAACTAGTGTGCAATAACCCTACTAGGCAGACTGTTCCACTCATCAATTACTCTATTTCCAAACCAGTACTTTCCTATATCTTTCCTAAATCTAAACTTATCTATGGAAATAAATGGTATAAAATACCGACACAATGGAAATATAAACACAAATGCAGTATAATGTGATCCTTTATTGATAACGTTTCACCCACACAGTGGGCTTTTTCAAGTCACACACGGATCTACCTGGGGTTGGAAGGTACGAGAGTATTTATAGTCATGTTCAGAATGTTGATGTCAGGTGGAGAATGCTGCATCTGATGATCTACCGGGTGGGGTTATAGAGTCTTGGGTAGCTTGGCAGGGGTATTGGACAAGTTGTAGACCTGCAGTGTTCTATGTTCTTATGTGGGATAGCGATGAAGAAGATTCTTGGCGAGTGGTTCAGCAATGTTATAGAAGCCATTGTTCTCTTGAAATTGTTGGTTATAGAGATAAGCGATGATTCCAGGATTCTTCTGTATTGAGTGTTGTCTTCTGTGGCTATAAGCCCTTGAGTTTCTGTAGTTAATTAAATGGTTGTGTAAATTGCGATGTTGTACACAGGCATTCCTTGTATCGTCAGTCCTCTTGCATATTGGTGTTTGAAATGCTTTGTTTGGAGGTCTCTTGATTTTTTCGCCCCACATATAATTTGTTTGCAGTCATTACAAGGGTTTATGTATACCCCTGCAGAGGATGGAGGTTTTGTCCTGTCCACTACTGGTGATGTCCTTGATGGTCGTGGTTGTGGAGGTAGATACTTGGAATGATGTTTTGGCAAAGATGTTGGAAACATTTTTGGCAATGGAGTTTGTTGGGGAGGACTTGTATCTCTTCTCGGCAGTGTCTTCTCTGGGTGTGTTGAAGATGTTTAATGCCCGCCGTCTGCAGTCTCTGATGAAGTGACGAGGATAGTGGAGTTAGAAAAATACTTGTTCAATTATAGTGCATTCTTCCTCAAGGAACTCATTGCTGCAGATTCTGAGTGCACGTAGGAAGAAGCCTATAATCACAACCACGTTTGGTTTTGGTGTCGTGGTGAGAGTAGAAGTGGAGAAGATCGTTTTGGGTTGGTGGGTTTTCGATAGACTTTAAAACGAAGTTCGTGGTCGCTTTGCAGAGCAGAACATCAAGGAAAGGAAGAGTGTTGTCGACTTCTTCAAGTGTGAACTGGATTGAAGGCTCGACCTGGTTGAGCTTGTCTTGGAGAGCTTGAACGTTGAAGCGTTTAGGAGTTATGAGGAGAATGTCGTCAACATAACGGAGCCAGGTGACAGACGAAGGAATAATGGTGGAGAAACGTTCGGCTTCTAGATGTTCCATGTATAAGTTCGCCAGGACTGCACTGAGTGGCGAACCCATGGGTAGTCCAAAAGTCTGCTGAAAGAGGTGATTTTCGAAGGAGAAACACGTAAAGCCAACACATAGTTCAACAAGGTCATACCTCGACGTTACATCAATGCACTCAAAGGTTTAGCAGAAGACACGACCATTAGGGTCACCACCGTTGATAAAGGAGGTGGTTTTGTTATCATGAACACTGACGATTACAGGAACAAAATGCTCAATCTACTTAATGACCCAGATACCTACAAACCTCTCACAACTAACCAGGTGGACAACCTTACTAAAACTTTCCTTCAAAGGACTCGCCGCATTCTGAGGGGCTCAGAACAAGGGAAGAAACTTCTGCTCACCATGCCCAGCAACCCCAGACCTGCCAGAATGTACGGCCTGCCAAAGACCACAAGCCTGGTATCCCACTGAGCCCATATCCTCGGGAATGGGCCCAGTGCTCCCCACCAGCTCTCAGGAATTGTCCCCAAAAACACCTCTCTAAACTCTTGGGCACTATCAGTCCAGCACATCTCAAACACTCGGGTGATCTTCTTCAATCGCATTCGCAACATCAACATCAGGAACAAGAAACTTTCCAGCCTTGACGTGACTTCCCTATTCACCAAAGTACCTACTACACAAGCCATCGATCTCTTGCGCAGGAAAATTGACGATTCACGTGATCTTCCCATTCCACCCCAGCGATTTCATTGACCTTGTTGAACTATGTGTTGGCTTTACGTGTTTCTCCTTCGAAAATCACCTCTTTCAGCAGACTTTTGGACTACCATGGGTTCGCCACTCAGTGCAGTCCTGGCGAATTTATACATGGAACATCAAGAAGCCGAACGTTTCTCCACCATTTTTCCTTCGTCTGTCACCTGGCTCCGTTAGTTGACGACATTCTCCTCATAACTCCAAAAACGCTTCAACGTTCAAGCTCTCCAAGACAAGCTCAACCAGGTCGAGCCTTAAATCCAGTTCACACTTGAAGAAGAAGTCGACAACACTCTTCCTTTCCTTGATGTTCTGCTCTGCAAAGCTGACCCGAACTTCGTTTTAAAGTCTATCGAAAACCCACCAACCAAAACGATCTTCTCCACTTCTACTCTCACCACGACACCAAAACCAAACGTGGTGTGATTATAGGCTTCTTCCACGTGCATCAGAATCTGCAGCAATGAGTTCCTTGAGGAAGAATGCACTATAATTGAACAAGTATTTTCTAAACTCCACTTTTCCTCGTCACTTCATCAGAGACTGCAGACAGCGGGCATTAAACATCTTCAACACAATGAACATCAAAATGGTATACAATACCGACAGGTTGTTAGGTAAGACACATATGCAACAGTTAGACAACTTTATTCCGAAACGTTTCGCCTACACAGTAGGCTTCTTCAGTCGAATACAGAAAGTAGGCAGGAACAGTAGAGATGTGAAGACGATGTAATCAGTCCATCACCCTTAAAGTCGTAGAATTTGAGGTTGTCAGTCCCTCGGCCTGGAGAAGTTCAGTTCCATAGTCAGGAACTATCTGAAGATCAAGCGACAGTGCAGAGACTTGAATACTGTCGGAAGGAGAGGTGCAGGGTAGTAGTAGTAGTAGTAGTAGTAGTAGTAGTTGCATATGTGTCTTACCTAACAACCTGTCGGTATTGTATACCATTTTGATGTTCATCTTGTCAGACACTGCAACACGTGGCATCTTGGTACAGAAAACACCTTGGACAAGCTTTTCAAGTGAGAAGGGTTGGATCTGAGAGGGACATGACCTCTCAGTTGCCTCTCACTACTACTACTACTACTACTACTACTACTACTACCCTGCACCTCTCCTTCCGACAGTCGTGTCGATCACACAGTCCGATCATACAGTTGCTCTACACCGCAAGAAGCCTCTCTTCGACCCCGTCAGGGTGTAGAATTTATATTCTACAAACGTGATATCCTTTTCACAATGCTGTCGAATCGTGTGAAAATCAAGCCTGTGAATGGTGCAATAAATGACTCCTCGAAGTTAGCTTAGCTACCGTCGTTAGGGCCTGCCTGCAGGTCAAATTTACGGCAATCCACTCTCTGAAGACTCCCCTTTATTGTCGTCTGCACAGATGACACGGAAGCACTAAAACTTAATGGAAAGACTCTTCAATCAGGACCCTACAAACACAACAATTCACTCTATTTCCCCCTCTCCCTTCTTGAAGTCGAAACGTTCGGTCTTTGTGAAAAAACTTGACAATATCGTCACCTCTCTCTCTAAATGAAGCACTGAAGACATCTATTGAGGAACAAAACACGTGGGCCTCGGTAGACAGCTCTCAAAGATCCCCAACGCCACATCAATGCTAAAGATTACATTCTCAGACATCTCCATGGCTGCCCAAGCTCTCTCTGACGGTCTGGCCATCTCATATTACCACATTCACCCCAAATATATAGAACAAGAACGTTTCACTACATCTCCCACTGCTGGACCTGCTACTCTAAAAAATCACACCACCAAGGACTGCCCATCAAGAATAAGAATTTTTTCAAAATGTGGGGAATGACGGACACGATTTCAGATCCTGCACCATTACTACAACACCAATGTCTTAACTGCAAGGGTAATCATCATACCCTTGCAGCTAAGTGCCCACTCAGGAAAGAAATCATATTGAAGAAACTAAAGTTCTGAAGAAGACCTCCAATTCACCGACATATGCGGGAATAACCAAACCACAAACCGACGCCATCAAGACTCTACACGCTAATCTACAGGCACCATCGCCCAGCAAAATCCCTCTGTCCACTCCCCGACGGTGCTCCTTCCAAGGTGCTGTACTGCATGGTGTATGCACACCTTGCAAAACGCAGCAAGCCCCGGCACTTTCAACACCACGATTAACGAACTATTCCGTTCTGAACAACATGCCCGCCTTCAATTTTCCGGAATCCAACCCTTAGAAGACATCCTCAAGATCCTTCCCAACGTCCTGAACTTTACTGCACCTACAGACCCGTCTCCTGCCCAAGCAACTGCTCCTGTAACTCTATAACCACTTCCACCGCTGACAACGTTGATCAAGTTGCCTCAACCACCGCCTCCACCTCTCCCAGCCTGCTGTTTTCACAACCATTACACCTCACAGCTGCTCCTGTCGAACCTCAGTCACCTGCTACCACCATTGTAGATTCTTCCCGTGAATCCACTTCAGAAGAGGAAGATAACGACGACTCCAGTAAACCCTCATGGGAAAACCTTACCTTTTACACTTCTCCTTCAAATACTGACACCATGACCTGTACTGAACTCTACAAAAGCCTCGGTTGCTGGAACAGTCAAGTATGCATGTGAATCACCGCTTCACTTCACACTCACCCAAGTTCTTGAGTTCATCAAGCCTCTACGTTTCACCTTCAGCAACAAGGGCTAAATTTTACCACCTATCTAGAAGCAGCTTCAAAAAGTTTGAAAATGGCTCCATTGCTAACCTGCTCCTCAGTTACTCCTATAACTCCCATATGTGTTTTTACCCTCTGATGTGACCTAGCCTGCTGCCAGCTACTCAAGATTCAAGACTTCAACTACCACAAGTTTTAATGCAACAGTCCTGCTATTCCTGTTCTCAAGTCTGCCCCACGATCGCCTTAGCGCTGGGTTAAGCCCTGGCTCTATTTCTCTTACTAAGAACACTCCTCCCAGAAACTATTCTTCATCTGTCCCGTCTTACCCGCTCATCCATTGGGATCTTACCTAAACTTTTTTTGCTTGTTTGCTTGCTTCCGACAGTATTCAAGTCTCTGCACTGTCGCTTGATCTTCAGATAGTTCCTGACTATGGAACTGAACTTCTCCAGGCCGAGGGACTGACAACCTCAAATTCTAAAGACTTTAAGGGTGATGGGCGATTAAAATCGTCTTCACATCTCTACTGTTCCTGCCTACTTTCTGTATTCGACTGAAGAAGCCTACTGTGTAGGCGAAACGTTTCGGAATAAAGTTGTCTAACTGTTGCAAATGTGTCTTACCCAACAACCTGTCGGTATTGTATACCATTTGATGTTATCTTGTCAGACACTGCAACACGTGGCATCTTGGTACAGAAAAAAACCCTTTGGGCAGCTTTTCAAGTGAGAAGGGGTTTGGATCTGAGAGGGACATGACCTCTCAGTTGCCTCTCACCACTACTACTATACTACTACTAAATACTACTACTACTACTACCCTGCACCTCTCCTTCCGACAGTATTCAAGTCCTGCACTGTCGCTTGATCTTCAGATAGTTCCTGACTAAAGGAACTGAACTTCTCCAGGCCGAGGGACTGACAACCTCAAATTCTACGACTTTTAAAGGGGGATGGACTGATTACATCGTCTTCACATCTCTATGTTCCTGCCTACTTTCTGTATTCGACTGAAGAAGCCTACTGTGTAGGCGAAACGTTTCGGAATAAAGTTGTCTAAAATGTTGCATATGTGTCTTACCTAACAAACCTGTCGGTATTGTATACCATTTTGATGTTCATCTTGTTTAGACACTGCAACACGTGGCATCTTGGTACAGAAAACACCTTGGACAAGCTTTTCAAGTGAGAAGGGTTGGATTTGAGAGGGACATGACCTCTCAGTTGCCTCTTCCACTACTACTACTACTACTACTACTACTTTCTACTACTACCCTGCACCTCTCCTTCCGACAGTATTCAAGTCTCTGCACTGTCGCTTGATCTTCAGATAGTTCCTGACTATGGAACTGAACTTCTCCAGGCCGAGGGACTGACAACCTCAAATTCTACGACTTTAAGGGGATGGACTGATTACATCGTCTTCACATCTCTACTGTTCCCGCCTACTTTCTGTATTCGACTGAGGGAAGCCTACTGTGTAGGCGAAACGTTTCGGAATAAAGTTGTCTAACTGTTGCATATGTGTCTTACCTAACAACATCTTCAACACACCCAGAGAAGACTGCCGAGAAGAGATACATAGTCCTCCCCAACAACTCCATTGCCAAACATGTTTCCAACATCTTTGCCAAAACAATCATTCCAAGTATCACCTCCACAACCACGACCATCAAGGACATCACCAGTAGTAGACAGGACAAGCCTCCATCCTCTGCAGGGGGATACATAATCCCCTTGTAATGACTGCCCAAAAAAATTATTGTGGGCGAAAAATCAAGAGACCTCCAAACACGCATTTCAGAACACCAATAGCAAGCAGGACTGACGATACAAGGAATGCCTGTGTACAACATCGCAATTCACACAACCAATTTTAAATTTAAATACAGAAACTCAAGACTTATAGCCACAGAAGACAAAAACTCAATACAGAAGAATCCTGGAATCATCGCTTATCTCTATAAACCCAACAATTTCAACCAGAACAAGGCTTCTATAACATAGCTGAACCACTCGCCAAGAATCTTCTTCATCGCTATCCCACATAAGAACATAGAACACTGCAGGTCTACAACTTGTCCAATACCCCTGCCAAGCTACCCAAGACTCTATAACCCCACCCGGTAGATCATCAGATGCAGCATTCTCCACCTGACCTCAACATTCTGAACATGACTATAAATACTCTCGTACCTTCCAACCCCAGGTAGATCCGTGTGTGACTTGAAAAAGCCCACTGTGTGGGTGAAACGTTATCAATAAAGGATCACATTATACTGCATTTGTGTTTATATTTCCTAAACTTATCTAATGTGAATCCATTATTGCGGGTTCTCTCTTGGAGAGATATCCTCAAGACTTTATTTATATCCTCTTTATTAATATCCATCTTCCACTTATACACCTCGATCATGTCTTCCCTTATTCTTCGTCTAACAAGTGAATGTAATTTAAGGGTCTTCAATCTTTCTTCATACGGAAGATTTCTAATGGCATTAATTTAGTCATCCTACGCTGAATGTTTTCTAACGAATTTATATCCATTCTGTAATATGGAGACCAGAACTGAGCTGCATAATCTAGGTGAGGCCTCACTAATGATGTATAAAGCTGTAATATAACCTCTGGACTTCTGTTGCTTACACTTCTTGATATAAATCCTAATAAAACTATTTGCCTTATTACACACGCTTAGACATTGCTGTCTTGGTTTTAAGGTTGCTGGAAATAAATGGTATAAAATACCGACACAATGGAAAAATAAACACATAAGCACGTTCGCCCACACAGTGGGCTTTATCAAGTCAGAAACAGATCTACGTGGGTGAAAGGTACGTGATATTTATAGGATGGAGTCATGACACCCTACTTGGGAGATTGTCATATGCACCATTCTCCACCTGATCCATCCTATAAATACTCACGTACCTTTCACCCAGGTAGATCTGTTTCTGACTTGATAAAGCCCACTGTGCGGGCGAAACGTTTTCAATAAAGCATCACATTATACTGCTCATGTGTTTATTTTTCCTTTAAGGTTGGTGCTACCATAACCCACAAGTCCTTTTCGCATTCTGTACGGCTAGGTTAAACATTCTGTACGGCTAGGTTCAACATTCTGTACGGCTAGGTTCAACATTTTTAAGCTGATAGGTGCTAGGGTAATGAACATTCCCAAGATTTAGAACGTTGTATTTATCTTCAGCAAACTGCATCTGCACTTTTCTGACCACGAATTTTGTCTAAATCCTCCTGAAGTTCTGTAACATATACGTTTGAATTGATTATCCTATCTATCTTAGTGTCATCATTGAATTTGCTCATATCACTAGTAATTCCCTCGTCAAAGTCATTGATATATATTATAAACAACAACGGGCCTAAAACTGATCTTTGTGGAACGCCACTTGTTACAGATCCCCACTCGGATTTAACCCCATTTATGCACATTCTCTGCTTCCTATTGGTGAGCCATGACTCTATCCAGGACAGCACTTTTCCCTCAGTGCCATGAGCTGCCACTTTTTTAACAGTCTCTGATGTTGTACTCTATCAAAAGACTTACTAAAATTCAAATAAACAATATTAATTCTTTATAACGATGAACAGCCTCAACAGCTGTACTGACGAAAGTTAGTAAATTAGGCAGGAACGACTCGTCGTGAATCCATTTCTGAGTATCATTAATCAAATTATGCTTATCAAGATGACTTCTTATATTATCAGTTATAATTTGCCTACAATTGAGGTCAGGCTTATTGGGCGGTAATTTGACGGTAACGACTTGTCCCCTGCTTTAAAAATAGGAGTTACATTGGCCATCTTCCACATATCAGACACTACACCTGTTTGAAGAGATAAATTAAAAATATTAGTCAATGGTTCACAGAGTTCCATTTTGCATTCCTTAAGAACCCTTGAAAAAACCTCATCAGGACCCGGTGATTTATTTTGTTTGTCGGTCTAATTTTTTCATAACCATTTCGATAATGACTGATATTTCATAATTTATCTTCTTCAGGCCCACTATAAAAATGAATTACTGGGGTATTGTTAGTGTCTTCCTGTGTGAAAACAGAGAGACAATTATAAAAAATTAAGCAACATTTCATTCTCCTTGTCAGTAAGATGCCCAGAGTTATTTTTAAGGGGACCTAACTTTTCTCTAACTTTTTTCTATAAACTTGCAAAAAAAAAACTTTTTGAGTTAGTTTTCGAATCCCTAGTAACTTTAATTTTGTAGTCCCGTTTAGCTTTTCTTATTCCAATTTTAACGTCCCTCTTAATGTAATATATTGATTTATAAGATGACCTTCACCTCTTTTTTATGCACTATAAATTCCCTTTCTTTTCCCTGAAAATATATTTGAGCCTATTATTCATCCATTTAGGGTCATTTATATTCGATCTAATTTCCCATACAGAATAAATGTACTTTGGCGCATGTATAGTGTTTAGAAAGCTCTCATATTGATAGCTCTCTTTCTTACCCCAGTCCACAGTTGATAGTTGTTCTCTAAGCCCATTGCAATCTGCTAAGTGAAAAGCTGGGACTGTTACTGAGTTATCCCTACTACCATACTTTCATTCATTGACTAAATGTAATTGATCTGAGTTCACTTGCACCAAGTTCCTCTGAAATTTCTAAATTATTATACAAGGGTTTCACTTGTGCAAAGAAAGGTATAAAATACCGACAATATGAAAGTTAACTTTCAAGGGTTTCCTTGTTTGCCAGAACCAAGTCAAGCAGGTTATTTCCCCTTGTAGGTTCTGTCACAAACTGCTTCAAAAAACAATCTTGAACTACCTCTAAGAAGTCGTTTAGATTCTAAATTCCCAGTCATGGAATTCCAATCAATATGGCTAAAATTAAAGTCCCCTAGAATTACGACGTTATCGTGCCTTGTGGCCCTAACAGTTTCCTCCCACAGTAGTCTTCCTCGGTCTCTATCCAAGTTTGGGGGCGGTATATCACGCCTAAAATCAATTTTTCGTGCCCCTCTGGAAATTCTACCCAAACTGACTCAGTATGTGTTGCAGACTTTATACCCATTTTTTATGCACCAGTTTTAAACGATCTCGGACATACAGTGCCACCCCACCCCCCATCCCAATACTTCTGTCTATTGGAACAATTTAAAACCCTGAATGTAACATTCAGCAGGCATGTCCCGATTTTTCATATTAAACCACGTCTCAGTTATGGCAAAAACAGTGTTACCCGCACTTGCAACTAATCTCAATTTATCTGTCTTATTTCTTGCACTACGACTATTAGTATTGTTTAGTTAAACCTCTTTTTTTCTCTTCCTGCTGATTTCTGTTCCTCCAATATACCTGTTACTGTCCTTGTCACGTAGTGCCACAGGCTTTCCATTATTCACCATAACTCTACCTCATTCTGCCTATAACTGGTTTCCCTAAAACTCACACTATCGCTACACTGAGAATTCATTGATTTTCACAGAAACCCATACACTATCTATTTCTAGTTTAAGAGACCTAAGAGCTCCCTCACTGCGTTAGCCAGTGCTCCCACCCCAAACCTAGATAAGTGAGCCCCATCCCTGGCATACATGTCATTTCTGCCATAGAAGAGGTCCCAGTTGTCTATGAATGTTCCACATTTTCCTTACAGTATTTGTCCAGCCAGCATTTGACACCAATTGACCTGGGACAACCATTCATTTCCAACTCCTCCTGGGCAAAATACCACATATCACAAGGTTCCCACCCTTCTTCCTAATTATCTCTGCTGCTGTCCTATACCTGCTAATCAGGTCTTTACTTGTACATCTGCCAACCTCATTTCCTCCTGCACTGAGGCAGATAATAAGATTGTTCCCATTACCTTTCATGATATCGTCTAGAAGGCTAACAATATCCCCCATCCCAGCCCCAGGAAAACATATCCTCTGCCTCCTCTTCCTATCTCTAAGACAAAAAGCCCTATCCATAAATTTAACCTGACTGTCCTCAACTATAACAATGTTCTTACCTTCACTGGCCGAGTTCGTCGTGACGTTCTCGATGGTGTTCGTTGGGATGGACTTCATTGGAATGGTCTTCATTGGGGTTTCAAGAGATATTGTCTCACCCTCGTCTGCCAATGCTTCCTTGGTGCTCGTTGTGACGTTCCCAGTAGACAACCCACATTCGTCGGGTAGCACTGAGAATAGGTTCAAAGTTTCCACAGTAGTCTTCTGGATCTTCGTTGTTTCTGCCACTTCATCAGTCTTCTTGATCTTCAGCTTAGTTCCATGTTGCCTGGCCACTGACCAGGTTACCCTCTTGACCTGAGGACTCACAACAGGAGGGTTACTAAGAATCCTCTTGTTTTCCTCTGTCAATTGCCGTATCTCAAGCTTAGCTACCCTAAGCTCCTCTTTAAGCTGCTGGTAAAGTTGTTCAGTGGAGGACATCTTGGTTCAGATTCACAGACAGTACACTAGACACGTCCTCACAGAGCTAAGTACAGGTCACCACTGGCTAAGTACAAGTCATCACTCATAGAGCTAAACGTTGTGTGTTTTAAAAATAGGTTGAAAAAACTGAGTGGGTGGGTTGGACCCGATTGCTTTTGTATGGTTTATGTGTGAAAATGCCCCCCCCTCGACTTAAAACTGCTCAAATGAAGGACTGACCCCCCTCGATATTACTGCTTCAAAGAATGAAGGACTGACCCCCCTCGACTTTCGCTTCAAGACGAAGGACTGACCCCCCTCGCATTACTGTTTCAAGACTGAAGGACTGCCCCCCCCTCGACATTACTGCTTCAAGAGAAGACTGACCCCCCTCGATATTACTGCTTCAAGAATGAAGGACTGACCCCCCTCGATATTACTGCTTCAAGAATGAAGGACTGACCCCCCTCGACATTACTGCTTCAAGACTGAAGGACTGACCCCCCTCGACATTACTGCTTCAAGACTGAAGGACTGCCCCCCCCCTCGACATTACTGCTTCAAGACTGAAGGACTGACCCCCCTCGATATTACTGCTTCAAGAATGAAGGACTGACCCCCCTCGACATTACTGCTTCAAGACTGAAGGACTGACCCCCTCGACATTACTGCTTCAAGACTGAAGGACTGACCCCCCTCGACATTACTGCTTCAAGACTGAAGGACTGACCCCCCTCGATATTACTGCTTCAAGAATGAAGGACTTACCCCCCTCGACATTACTGCTTCAAGACTGAAGGACTGACCCCCCTCGACATTACTGCTTCAAGACTGATTAAGTAATTTGGAAGATGAGAACTGGACACGTATAACAACTTTAAGGAAGCAACAAGAACAGTGGAAAAGGGAGGGGTGAAAGGGAAAGAGATAGAGGTGATGGACAGAGACAGTGAAAGAGGGAGGGAGGAAGGGAAGAGATAGCCCATGGGAAACCCAGATAAGCCAGCATTCTCTTACGTAAAGAGAGATCACTACCCCGTTCTCTCTCTGACGTCATAAACTGATGTGATGACATGACAAATATGCAATAAGATCACAGTAAACAGGTGATATCACAATATACAAAATAACCACTGTGAAAGAATAACGAAACTTCAATCGCTTTCGTGAGTTCTCACATTATCAAGGAACTGTGATAGTTCCTTGATAATGTGAGAAGTCACGAAAGCGTTTGTAATTTCGTTATTCTTTCACAGTGGTGTTTTGCATAATATATATATATATATATATATATATATATATATATATATATATATATATATATATATATATATATATATATATTGTGTGCGTGCGTGTGTGTGTGTGTGTGTGTGTGTGTGTGTGTGTGTGTGTGTGTGTGTGTGTGTGTGTGTGTGTGTGTACGTACTCACCTATTTGTACTCACCTATTTGTGGTTGCAGGGGTCGATTCATAGCTCCTGGCCCCGCCTCTTCGCTGATTGCTACTAGGTCCTCTCTCTCCCTGCCCCATGAGCTTTATCATACCTCGCCTTGAAACTATGTATGGTTCCCGCCTCCACTACGTCACTTTCTAGGCTATTCCACGGTCTGACTACTCTATGACTGAAGTAATACTTCCTAACATCCCTCTGATTCATCTGAGTCTTCAACTTCCAATTGTGACCTCTTGTGTGTGTGTGTGTGTGTGTGTGTGTGTGTGTGTGTGTGTGTGTGTGTGTGTGTGTGTGTGTGTGTGTGTGTGTGTGTGTGTGTACGTACACACCTAAATGTACTTATCTAATTGTGGTTGCAGGGGGGGGTCGAGACTCAGCTCATGGCCCCCACCTCTTCATTGATCGCTACTAGGTCCCCCTCTCTCTCTTGGCTCCCTGAGTTTTATCATGCCTCGTCTTAAAGCTATGTATGGTTCCTGCCTCCACTACATCACTTGCTAGACTATTCCACTTCCTGACAACTCTTTGACTGAAGAAATACTTCCTAACGTCCCTGTGACTCGTCTGAGTCTTCAGCTGCCAATTGTGACCCCTTGTTTGTATGTCCCCTCTCTGGAACATACTATTGCTGTCCACCTTATCTATTCCAAGCACTATTTTGCATGTCGTGATCACGTCTCCCCTGACACTCCTGTCCTCCAGTGTCGTCAGGCCGGTTTCCCTCAACCTTTCTTCGTAGGGCATTCCCCTTAGCAAACATTTGCACTTTCTCTAATTTCTTGACGTGCTTGACCAGGTGTGGGTTCAAAACTGGTGCTGCATACTCCAGTATGGGCCTGGCGTACACGGTGTACAGTGTCTTGAACGATTCCTTACTGAGGTATCGGATAGCTATTCTCAGGTTTGCCAGGCGCCCATATGCTGCAGCAGTTATCTGGTTGATGTGTGCTTCCGGAGATGTGCTCGGTGTTATGGTCACCCCAAGATCTTTCTCCTTAAGTGAGGTTTGCAGTCTTTGGCCGCCTAGCCTATACTCTGTCTGCGGTCTTCTTTGCCCTTCCCCAATCTTCATGACTTTGCATTTGGCAGGGGTGAATTCGAGAAGCCAGTTACTGGACCAAGTGTCCAGCCTGTCCAGGTCTCTTTGTAGTCCTGTCTGATCCTCATCTCATTTAATTCTCCTCATTTGTCATATGGGGGTTCGATACGTGGATTGGGTAAGAACACTCACGTAGGCTGGTTAGTACGTATAATTATAACGGAAAGTATGGGAAGAAGCCGTGCCGCCCTGCCTCTCTGCTCTCTATCTTAAGACTGCCCCACCAGTGAAGTCTAGGGGGTGAGCGGCGTTCAAAAACATGCTATGGTCAGCAGCAACGTGAATAACAGTCAGTGATTCACACAGACGGTTGGTAGTGAGTCATACTACTGGTAACTGGTTACTGGTACTACCTGGAGTTTACCTGGAGAGAGTTCCGGGGGTCAACGCCCCCGCGGCCCGGTCTGACCAGGCTTCCTGGTGGATCAGAGCCTGATCAACCAGGTTGTTGCTGCTGGCTGCACGCAAACCAACGTACGAGCCACAGCCCGGCTGGTCAGGAACCGACTTTAGGTGCTTGTCCAGTGCCAGCTTGAAGACTGCCAGGGGTCTACTGAGACATTAACTTCACATCTGCGAACAGGGACACTTCTGAGTCTATCCCTTCCATCATGTTATTCTCATATACCAAAAATAGCACTGGTCCTAGGACCGACCCCTGTGGAACCCCGCTCGTCACGTACGCGTGTGTGTGTGTGTGTGTGTGTGTGTGTGTGTGTGTGTGTGTGTGTGTGTGTACACAAGTGCATGTTGGGAACTTCCCAGCAGAATAACGTACCACTTCATTATCTTCCCTTCTGCCTCTCTCTCATCCCCCTCTCCCCCCCTCTCTCTCTCCCTCTCTCTCTCCCTCTCTCTCTCTTACTAAAATGTCAAATGTGTTGCTTTTCCACAACTGTTCCTTTGTGTGTGTGTGTGAGCGCAGTACAACTACCTTCCCAGACCAGCAACGACCTTCCCAGACCAGCAACGACCTTCCCAGACCAGCAACGACCTTCCCAGACCAGCAAGACCTTCCCAGGCCAGCAAGACCTTCCCAGACCAGCAACGACCTTCCCAGACCAGCAACGACCTTCCCAGACCAGCAAGACCTTCCCAGGCCAGCAAGACCTTCCCAGACCAACAAGACCTTCACAGACCAACAAGACCTTCACAGACCAACAAGACCTTCACAGACCAGCAAGACCTTCCCAGACCAACAAGACCTTCCCAGACCAACAAGACCTTCCCAGACCAGCAAGACCTTCCCAGACCAGCAACGACCTTCACAGACCAACAAGACCTTCCCAGACCGGCAAGACCTTCACAGACCAGCAAGACCTTCACAGACCAGCAAGACTTTCCCAGGCCAGCAAGACCTTCCCAGACCAACAAGACCTTCCCAGACCAACAAGACCTTCCCAGACCAACAACGACCTTCACAGACCAAACAACGACCTTCCCAAAGCAAACAACCTTTCCAGCCAGCAACGACCTTCCCAGCCAGCAAACGACCTTTGTCTGGCCGGCAATGGTCCTTTAAAGCTGCCTTGCTCGTCGTTTGCGTGCACCTGCACCAGGATCATTGATCGCTAACCACCACCACCACCACTACTACTGCCACCATCTTCGGGGAGGGCAGTGGTGGTAGCAGGGAGGCTACCCCACACATGGGTAGACAAAATAGGCACTTATTCTCTGGGGCACTGAAAAGTGCCTCGTTAATGACCCACAGGAAGCCGAGTCTAGCACCTCCTTGGCACTGTGCCCAACACTACAAGTGCTACTGTAACAAGTGGTAGTAGTGGTGGTGGTAGTATTAGTAGTAACAGTAGCAATAATAGAAGCAGTAGCAGCAACTGTACCCACATCAACAACAGCACTAGCAGCAACAACAGCAGCTGCAGCAATAGCAGCAGCAACAGCAGCAGCAACAGCAGCAACTACCAGCATCAACACCACCAGCAGTAGCAGCAACAGCAGCAGTAGCAGCAGCAACAACAGCAGTAGCAGCATCAACAGTAGTAGCAGCATCAACAGTAGTAGCAGCATCAACAGTAGTAGCAGCATCAACAGTAGTAGCAGCATCAACAGTAGTAGCAGCATCAACAGTAGTAGCAGCATCAACAGTAACAACAGAGAGAGACGTCAGGAAGACAGAATGACCAGACAGGAAGTTACAATGTCTGATGTGGCTGTAGGAAGAGTAGGAGCAGTGACAGTCTCTGGAGGTCATGGTGGTACTGTGAGGAGGAAGAGGAAGAAAATGAAGAGGGAAGGAAGAGACGAAGGCAAGGGAAAGAGAAGAGGAAGTGAATAGGTGTTTCTTCATCTAGACTCAGGTAGCACTGCTAATATTTTCTTACGTAAGATGATAGGTAAATCTTTCTGTCTCATCAATAACTAGGATAACAGGTAAATCTTACTGTTTCAAGAACAACAGGTAAATCATACACGTTCTACTTACACTCAGTGAACACCTAAATTCACTTCCCTATGTGCTTCTCAATAGTTTTAAGCCTAGATTTGCCTTCCACCCTAGCAGGCCTGGTCAAAGACCGGGCAATGGGGAGGATAAATCCCCAGCACCCCTAGCAAACAGCACGAATAATTTAGAAGGGCAAGAAATGAACGAGGGGCAAGACAAGAGATTTGTAAACAACAGGAATGATTTAGAAGGGCAAGAAAGGTAGGTGAGAAGAAAAACATGAGAATAAACAAGGCTGATTTAATATAAACAAGTTTTTACCTAAAATTCCCGTGAAGTAATCATCCCAGCATCTAACTCGCCATTGAGAACGTTGACTCTTGATCCGTGTGGAGACTCAAGGTGCTTAGCTGACCCCCATCACACTTTCCCTACACTTGGAGGACATGAACACGTCCGTAACGTCACACATCCAGACCACAGACCAGCCCACTTCCCTACAACTGGAGGACATAAAACGAATATATCCGCAACGACATATATCCTGAACACAAACCGGCCCACATTCTAGAACGGGAGATCCAGGAGGTTCTCGACAGAGCCAGCAGTCACCCAACATAGAATACCTCAGTGCATTGAAGAATACCCAGGAATACTTAGCACAAACAGCCACTGGGAACACTCACCATCATAGTTGGTGAGGTCTGCAGCTAGGAGACCGGCGGTGTGTGCTGGGGCGTAGGAGAGCCTAGCATTGATGACCTCGGCTACTGTGACGGGTCTGGTGAGTTGGGTGACCATGAGGGCGTCACCCTGACCACACGCCAGGTGAAGGGGCGTGTTGCCTCGACGATCCCTGCTCACGGGAGATGCACCACACACTACCAGGTGCCTTGCCACGCCCGCGTCACCAGCGCCCACCGCCAGGTGCAGCGCCGTCTGTGTAAAACAACAATAATTATAAACAGTGACGTTCACTTGTACAGATTATTCATTTGGGATGTGCTAAGGAGGTTTATCTAAAGCTTTGTGTAGGATTAAAGCTCATCTGAAGCTTCGTTCAGTGAATTGCTTGTGGAAAGTCACTGCTTATAGTCAAGCAGTGACAGTGGTACTGGGAGCAGCAAGAGTGAACGTCCTAAACCACACCTGGCTAATAAGGGGGAGGGGAGGTTTGAAACCTATCTACTACACGAGGGTCATTAAGGCTGCATGTTACCTCTTCACCGCCAGTCAAGAACACTTTAATATCTTAAATAGTGATTAATGTAAATTACCAGTGTACATATATTGTGAGATACACACCTGTGTGTTGTATCCTTAGCTCACAAAGTCTTAACAGTGAGTAATATGTATACTCTCTCTCTCTCTTCTCTCTCTCTTCTCTCTCTCTCTCTCTTCTCTCTCTCTCTCTCTACTGGGAGGTTACTGAAATGATAATGGAGATTTCAACTATAACACACACACACACACACACACACACAGGAGAGACAGGGAGGACATGATAACGACATACAAAATACTGAGAGGAATTGACAAGGTGGACAAAGACAGGATGTTCCAGAGATTGGACACAGTAACAAGGGGACACAGTTGGAAGTTGAAGACACAGATGAATCACAGGGATGTTAGGAAGTATTTCTTCAGCCACATAGTCAGGAAGTGGAATAGTTTGGGAAGCGATGTAGTGGAGGCAGGATCCATACATAGCTTTAAGCAGAGGTATGATAAAGCTCACGGTTCAGGGAGAGTGACCTAGTAGCGACCAGTGAAGAGGCGGGGCCAGGAGCTCGGACTCGACCCCTGCAACCTCAACTGAGTACACCACACACACACACACACACACACACACACACACACAACTGAGGAGGAGGTGAAGAAGCTCTTAAGTGACCTTGACACCTCAAAGGCGATGGGACCGGACAACATCTCCCCATGAGTCCTTAGAGAAGGAGCAGAGATGCTGTGCGTGCCTCTAACCACAATCTTCAACACATCCCTTGAAACTGGGCAACTACCTGAGAAATGGAAGACAGCTAATGTAGTCCCCATATTTAAGGAAACAGAAATGAGGCACTAAACTACAGACCTGTGTCTCTGACATGTATTGTGTGCAAAGTCATGGAGAAGATTATCAGGAGGAGAGTGGTCGAACACCTGGAAAGGAACAAGATTATAAATGAAAACCAGCATGGGTTCATGGAAGGCAAATCTTGTATCACAAACCTCCTGGAGTTTTATGACAAGGTAACAGAAGTAAGACACGAGAGAGAGGGGTGGGTAGATTGCGTTTTCCTAGACTGCAGGAAGGCCTTTGACACAGTTCCCCACAAGAGATTAGTGCAGAAGCTGGAGGATCAGGCGCATGTAAAAGGGAGGGCACTGCAATGGATAAGGGAATACCTGACAGGGAGGCAGCAACGAGTCATGGTACGTGAAGAGGTATCACAGTGGGCGCCTGTTACGAGCGGGGTCCCACAGGGTCAGTTCTAGGACCAGTGCTATTTTTGATATATGTAAACGACATGATGGAAGGAATAGACTCTGAAGTGTCCCTGGTCGCAGATGACGTGAAGTTGATGAGAAGAATTAAATCGGACGAGGATGAGGCAGGACTGCAAAGAGACCTGGACAGGCTGGACATGTGGTCCAGTAACTGGCTTCTCAAATTCAATCCAGCCAAATGCAAAGTCATGAAGATTGGGGAGGGGCAAATAAGACCGCAGACAGAGTATAGGCTAGGTGGACAAAGACTACAGACCTCACTCAGGGGGAAAGACCTTGGGGTGACCATAACACCGAGCACATCACCGGAGGCACACATCAACCAAATAACCGCTGCAGCATATGGGCGCCTGGCAAACCTGAGAATAGCGTTCCGATACCTTAATAAGGAATCGTTCAAGACACTGTACACTGTGTATGTTAGGCCCATACTGGAGTATGCAGCACCAGTCTGGAACCCACACCTGGTCAAGCACGTCAAGAAGTTAGAGAAAGTACAAAGGTTTGCAACAAGGCTAGTCCCAGAGCTCAAGGAATGTCGTACGAGGAAAGGTTAATTAAGGGAAATCGGACTGACGACACTGGAGGACAGAAGGGTCAGGGGAGACATGATAACGACACACAAGATACTGCGGGGAATAGACAAGGTGGACAGAGATAGGATGTTCCAGAGAGGGGACACAGGGACAAGGGGTCACAACTGGAAGTTGAAGACTCAGACGAGTCACAGGGACGTTAGGAAGTATTTCTTCAGTCATAGAGTCGTCAGCAAGTGGAATAGCCTAGCAAGTGTAGTGGAGGCAGGAGCCATACATAGTTTTAAGAAGAGGTATGACAAAGCTCAGGAAGCAGAGAGAGAGAGGACCCAGTAGCGATCAGTGAAGAGGCGGGGCCAGGAGCTGAGTCTCGACCCCTGCAACCACAATTAGGTGAGTACAATTAGGTGAGTACACACACACACACATTTTCCCAGTGGGGACTTTCCAGACACTGAAAACCCCACAAGGAAAGACCAGTGGTTTTGAAAGGTAGTGAAAACCCCCGGAGGGAGAGTCCTCCCTGAGTGAGCCAGGAAGACTTAGAGAAAATTAATACACAAGGGTAAATCCAGGGTTCTCTCTCTCTCTCTCTCTCTCTCTCTCTCTCTCTCTCCTCTCTCTCTCTCTCTCTCTCTCTATACTTTTACAGCTATAACTACAACTACCACACCTACAACTACTACCATCAAAACTATTACCACCACTATACTACTACCACAACTACTACACCACCAATATTACTACTGCGACCACTATAACTACTACTACTACCACTATAACTACTACCACCACTACAACAACTACCACCACCACTACAGCTACTATCACCACTAAACTACTACTACCACCACTAACTACTACTACACCACAACTACTATTTACACAACTACATACTACAACACACTACAACTACTACACCACCACTAAAACTACTACCATCACTACAACTACTGACTACCACCACTACAACTACTACTACCACCACACTACAACTACCAAACTACAACTACTAACACACCACTACAACTACAACTACTACACCACCACTAAAACTACTACCATCACTAAACTACCACCACACTACAACTACTACTACTCACCAACTACTACTACCACCACTACAACTACTACTACCACCACTACAACTACTACTACCACATCACTACAAACTACTACTACCACACACTACACAACTACCAACTACACACTACACACTACAATACTACACACCACTAAACTACAATACTACTACACTACAACACAACTACACACCACTACAACTACACTACTACCACTACAACACTACTACCACCACTACAACTACTACCACCTAACTACACTATACAAACTCCCTACCACACTACACTCACCAACTACAATACAACTACTACCACAACTACAACTATACCACTACAACTACAACTACTACCACACTACAACTACAACTACCACAACTACTACCACCACTACAACTACTACCACCACTACAACTACTACTACTACCTCCACTACAACTACTACCATCACTACAACTACTACTACTACCACCACTACAACTACTACTACCACCACTACAACTACTACTACCACCACTACAACTATACAACTACACCACTACAACTACCACCACTACAACTACCACCACTACAACTACTACCACAACTACAACTACTAGCACCACCACTACAACTAAACATGCTGAGGGCCTGCACGACCTGAGAAAGGTATTCCCTGTATCCCATAAGCCCAGCCGCCTCTACCTTTAAGGTTTGAAGCCGATCCAAAGAGCCATTCACAACTTATCACTTGGAAACTAATATCCAAAATTTTATTTTCCACTGAGTAAGGTAGACCAGCCTTCAAAGTTTGAAGCCTATCAAAAGTTGCATTCTCTAATTCACTCCCAGAGGAGACCAATATCTCAAAAGACAGAAGCACCAGGTTTGAAGTCGCTCGGAGGCTGCATTCCCAAGTTACTAGCACTGAAGGTTTCAAGGCAGTCGGTTGAAACATTACCATTCCTAGTAGCAGTAGTAGTAACAGTAATAATAGCAGCAGCAGCAGCTGTAGTAGTAGTAGTTGTAGCAGCCGTAGCAGTAGTACTAGTAGTAATACTACTACTACAACAACTACTACTACTACCACCACCACCACCCACCACCGGCTACTACCTTCTCGACAATGACCCGCAAACACCTACCCCTCCTCACACCCCCACCCTCACTGCTCGCTAGGTGGGAACAAGAGAACATCGCCTGCAGCTAGATGACGGAGCATATGATTGCAATATTACTCTGCAACCATCCTCACACACACGTGACTCTCTCTACCAAATGTGCATATATGCTTAGAGGGTATGTACACCAAGATGTGTATGTACACCTACAGCTGCGTGTATATACACAGAGGTGTGCATGTGCACCGAGGTCTTGTATATACACTGAGAGAAGCGTATATATATACACGAGAGGTGTGTTTATGCACTTAGAGGAACACCAGCAGTGTGTTGCTACACTATTCTGTTTGATAGTTACATTGTGGGAACACCAGCAGTGTGTTGCTACACTATTCTGTATGATAGTTACATTGTGGGAACACCAGCAGTGTGTTGCTACACTATTCTGTATGATAGTTACATTGCGGGAACACCAGCAGTGTGTTGCTACACTATTCTGTATGATAGTTACATTGTGGGAACACCAGCAGTGTGTTGCTACACTATTCTGTATGATAGTTACATTGTGGGAACACCAGCAGTGTGTTGCTACACTATTCTGTATGATAGTTACATTGTGGGAACACCAGCAGTGTGTTGCTACACTATTCTGTATGATAGTTACATTGCGGGAACACCAGCAGTGTGTTGCTACACTATTCTGTATGATAGTTACATTGTGGGAACACCAGCAGTGTGTTGCTACACTATTCTGCATGATAGTTACATTGTGGGAACACCAGTAGTGTGTTGCTACACTATTCTGTATGATAGTTACAGTGTGGGAACACCAGTAGTGTGTTGCTACACTATTCTGCATGATAGTTACATTGTGGGAACACCAGCAGTGTGTTGCTACACTATTCTGTATGATAGTTACATTGTGGGAACACCAGCAGTGTGTTGCTACACTATTCTGTATGATAGTTACAGTGTGGGAACACCAGTAGTGTGTTGCTACACTATTCTGTATGATAGTTACATTGTGGGAACACCAGCAGTGTGCTGTTACACTGTTCTGTATGATAGTTACATTGTGGGAACACCAGCAGTGTGTTGCTACACTATTCTGTATGATAGTTACATTGTGGGAACACCAGCAGTGTGTTGCTACACTATTCTGTATGATAGTTACATTGTGGGAACACCAGCAGTGTGTTGCTACACTATTCTGCATGATAGTTACATTGTGGGAACACCAGTAGTGTGTTGCTACACTATTCTGTATGATAGTTACATTGTGGGAACACCAGCAGTGTGTTGCTACACTATTCTGCATGATAGTTACATTGTGGGAATACCAGTAGTGTGTTGCTACACTATTCTGTATGATAGTTACATTGTGGGAACACCAGTAGTGTGTTGCTACACTATTCTGTTTGATAGTTACATTGTGGGAACACCAGCAGTGTGTTACTACACTATTCTGTATGATAGTTACATTGTAGGAACAACAGTAGCGTGTTGCTACACTATTCTGCATGATAGTTACATTGTGGGAACACCAGTAGTGTGTTGCTACACTATTCTGTATGATAGTTACATTGTGGGAACACCAGTAGTGTGTTGCTACACTATTCTGTATGATAGTTACATTGTGGGAACACCAGTAGTGTGTTGCTACACTATTCTGTATGATAGTTACATTGTGGGAACACCAGTAGTGTGTTGCTACACTATTCTGTATGATAGTTACATTGTGGGAACACCAGTAGTGTGTTGCTACACTATTCTGTATGATAGTTACATTGTGGGAACACCAGCAGTGTTGCTACACAAATTTATATGATGGTTACACTGTTGGAACACCAGTAGTGTGGCTGCACTATTTTGTATGATAGTTACATTGTGGGAACACCAGCAGTGTGTTGCTACACTATACTGTATGATAGTTACATTGTGGAACACCAGAAGTGTGGCTGCACTATTCTATATGATAGTTACATTGTGGGAACACCAGCAGTGTTGCTACACTACCTACAAAGAGAACAAAAGAACAATAAGAACGCCTGGTATACCTGCCCTGAACAGAATAAGAACACAGGGATATACCTACCTTGAAGAACACAAAATAACAATAAGAACGCAAGGTAGACTTACCCTGCCAGTGTGGTTGGCCAGGTCGAGGAAAGCCTGGTGTGGTAGAAGTCTGGTAATGTGATAGATCACTTCGATGAACCCTCGCATTACCGCCACGTGCAACTGGCTGTGGAGAACACGAGAAGAACACGTCAGAACACGCAAACTTTGTCATAACACAATAAAACACAGTCAGAAATCGCAAGAACGCCTCAGAACACAAGATCTTAAGGCTAGAACGCAGAGAAACGTGGAAGAACACACACGAACACGTCAGAAGACGGAAATTTACCAGAACACAAGAACTTAACGTCAGAACAAGATAAAACGTGCCATAGCACAAGAAATTAACCTCATAACAAAATAAAACACGTCAGAAATCACAAACACAAGAATATAACGACAGAACACAATGGAACATGGAAAAACACAACGTTTGAACACGAAACTTGGAGCACACCAGATCACAAGAACACAAATCGTCTCAATGTGGTGATATCTCTCACGTCACACAAACCCGACACAGAATGAGATACGCACATCAGGCAATGCGTGTCCCTCCCCGGAGGAATGCGATGAGATAGAGGAATGGCAGTGGAATGAGAGAGAAGGGAGTAAATAGATGGAGTAAGGATGCGAATGGTGGGGTAGGTTATAGATGAGGTGGAGAGAGGGAGGCTGGGTAGGTGAGGGAGGGAAGCTGGGCAGGGCTAGGAGAGGGAGGGAAGGTGAGAGAGGGAGGACTGGAGAAGCAGGGCAGGGGGAGGGCATCCGGGCAGGGTGGATGGCATCAGGGCTGGGGGGATGGCATAATGGCAGGGGGAGGGCATCAGGGCAGGTTAGAGAGAGATAGGAAGGGAAGGGGTAGGGGTCAGGGTAGGAGGGCACGTCTGGCAACACTGGACAAAAAACAATCAATGAATGAATTTCTCCCCCGCGTAGCGTCGCACGACGGTCCTGTCATGTCATGCGAGGAAGAGGAGTCGTCTCCATCGTCGTACGACCATCCTGTGGGTTAGGGAGTGCCCTGAAGGGAACACCAGGGTGTGGGCTGGAGGCGACCTGCACCTCTGCAGGAAACAATGCAGCAGGCAACCTGCTGCCCTGGAAACCCCTTACCGAAGTGTTCCTTGCAGAGTTGCCACACTGACACCCTCTCTCTCTCTCTCTCTCTCCTCTCTCCTCTCCTCTCTCTCTCTCTCTCTTTTACACAGGGTTTGACAAGGTTAAGGATTCCTAGCTTTATTGACAAGCTATTTACAGGTTAAGGATTCCTAACTTTATTGGCAAGCTAAGAGCTGTTACCTACATCAGCTCATTTGAAAGCATTTTTATTGTTATGAGACATACAAGTACGGAACAGGATGAAGTTGGAGCCATCTGTGGGCCAGCATTTTCATTTGATCAACTGACTTTATCTCGTTGACATCATTATACTGTACGAATGTGTTCCATACTCGAGTCATCCTGGGTATATATGATCTCAGATGGAGTGATGTTCTGGAGAAGGGTACAGCCAGAGTGAAGTTGCTGCTTTCTGCCCGTCTTGTGGCATAAAAGCTTGTTTCACGCTGTCCTCGAAGTGGATCCAAGTGTGGTACTTTGACAATATTGGCCTTGTACATAACAGTAAGGCCACCCACATCCCTCCTATGTTGAAGGCTCTGCTGAAATGACAGATCTATCCAGGATGGGTCCAGGCGAGAGATGAGACGTCTTGCTCTGCTCTCCCCCTTACTACTGCACCAGCATTACCATCTCTCTCTCTCTGTTTCAGTACCAGTAATTCTCTAGAGGCAGTGAGAGACAGGAACTTACCAAGTTCCCTCTAGACTCAACTTCCTCTTACAAGAAACTTGTCAAGTTTCCTTTAAATGGAACTTTGGATGGGGGAGTCTGTTGATAAGTCCCCTTATATCAGCGTCGGGTGCTGAAGAGTCCTGGATCCACTAAGCTGACTGATCCCTGAGCGTGCTTATTGCACAAGTAACCCGGCTTTTCACTGAGTGTATGTTGCACAGACTGTCGTGTCTCCTGCACTCTCTACCTGCTTATTACAACTTGACGGAAATATGTAAAGTAAAAGGACACAAGTGCAACTAATGTGACATTTATTAGTTGCACTTGTGTCCTTTTACTTTACATATTGTCGGTAATTCTACCAACTTTATTACAACTTGACGGAAAGTAACAGTGGTAACCGTTGATACCTTTTGCCTTGCCTCAAGGAATTTCCCCCCTATTTGTTGCTGTGTTGCAACACTGCATAGCTCCTGAAGACGCACCAGAGTGCGAAAGATCTTGAGCTGAAGATTTCCATCCCCTAAACTATGTCTTCAATAGTGATGGACTGATTACATCGTCTACACATCGCTACTTCTCCTGCCAACTTTTCTGTACTCGACTGAAGAAGCCTACTGTGTAGGCGAAACGTTTCGGAATAAAGATACCTAACTGTTGGACATGTGTTTTACTTATCAACCTGTCGGTATAATATACCTTTTTAATATTCAGTATCCTCTTTGGTGAGAGTACCATGCCTGAGCACTGTGCCTTGAGTACTGTGCCTTGAGTACTGTGCCTCGAGTACTCTGCCTTGAGTATCGTGCCTTGCAAAGCAGCCTTTTCCTGGTAAAGTTACAGAAGTAACTTAAGAACATTAAGGAGCACTGCAGCAGGCCTACTGGCCCATGCTAGGCAGGTCCAAGTCACCTACATAAGAACATAAGGAAAAAGGAACACTGCAGCAGGCCTACTGGCCCATGCTAGGCAGGTCCAAGTCACGTACATAAGAACATAAGGAAAAAGGAACACTGCAGCAAATCCAAGTCTCCTACCTACTTAAGCCAATGACCCAACCTAGTCAGGTCAGGTCACATTCACTTAAGGAAGGAGCACAGCATAAGACCTAGTAGCACAAGCTAATCAGGTCCAACTCACACCCACTCATGTATTTATCTAACCTATTTTTAAAACTACACAACGTTTTAGCTTCTATGAGTGATGACTTGTACTTAGCCAGTGGTGACCTGTACTTAGCTCTGTGAGGACGTGTCTAGTGTACTGTCTGTGAATCTGAACCAAGATGTCCTCCACTGAACAACTTTACCAGCAGCTTAAAGAGGAGCTTAGGGTAGCTAAGCTTGAGATACGGCAATTGACAGAGGAAAACAAGAGGATTCTTAGTAACCCTCCTGTTGTGAGTCCTCAGGTCAAGAGGGTAACCTGGTCAGTGGCCAGGCAACATGGAACTAAGCTGAAGATCAAGAAGACTGATGAAGTGGCAGAAACAACGAAGATCCAGAAGACTACTGTGGAAACTTTGAACCTATTCTCAGTGCTACCCGACGAATGTGGGTTGTCTACTGGAACGTCACAACGAGCACCAAGGAAGCATTGGCAGACGAGGGTGAGACAATATCTCTTGAAACCCCAATGAAGACCATTCCAATGAAGTCCATCCCAACGAACACCATCGAGAAAAGTCACGACGAACTCGGCCAGTGAAGGTAAGAACATTGTTATAGTTTGAGGACAGTCAGGTTAAATTTATGGATAGGGCTTTTTGTCTTAGAGATAGGAAGAGGAGGCAGAGGATATGTTTTCCTGGGGCTGGGATGGGGGATATTGTTAGCCTTCTAGACGATATCATGAAAGGTAATGGGAACAATCTTATTATCTGCCTCAGTGCAGGAGGAAATGAGGTTGGCAGATGTACAAGTAAAGACCTGATTAGCAGGTATAGGACAGCAGCAGAGATAATTAGGAAGAAGGGTGGGAACCTTGTGATATGTGGTATTTTGCCCAGGAGAGGAGTTGGAAATGAATGGTTGTCCAGGTCAATTGGTGTCAAATGCTGGCTGGACAAATACTGTAAGGAAAATGTGGAACATTCATAGACAACTGGGACCTCTTCTATGGCAGAAATGACATGTATGCCAGGGATGGGGCTCACTTATCTAGGTTTGGGGTGGGAGCACTGGCTAACGCAGTGGAGGGAGCTCTTAGGTCTCTTAAACTAGAAATAGATAGTGGTATGGGTTTCTGTGGAAAATCAATGAATTCTCAGTGTAGCGATAGTGTGAGTTTTAGGGAAACCAGTTATAGGCAGAATGAGGTAGAGTTATTGGTGAATAATGGAAAGCCTGTGGCACTACGTGACAAGGACAGTAACAGGTATATTGGAGGAACAGAAATCAGCAGGAAGAGAAAAAAAGAGGTTTACTAAACATATACTAATAGTCGTAGTGCAAGAAATAAGACAGATAAATTGAGATTAGTTGCAAGTGCGGGTAACACTGTTTTTGCCATAACTGAGACGTGGTTTAATATGAAAAATCGGGACATGCCTGCTGAATGTTACATTCAGGGTTTTAAATTGTTCCAAGTAGACAGAAGTATTGGGATGGGGGGTGGGGTGGCACTGTATGTCCGAGATCGTTTAAACTGGTGCATAAAAAATGGGTATAAAGTCTGCAACACATACTGAGTCAGTTTGGGTAGAATTTCCAGAGGGGCACGAAAAATTGATTTTAGGCGTGATATACCGTCCCCCAAACTTGGATAGAGACCGAGGAAGACTACTGTGGGAGGAAACTGTTAGGGCCACAAGGCACGATAACGTCGTAATTCTAGGGGACTTTAATTTTAGCCATATTGATTGGAATTCCATGACTGGGAATTTAGAATCTAACGACTTCTTAGAGGTAGTTCAAGATTGTTTTTTGAAGCAGTTTGTGACAGAACCTACAAGGGGAAATAACCTGCTTGACTTGGTTCTGGCAAACAAGGAAACCCTTGAAAGTTAACTTTCATATTGTCGGTATTTTATACCTTTCTTTGCACAAGGAAACCCTTGTTAATAATTTAGAAATTTCAGAGGAACTTGGTGCAAGTGAACTCAGATCAATTACATTTAGTCAATGAATGAAAGTATGGTAGTAGGGATAACTCAGTAACAGTCCCAGCTTTTCACTTAGCAGATTGCAATGGGCTTAGAGAACAACTATCAACTGTGGACTGGGGTAAGAAAGAGAGCTATCAATATGAGAGCTTTCTAAACACTATACATGCTGCCCAAAGTACATTTATTCTGTATAGGGAAATTAGATCGAATATAAATGACCCTAAATGGATGAATAATAGGCTCAAATATATTTTCAGGGGAAAAGAAAGGGAATTTATAGTGCATAAAAAGAGGTGAAGGTCATCTTATAAATCAATATATTAACATTAAGAGGGACGTTAAAATTGGAATAAGAAAAGCTAAACGGGACTACAAAATTAAAGTTACTAGGGATTCGAAAACTAACTCAAAAAGTTTTTTTTTTTTGCAAGTTTATAGAAAAAAGTTAGAGAAAAGTTAGGTCCCCTTAAAAATAACTCTGGGCATCTTACTGACAAGGAGAATGAAATGTGCTTAATTTTTTATAATTGTCTCTCTGTTTTCACACAGGAAGACACTAACAATACCCCAGTAATTCATTTTTATAGTGGGCCTGAAGAAGATAAATTATGAAATATCAGTCATTATCGAAATGGTTATGAAAAAATTAGACCGACAAACAAAATAAATCACCGGGTCCTGATGAGGTTTTTTCAAGGGTTCTTAAGGAATGCAAAATGGAACTCTGTGAACCATTGACTAATATTTTTAATTTATCTCTTCAAACAGGTGTAGTGTCTGATATGTGGAAGATGGCCAATGTAACTCCTATTTTTTAAAGCAGGGACAAGTCGTTACCGTCAAATTACCGCCCAATAAGCCTGACCTCAATTGTAGGCAAATTATAACTGATAATATAAGAAGTCATCTTGATAAGCATAATTTGATTAATGATACTCAGCATGGATTCACGACGAGTCGTTCCTGCCTAATTTACTAACTTTCGTCAGTACAGCTGTTGAGGCTGTTCATCGTTATAAAGAATTAATATTGTTTATTTGAATTTTAGTAAGTCTTTTGATAGAGTACAACATCAGAGACTGTTAAAAAAAGTGGCAGCTCATGGCACTGAGGGAAAAGTGCTGTCCTGGATAGAGTCATGGCTCACCAATAGGAAGCAGAGAATGTGCATAAATGGGGTTAAATCCGAGTGGGGATCTGTAACAAGTGGCGTTCCACAAAGATCAGTTTTAGGCCCGTTGTTGTTTATAATATATATCAATGACTTTGACGAGGGAATTACTAGTGATATGAGCAAATTCAATGATGACACTAAGATAGATAGGATAATCAATTCAAACGTATATGTTACAGAACTTCAGGAGGATTTAGACAAAATTCGTGGTCAGAAAAGTGGCAGATGCAGTTTGCTGAAGATAAATACAACGTTCTAAATCTTGGGAATGTTCATTACCCTAGCACCTATCAGCTTAAAAATGTTGAACCTAGCCGTACAGAATGTTGAACCTAGCCGTACAGAATGTTTAACCTAGCCGTACAGAATGCGAAAAGGACTTGTGGGTTATGGTAAGCACCAACCTTAAAGGAAAAATAAACACATGAGCAGTATAATGTGATGCTTTATTGAAAACGTTTCGCCCGCACAGTGGGCTTTATCAAGTCAGAAACAGATCTACCTGGGTGAAAGGTACGTGAGTATTTATAGGATGGAGTCAGGTGGAGAATGGTGCATATGACAATCTCCCAAGTAGGGTGTCATGACTCCATCCTATAAATACTCACGTACCTTTCACCCACGTAGATCTGTTTCTGACTTGATAAAGCCCACTGTGTGGGCGAAACGTGCTTATGTGTTTATTTTTCCATTGTGTCGGTATTTTATACCATTTATTTCCAGCAACCTTAAACCAAGACAGCAATGTCTAAGCGTGTGTAATAAGGCAAATAGTTTATTAGGATTTATATCAAGAAGTGTAAGCAACAGAAGTCCAGAGGTTATATTACAGCTTTATACATCATTAGTGAGGCCTCACCTAGATTATGCAGCTCAGTTCTGGTCTCCATATTACAGAATGGATATAAATTCGTTAGAAAACATTCAGCGTAGGATGACTAAATTAATGCCATTAGAAATCTTCCGTATGAAGAAAGATTGAAGACCCTTAAATTACATTCACTTGTTAGACGAAGAATAAGGGAAGACATGATCGAGGTGTATAAGTGGAAGATGGATATTAATAAAGAGGATATAAATAAAGTCTTGAGGATATCTCTCCAAGAAGAACCCGAAATTTATGGATTCACATTAGATAAGTTTAGGAAATATAAACACAAATGCAGTATAATGTGATCCTTTATTGATAACGTTTCACCCACACAGTGGGCTTTTTCAAGTCACACACGGATCTACCTGGGGTTGGAAGGTACGAGAGTATTTATAGTCATGTTCAGAATGTTGAGGTCGGGTGGAGAATGCTGCATCTGATGATCTCCGGGTGGGGTTATAGAGTCTTGGGTAGCTTGGCAGGGGTATTGGACAAGTTGTAGACCTGCAGTGTTCTATGTTCTTATGTGGGATAGCGATGAAGAAGATTCTTGGCGAGTGGTTCAGCTATGTTATAGAAGCCATTGTTCTGGTTGAAATTGTTGGTTATAGAGATAAGCAAATGATTCCAGGATTCTTCTGTATTGATGTTGTCTTCTGGGCTATAAGTCTTGAGTTTCTGTAGTTAATTAAATGGTTGTGTGAATTCGATGTTGTACACAGGCATTCCTTGTATCGTCAGTCCTGCTTGCATATTGGTGTTCTGAAATGCGTGTTTGGAGGTCTCTTGATGTTTCGCCCACAAATAATTTGTTTGCATTTCATTACAAGGGGTTTGTATCCCCCTGCAGAGGATGGGGCTTGTCCTGTCTACTACTGGTGATGTCCTGATGGTCGTGGTTGTGGAGGTAGATACTTGGAATGATTTTTTGGGCAAAGATGTTGGAAACATGTTTGGCAATGGATTTGTTGGGGAGGACTATGTATCTCTTCTCGGCAGTCTTCTCTGGGTGTGTTGAAGATGTTGTTGGGTTTAAGACACATATGCAACAGTTAGACAACTTTATTCCGAAACGTTTCGCCTACACAGTAGGCTTCTTCAGTCGAATACAGAAAAGTAGGCAGGAACAGTAGAGATGTGAAGACATGTAATCAGTCCATCCCCCTTAAAGTCGTGGGAATTTGAGGTTGTCAGTCCCTCGGCCTGGAGAAGTTCAGTTCCATAGTCAGGAATATCTAAAGATCAAGCGACAGTGCAGAGACTTGAATACTGTCGGAAGGAGAGGTGCAGGGTAGTAGTAGTAGTAGTAGTATAGTAGTAGTATATTTAGTGAGAGGCAACTGAGAGGTCATGTCCCTCTCAGACCAACCCTTCTCACTTGAAAAGCTTGCCCAAAGGGTTTGTTTTCTGTACAAAGATGCCACGTGTTGCAGTGTCTGACAAGATGAACATAAAAATGGTATACAATACCGACAGGTTGTTAGGTAAGACACATATGCAACAGTTAGACAACTTTATTCCGAAACGTTTCGCCTACACAGTAGGCTTCTTCAGTCGAATACAGAAAGTAGGCAGGAACAGTAGAGATGTGAAGACGATGTAATCATCCTTCCCCCAAAAAGGGTCGTAGAATTTGAGGTTGTCAGTCCCTCGGCCTGGAGAAGTTCATTTTCCTTTAGTCAGGAACTATCTGAAGATCAAGCGACAGTGCAGACTTAAATACTGTCGGAAGGAGAGGTGCGGGGTAGTAGTAGTAGTAGTAGTTAGTAGTAGTAGTAGTAGTAGTGAGAGGCAACTGAGAGGTCATGCCCTCTCAGATCCAACCCTTCTCACTTGAAAAGCTTGTCCAAGGTGTTTTTCTGTACCAAGATGCCACGTGTTGCAGTGTCTGACAAGATGACATCAAAATGGTATACAATACCGACAGGTTGTTAGGTAAGACACATATGCACAGTTAGACAACTTTATTCCGAAACGTTTCGCCTACACAGTAGGCTTCTTCAGTCGAATACAGAAAGTAGGCAGGAACAGTAGAGATGTGAAGACGATGTAATCAGTCCATCACCCTTAAAGTCGTAGAATTTGAGGTTGTCAGTCCCTCGGCCTGGAGAAGTTCAGTTCCATAGTCAGGAACTATCTGAAGATCAAGCGACAGTGCAGAGACTTGAATACTGTCGGAAGCAAGCAAACAAGCAAACAAGTTTAGGTAAGATCCCAATGGGATGAGCGGGTAAGACGGGACAGATGAAGAATAGCTCTGGAGAGGAGTGTTCTTAGTAAGAGAAATAGAGCCAGGGCTTAACCCAGCAGCTAAGGCGATCGTGGGGCAGACTTGAGAACAGGAATAGCAGGGACTGTTGCATTGAACTTGTGGTAGTTGAAGTCTTGAATCTTGAGTAGCTGGCAGCAGGCTAGGTCACATCAGAGGGTAGAACACATATGGGAGTTATAGGAGTAACTGAGGAGGCAGGTTAGCAATGGAGCCATTTTCAAACTTTTTGAAGCTGCTTCTAGATAGGTGGTATAAATTTGCCTTGTTGCTGAAGGTGAAACGTAGAGGCTTGATGAACTCAAAAACTTGGGTGAGTGTGAAGTGAAGCGGTGATTCACATGCATACTTGACTGTTCCAGCACCGAGGCTTTTGTAGAGTTCAGTACAGGTCATGGTGTCAGTATTTGAAGGAGAAGTGTAAAAGGTAAGGTTTTTCCATGAGGGTTTACTGGAGTCGTCGTTTCTTCCTCTTCTGAAGTGGATTCACGGAAGAATCTACAATGGTGGTAGCAGGTGACTGAGGTTCGACAGGAGCAGCTGTTTAGGTGTAATGGTTTGTGTAACAGCAGGCTGGGAGAGGTGGAGGCGGTGGTTAGGCAACTTGATCAACGTTGTCAGCGGTGGAAGTGGTTATAGAAGTTACAGGAGCAGTTGCTTGGGCAGGAGACAGGTCTGTAGGTGCAGTAAAGTTCAGGGGCGTTGGGAAGGATCTTGAGGATGCTTTTGAAGGTGTGGATTCCCGGGAAAAATTTAAGGCAGGCATGTTGTTTTCAGAAGGAATGTTCGTTAATCGTGTGTTTAAAGTGCCGGGGCTTGCTGCGTTTGCAAGGTGTGCATACACCATGCAGTACAGCACCTTGGAAGGAGCACCGTCGGGGATGGACAGAGGGGGTTGCGGGCGATGGTGCCTGTAGATTAGCGTGTTTGAGTCTTGATGGCGTCGGTTTGTGGTTTGGTTATTGCAGCATATGTCGGTGAATTGGGGTCTTCTTCAGAACCTTTAGTTTTCTTTTAATTGATTTCTTTCCTGAGGGGCACTTAGCTGCAAGGGTATGATGATTACCCTTGCAGTTAAGACATGTTGGTGTTGTAGTAATGGTGCAGGATCTGAAATCGTGTCCGTCATTCCCACATTTTGGGAAAAAAATTCTTATTCTGATGGGCAGTCCTTGGTGGTGTGATTATAGGGGTAGCAGGTCCAGCAGTGGAGATGTAGTGAAACGTTCTTTTTCTATATGACTTGGGTGAATTTTGGTAATATGAGATGGCCAGACCGTCAGAGAGAGCTTGGGCAGCCATGGAGATGTCTGAGAATGTAATCTTTAGCATTGATGTGGCGTTTGGGGGTCTTTGAGATGCTGTCTAACCGAGGCCCGTGTTTTGTTCCCCAATAATGTCTTCAGTGCTTCAGTAGAGAGAGAGGTGACGATATTGTCAAGTCTTTTCACAAAGACCGAACGTTTCGACTTCAAAAATGGAGACGGGGATAGAGTGAAATTTTTGTTTTGTAGGGTCCTGATTGAAGAGTCGTCCAAATTTGTTTTAGTGCTTCCGTGTCATCTGTGCAGACGACAAGAAGGAGTCTTTCAGAGAGTGGATTGCCGGGAAATTTGACCTGCAGGCAGGTCCTAACACGGTAGCTAAAGCTAACTTCGAGGAGTCATTATTGCACCTTCACAGGCTTGATTTTCACACGATTCGACAGCATTGTGAAAAGGATATCACCGTTTGTGGAAAAATAAATTCTACACCCTGACGGGTCGAAGAGAGGCTTCTTGCGGTGTAGAGCAACTGTATGATCGGACTGTGTGATCGACACGACTGTCGGAAGGAGAGGTGCAGGGTAGTAGTAGTAGTAGTAGTGTAGTAGTAGTAGTGAGAGGCAACTGAAGGTCATGTCCCTCTCAGATCCAACCCTTCTCACTTGAAAAACTTGTCCAAGGTTTTCTGACCAAAGATGCCCCGTGTTGCGTGTCCCGACAAGATGGGAAAATCAAATGGATACAATACCGACAGGTTGTTAGTAAGACACATTGCACTCTAATACACTACTACTCTACTCTAACCTGCACCTCTTCCGACTATTCAAGTCTCGCACTGTCGCTTGATCTTCAGATAGTTCCTGACTATGGAACTGAAAATTCTCCAGGGCCCAGGGACGACAACCTCAAATCTATCTACGACTTTTAAGGGTGATGACTGATTACATCGTCCCTTCACATCTCTACTGTTTCCTGCCTACTTTCTGTATTCGATGAAGGGGCCTCTGTGTAGGGCGAAAAAAACGTTTCGGAATAAGTTGTCTAACTGTTGCAATGTGTCTTACCTAACAACCTGTCGTATTGTATACCATTTGATGTTCATTGTTGAAGATGTTTAAAGCCCGCTGTCTGCAGTCCGATGAAGTGACGGGGGATAGTGAGTTTAGAAATACTTGTTCAATTTTAGTGCATTCTTCCTAAGGAACTCATTGCTGCAGATTCTGAGTGCACGTAGGAAGAAGCCTTTAATCACACCACGTTTGGTTTTGGTGTCGTGGTGAGAGTAAAGTGGAGAAGATCGTTTTGGTTGGTGGGTTTTCGATAGACTTTAAACGAAGTTCGTGGTCAGTTTTGCAGAGCAGAACATCAAGGAAAGGAAGAGTGTTGTCGACTTCTTCTTCAAGTGTGAACTGGATTGAAGGCTCGACCGGGTTTGAGCTTGTCTTGGAGAGCTTGAACGTGAAGCGTTTAGGAGTTATGAGGAGAATGTCGTCAACATACGGAAGCCAGGTGACAGACGAAGGAATAATGGTGGAAAAAACGTTCGGCTTCTAGATGTTCCAGGGATAAGTTCGCCAGGACTGCACTGAGTGGCGAACCCATGGGTAGTCCAAAAGTCTCCCTGAAAGAGGTGATTTTCGAAGGAGAAACACTAAAGCCAACACATAGTTCAACAAGGTCAATGAAATCGCTGGCTGGAATGGGAAATCACGTGAATCGTAAATTTTTCCTGCGCAAGAGATCAAATGGCTTGTGTGGGTAGGTACTTTGGTGAATAGGGAAGTCACGTAAAGAGCTGGAAAGTTTCTTGTTCCTGATGTTGATGTTGCGAATGCGATTGAGAAGATCCCCCGAGTGTTTGAGATGTGCTGGACTGATAGTGCCAAGAGTTTAGAGAGGTTTTGGCGCAATTCCTGAGAGCTGGTGGGGGGGGCACTGCCTTTTCCCCGAGGATATGGGCCTCCAGTGGGATACCAGGCTTGTGCGTTTTTTGGCAGGCCGTACATTCTGGCAGGTCTGGGGTTGCTGGGCATGGTGAGCGAAGTTTCTTTCCCTTGTTCTGAGCCCCTCAGAATGCGGCGAGTCCTTTGAAGGAAAGTTTTAGTAAGGTTGTCCACCTGGTTGGGTTGTGAGAGGTTTGTAGGTATCTGGGTCATTAAGTAGATGAGCATTTTGTTCCTGTAATCGTCAGTGTTCATTGATAACAAAACCACCTCCTTTACAACGGTGGTGCCAAATGTGTCGTGTCTTCTCCCTAAACCTTTGAGTGCATTGATGTAACGTCGAGGTATGACCTTGTTGAACTATGTGTTGGCTTTACGTGTTTCTCCTTCGAAAATCACCTCTTTCAGCAGACTTTTGACTACCCAGGGGTTTCGCCACTCAGTGCAGTCCTGGCGAACTTATACATGGAACATCTAGAAGCCGAACGTTTTCTCCACCATTATTCCTTCGTCTGTCACCTGGCTCCGTTATGTTGACGACATTCTCCTCATAACTCCTAAACGCTTCAACTTTCAAGCTCTCCAAGACAAGCTCAACCAGGTCGAGCCTTCAACCCAGTTTCACACTTGAAGAAGTCGACAACACTCTTCCTTCCTTGATGTTCTCTCTGCAAAGCTGACCACGAACTTCGTTTTAAAGTCTATCGAAAACCCACCAACCAAAACGATCTTCTCCACTTCTACTCTCACCACGACCCAAAACCAAACGGGGTGTGATATGGCTTCTTCCTACGTGCACTCAGAATCTGCAGCAATGAGTTCCTTGAGGAAGAATGCACTATAATTGAACAAGTATTTTCTAAACTCCACTATCCTCGTCACTTCATCAGAGACTGCGGGACGGCGGGCATTAAACACTTCAACACACCCAGAGAAGACACTGCGAGAAGAGATACATAGTCCTCCCCAACAACTCCATTGCCAAACATGTTTCCAAATCTTTGCCAAAACATCATTCCAAGTATCTAACCTCCACACCACGACCCATCAAGGACATCACCAGTAGTGGACAGGACAGCCTCCATCCTCTGCAGGGGTATACAAAATCCCTTGTAATGACGCAACAAATTATATGTGGCGAAACATCAAGAACCTCCCAAACACGCATTTCAGAACACCAAAATGCAGCAGGAAATGACGATACAAGGAATGCCTGTGTACAACCCTCGCAATTCACACAAAAAAAAAAACCCTTTAATTAACTACAGAATCAAGACTTATAGCCACAGAAGACAACACTCAATACAGAAAATCCTGGAATCATCGCTTATCTCTATAACCAAAAATTTCAAGAGAACAATGGCTTCTATAACATTGCTGAACCACTCGCCAAGAATCTCTTCATCGCTATCCCACAAAGAACATAGGAAAAACTGCAGGTCTACAACTTGTCCAATACCCTGCCAAGCTACCCAAGACTCTATAACCCCACCCGGTTTGATCATCAGATGCAGCATTTCACTGACTCAAATTCTGAACATGACTATAAAAAAACTCTGACCCTTTCCCAACCCAGTAGATCCGTTTTGTGACTTTAAAAAGCCCACTGTGTGGTGAAAACGTTATCAATAAAGGATCACATTATACGCATTGGTTTATATTCCTTGTGTCGGGATTTTATACCATTTATTTCCATAGTAGTTAGGGTTTAGAAAGATATAGGAAAAAATACTGTTTGGAAATTTGAGTAATTGATGAGTGAACAGTCTGCTGTAGGTTATTGACCCCTAGTTAGGGATTTATCAGAGCTTATTGTTAGAGTAGGGCTATAGTGGGTTGGGAAAATATTCTATTTGTGGGTTGAATTTGTGAAGAGGCCAGTATGGGCCAACAGGCCTACTGAAAGTTCTCCTTATGTTAAGACGGTACTCGGGAGTCGGTCAAGTCTCTCACATCCACTATGAAGGGAGGAGCAAAAGCCACCAGACCCACTGCGCCAAAGCCAGTCAAGTATGATACTCTATGTAACTGTATTTATATGTAACCATACGTAAATAAAGTTACGTGTTACTGAGTGTTCATTGTGAGGCTGTGTGGGTAGGAATGGATGGGGAGGGGAGGGAGTGGCTTTGGGTAGAGTAGGGGTAGGGGAAAGGGGGGTGACATCCGGGAGGTGGGAACGACCTTGTGATGCAGGGGTAAATAAGGTCAGGTGACCAAGGTCGTTACGACCATCCCATCCCCCGCCTCAGGTATACACACATGCACATGCAGGCGCATGCACACACACACACACACAACAAAACACCCACACCACACACACACACACACACACACACACACACACACACACTTATGCATTCATTCTTTTACTTAACGAGAGAGAATATTGTAAAACCCTGTGTAAAAAAAAGAGGGGGAGAATAAGGGGGAAACAGATAAGAAAAAAGAGATAAGAGGTAAAGATAAGGAAAGGTGCCCGAGTACAGAGAGAGAGAGAGAGAGAGAGAGAGAGAGAGAGAGAGAGAGAGAGAGAGAGAGAGAGAGAGAGAGAGAGAGAGAGAGAGATAGATGAAGAGCATTTAAGAATGTGATGTCAGTGTACTGAAATGTGTGAGGTGTGGTGCGTGTAACAGCAGCAGTGTGGGATGGTAAATGAGCTGGACCTGCCTAGTATGAAGATTGAGACACTTATGCAGCATATGGGAATCTTTATTCAGGAAACGTTTCGCCACACAGTGGCTTCATCAGTCCAATACAAAGAGGAAGGCGTAAGGAGAGGAGGAGTATGAGGTAATCAGTCCCTCAGCCTGGAGTCGATGTGTTCAGTCCATCAATCTTGTAGAATGTACAAGATTGATGGACTGAACACATCGACTCCAGGCTGAGGGACTGATTACCTCATACTCCTCCTCTCCTTACGCCTTCCTCTTTGTATTGGACTGATGAAGCCACTGTGTGGCGAAACGTTTCCTGAATAAAGATTCCCATATGCTGCATAAGTGTCTCAATCTTCAACTTGTCGGTTTTTCAAACCATTCATCACAACTGCCTAGTATGGGCTAACATCTCTACTGCAGCGTTCCTCCATTATGTCAAAATCCCAATAAAAATAACAATAACAGCAACAGAAATACCAGCAGTAACAATAACAGCAACAGGAACAGCACAAGTAACTGCTCGTGAGGGTGGCACAGCACAGAGAGACGACGAATCACAACGAGCCGGAGACTTAACCCGCCCCACTTGTTCTCTCTAGGCTGGAATATTGCTGTGCATTAACATCTCATTCAAGGCAGGTGAAATTGCAGATCTAGAGAATGTACAGAGAACCTTTACCTTAACTACTGGGAACGCCTGGAAGCACTTGACTTGTACTCACTGGAGCGCAGGCGAGAGAGAGATTACCTGGAGGTTATTCCTGATCCCCGGAATAACCTCCAGGTAATCTCTCTCTCGCCTGCGCTCCAGTGAGTACAAGTCAAGTGCTTCCAGGCGTTCCCAGTAGTTAAGGTAAAGGTTCTCTGTACATTCTCTAGATCTGCAATTTCACCTGCTTTGAATGAGATGTTAATGCACAGCAATATTCCAGCCTAGAGAGAACAAGAGATACATCATAATCTACACCTGGAAGATCCTGGAGGGCCTGGTCCCTAGTGTGCACACAGAAATCACTCCCCTACGAAAGAAAAAGATTTGGCAGGCGATGCAACATATCCCCAGTGAAAAGTAGGGGCGCCATTAGTACACTAAGAAAAAACACAATAAGTGTCTGGGGCCCAAGACTGTTCAACAGCCTCCCACCAGCTATAAAGGAAATTACCAATAGACCCCTGGTTATCTTCAAGAGGGAGCTGGACAGATACCTAAAGTCAGTGCCGGATCAGCCGGGCTGTGATTCGTACGTTGGACTACGTGCGGCCAGCAGTAACAGACTCGTTGATCAGGCCCTGATCCACCAGGAGGCCCGGTCATGGACTGGGCCGCGGGGGCGTTGATCCCCGGAATACCCTCCAGGTAAACTCCAGGTAGGTTGACCCCCTCCCCAATTAGGCGTGTGCAAGACGTGAAGTTGGGACCAGAAGTGAGATTCACAACCCCCCAGAACTGGGATGCAAGGAGAGGTGGTAAACATAAGGAGCACTGCAACAGGCCTACTGGCCCATGCCAGGCAGATCCTACAAGAAGTAGGGGTGGGGAGAGTACTACTACTACTACCTACAACGATTATATTATGATTTGCACCTTACTCTATACACCCTTCTGTGTCTAACGCGACGGTCTGGAGTTCTGAGACTCTCTGATCGCGGGTTCTATCCCCATCCGTGGTATGGTTTGTCTCTAAGTACTGTTTGTAACAGCTTGACACAGCTCCTGGAAAGTAAAACGCTGCCACAACAAAACGAGGAAAAGAAGGAGATTTGAATATTAAAATGGTATACAATACCGACAAGTTTATAAGTAAGGCACACGTACAACAGTTAGGTATCTCTATTCCGAAACGTTTCGCCTACATAGTAGGCTTCTTCAGTCGAGTACAGAGGAGTTTGCAGAAGCAATAATGTGAAAACTATTTAATCAGTCCATCACCCTTGAAGACGTAGTGTTAAGGTGATAAGTCCCTCAGCCTGGAGAGGAGTTTTGGTCCATAGTCTGCAGCAATACCTAACTGTTGCACATGCGTCTTACTGAGATTTAAACCAAGAAGGGTGAGGAGAGACGATGATTAACGTAAAAGGAATATGGGGAATTTTAGCGTCTCACTGCGCAAGAATCTACACGAACTTCCGGGAAAGTTACAAGAGCGAAGGAATGTTGTTTGTGTCGTGATGAGTAAGTTTGTACCAGCCAACTCTTGCCTTTGTCAAACTTGATGGACTGATTATACCCACTCCAGGCTGAGGGACTGATTACCGTAATCTCCTTCTGATCTTCGCCTTTCTTCTTTGTATAAGACTGATGAAGCCGCCGTGTGGCGGAACGTTTCCTTAATAAAAAATACCCTGTTGTACATGGATCTAATTTATCAACGTGTCTGCTATGTCTCGTTATTATCTAAACGATAATGAGACAAACAAAAGAAGAGAGCGAAACGTTGCCACAATAAAAAATGTCGTATTAGTTTCACTTGTGTTCTTTTACCTAATACTGTGGGTAATTCTACCAATGTTATTAAGAATGACTGCTTATGTGTGTGTGTGACCAGCCTTCAGTGTCTAGGTCTCTCCTTGTTTGTGTCTCCTGTTTATGTCTCATTATTATCATCTCTGTATCTATTCTCACCTTCGTTTTTGTGTATTTCTTCTCTTTGTCTCATTTTCTGTCCTCTCCTTTTTATCCTGTCTGGAATTACTGTCCTCTGTGCATTCCGTCTCTCTTTTCTCTCCTCTTTCTGTCGATTATTATCTCTCTCTCTCTCTCTCTCTCTCTCTCTCTCTCTCTCTCTCTCTCTCTCTCTCTCTCTCTCTCTCTCTCTCTCTCTCTCTCTCTCTCTCTCTCAGAAGCGGAGGACAACACGAAATTTAACAATTCTCAGAACGCAAGAAATAATGTAAACAAAGAATGTCACGTGATACGTGGCAGGTGTTCCCACACCTGCCAGGTATGAGCATACCTGCCAGGTATGAGCACACCTGCCAGGTATGAGCACACCTGCCAGGTATGAGCACACCTGCCAGGTATGAGCATACCTGCCAGGTATGAGCACACCTGCCAGGTATGAGCACACCTGCCAGGTATGAGCACACCTGCCAGGTATGAGCACACAAGCCAGGTATGAGCACACCTGCCAGGTATGAGCACACCTGGACTAAAACCCAAAGGGCCTCACCCATCACTAGGATAAAACCCTTAAAACAAACCCGTCTTCCTCTAAAACACACAGGTATAATACCGTGACTGGAAGAATGAACAGAGGAGAGTTTCACTCTGTCTTGGACCATCCACAGGCGACTTGTCGGCTAAAACGTAGGGCCGAAATGTTGTTATAACCTTTTCTATCCTATGTGCAGGTTATTTGTGTAAATTATGTCCGGTTAGATTATGTATGTAATGATGCCTCTCTCTCTCTCTCTCTCTCTCTCTCTCTCTCTCTCTCTCTCTCTCTCTCTCTCTCTCTCTCTCTCTCTCTGTCTCACTAGTCAACATAACACAAGTAACCAACGCCCCCCTCCCGTCAAAACACACGTGACCCCTCGCTCCAGCGCAGGTATAACACACGTGGTCGATATTCACATGTGGAATTCCCAGGCACCGTGTTTCAACGTGGTCTCTCTCTCTGTGTGGTCAATCATTACCCCTCAATCATCACTCTTCTTCCTCCTCTTCCTCTTCCTGTTCCTCCTATTTTCCACCTCTCCCTTCAATATTTACGCCAGAGACTTCCGTGTCACCAGTGAAGGAGCGAGACGTCGTCAACGTCTCCTGGGAGGTCCGAAACATCGTAAGCACACCTTCAGAGATCTCAAAATAAAATTTTAAAACACTAACATACCATTTATAGATAAGACACATGTCCAACAATTAGGTATCTTTATTCCGAAACGTTTCACCCACACAGTAGGCTTCTTCAGTCAAGTACAGAGGCAGCAGAAGCAGTAGAGATGTAAAGACGATGTTATCAGTCCCTCACCCTTGAAGACGTAGTTTTGAGGTGGTCAGTCCATCAGTCTGAGGTGCAAGGAAGCATGGCAACAGAAGGGGCCATACCAACAGAAGCAAAGCAACAGAAGGGGCCATGCCAACAGAAGCAAGAAAGAATATCAAGATAAGTAATGGACCACAACAGAAGCATGGCAACAGGAGCAAGGGACCATAGCAACAGGAACATGCGTGTGCGTTGGTACGGTGTTGTTGTGATTGTGAGAAAGGGGGGAGGAAATAACAGGGGGAAGAGGAAATAATGGGGGAAAGTGGGGATGGGGGATGTAGGCGACTATTACCAACCACAATATACTGGCATTTGTCAGGCAAGAAAGTAGAGGTGAGTGTGAGTGTGTGTGTTGACATACGAGGGTCGAATCTCAGCTCCTGGGCCCCCTCCCTTCGATTCGAAATCTTTCAAATTATTTCTACACAGGCTGAGCCTCGATCCATCCCAACCCATACATACTCAGGATTTATCACCTGAGGTTTCATTTAAACCTCCCCCCTGAGGTTTAAAACCTCTCCCTCCCCCAAGGTTTCACTTAAACCCCTTAAACTCACGTCAGAGTGGAGAGCATTGTTACAAGGCAGGACTTGACACAAATGATCAATGGAAGAAGATGTGTGTTCACTTCCACACCCCTCCTTACCCCGGTAAGACAAAAACGATATGATTCAAGAATGGGAAATCCTATCTTAGGAACATCCTGGAGGGCGTGATGACACAGCTGCCCAGATTACACGGGAAGACACGGGGTGACTGCATTTTCCTGGAATGTAAGAAAGACATCGACACGTTTCCTTACCAATAATAATAATATTACTATTATTATTATTATTATTACACTACACATACACACACCACAAACAACTACACATACACACACAACACACACACACATACTACACATACACACAACACACACTACACATACACACACACACTACACACACACACACAACACATACACACACACTACACACACACATACTACACATACACACAACACGCACACACTAACAAAACACACACACTACACCACA
>NC_069455.1:8303655-8334534 GCF_026875155.1 Cherax quadricarinatus
AAGAGGGGGGGTATATGTACGTACATGTACAGACAGACAGACACACACACACACACACACACACAGATGAATCACAGGGATGTTAGGAAGTATTTCTTCAGCCACAGAGTAGTCAGTAAGTGGAATAGTTTGGGAAGCGATGTAGTGGAGGCAGGATCCATACATAGCTTTAAGCAGAGGTATGATAAAGCTCACGGCTCGGGGAGAGTGACCTAGTAGCGATCAGTGAAGAGGCGGGGCCAGGAGCTGAGTCTCGACCCCTGCAACCACAATTAGGTACGTACGTACACACAAACTAGAGAAAGTGCAAAGGTTTGCAACAAGACTAGTCCCAGAGCTAAGGGGCATGTCCTACGAGGATAGATTAAAGGAAATCGACCTGACGACACTGGAGGACAAGAGAGATAGGGGGGGACACGATAACGACATATAAAATACTGAGAGGAATTGACAAGGTGGACAGAAACAGAATGTTCGAGATGGGACACAGGAAGGGGACACAGTTGGAAGCTGAAGACTCAGATGAATCACAGAGATGTTAGGAAGTATTTCTTCAGTCACAGAGTTGTCAGGAAGTGGAATAGTTTGGGAAGCGATGTAGTGGAGGCAGGATCCATTCATAGCTTTAAGAAGAGATATGATAAAGCTCATGGTGCAGGGAGAGTGACCCAGTAGCGGCCAGTGAAAAGGCGGGGCCAGGAGCTATGATTCGACCCCTGCAACCACAACTAGGTGAGTACACACACACTCGGACTCGACCCCTGCAACCTCAACTAGGTGAGTACACACACACACACACACTCTAACACAGGGCCAGACACTAGAGTACAAGTAGCGTAGCAGTGTTGATGACAATGGTCGCTTGTGTGTAGAGCCAACATATATACCAACCAGTACTTTGACAGCTAACACAGCGACCAACACTGACATACTGACCCGCCACCTCCCTTCCCCCACCCATTGTACACTTCCACCACCGTTCTGACAGCAGAATGCACGAGAAAATGATATTTCACCTCCCAGAGGGCGTCCTTGTTGCAGTAGGTTGGCACACATTCCAGACAAGCTAACACTCTGGAATTCCCAGAAGAGTGGTGCCAGATGTGCTCCGTGGCGCTGTTCCTCACATCACACACACACACACACGGAACAAGAGGACAATATGCTATATGTTGTAAAGGCTTACTGTTTTTGGGCACCGTGTGTGTTGCATTCGGCACTGCTGTTGTGATTGATAGTGGTGGTAAGATACGTGGCACTGTTGCATTAGACGGGTGCCACTCTGTCTGGTGGCGACGCTGCAACATTCCTGCACTGGGAATTCCTGTAGTGTAAATATTATGCTGGAGTTTATTATGAAGCTCACCTTGGGACTACCATGTTCATCTGGGTTATACACGCTGTGACCTGGGGACTATCATGTGACCTGGGGACTACCATGTTGATCTGGGGACTATCTATCTAGACTACCATATTGTGGCCTGGGGACTATTATGTTGTGACCTGAGGACTACCATGTTGTGATCTGGGGACTACCATGATGGGACCCGGGGACTACCATGTTGTGACCTTGTGGTCTGTGGACTTAACGCTGTGATATACATTTGATGAGTTTCAAAGGTCTACTCTACTCTGAGCCCGGCCCCCTCATGGAAGGTTCCTTGATGTTGGTGAGGGGCTCTTGATTTAGGGAATTGGAACTGTGCTCCAGTTCCCCGAATTAAGCCTGAATGCCTTCCACATCCCCCCCCCCGGCGCTGTATAATCCTACGGGTTTAGCGCTTCCCCTTTTATTATAATAATAATAATAATCAGAGCCCGGCCATGGGCCAGGCTTGTCTGGTGCTAGCCTGGTCAACCAAATTGTGGCTGCTGGTGTCCTGCTGACACACGCATCGATCACTGCCTGGTTGATTAGGCACCTGGAGATACTTATCCAGTTTCCTCCTGAAGACTTTTACACTTGTCCCAGCAGTGTTTCTGATATCTTCTGGTAACATGTTGAATCAACATTTGTGGCCCCAGATTATTCATATTTCCTTATTGTGCCCACTGCACCCCTGCTTTTCACTGGGTTTACTATGCACTTCCTTCCATAAATCTTGCTCCAGTATGTTATGGCAGTGTGCAGATTTGGGACTAGGCCCTCGAGTATGTATCTCTCCTCCACTCTAGCGAGTACTGGAATTTGTTTTTGTGGTTTCTCCTGACCTCGAGGTCCCAAGAATTTGTAGAGTTGACTGTATATAATCCAGCCTTTTTTTTTTTTTAGTGCTTTGTATTGGATACTTGCACTAAAAAGTTCTGGTAGTAATATTTTTTTTAATATACATGTATGTACTTAGTGAAAATGGTATAGTGTTGCTGCAACACTGTATAGGTTCATATGGTTAAGTACAGCATTGTATTATTATTATTATTATAATCAAGGGGGAAGCGCTAAACCCGGAGGATTATACAGCGCCTGGGGGGGGGATGTGGAAGGCATTCAGGCTTAATTCGGGGAACTGGAGCACAGATCCAATTCCCTAAATCAAGAGCCCCTCACCAGCATCAAGGAACCTTCCTTGAGGGGTCAGCATTGTATTAATATACAAACTTCAGTACAGGGTAAGGGAGAACTGGCAAGGAAGACATGCTCTGTTTAACCATCTTTCCACATGTATGTCGTCCAGTTTTGCAAATACGTACTATGTATCATGTAGAAATACAGTATTATTATGGATGGAATAATGAATAAGAGGAGATTGATTGTTATAATAATATAATCAGAACTAAGTACTAAACCCACAAGTCATATAGATGAATGTGGGAATGATTAGGGGAAAATGAGAACAATATGGGGCACTGTGTTATATACATTTTTTATTCTGTTGTAGCTATTCCATTTAAGTATTTTATGACTCCTATTTGTATTGACCAGAAAATCTGATGGTAAACAAAGGGTTGTACTCGTGCAGTATATTGTACTTATGCAGTATACAGTAATTAATTATAATTGATTTTTTCCCTGCAGGTCAGTGGCGCAGCGGAGAGTACTAATGGCTGGGGCCCAGTGGATGACCTCCGGATTGGAGGAGTGCCAGTGCCTATGGCCATGCCTGTTCCTGTTAATGACAATAATCCCTTCAATGCTGATCTCTACTTCTAAGCTCACTTGGGACCTGAGAATGGGTGCAAAACCTTTGAACCAAGATATGACTGAAGATAGCCGGGATACACGGCGTTGATGTTAACATAGTGTTGACTGCCCGTGGTAAAAGGCATCGACTTCATATTTTACTCCAGATTTTTGCGGTAAAGGCCCTATGAATGGTGCCTTTGCTCCTTTGTTACTGCATTTGGCTGCAGGATTAGCATGTGACAGTGTGGGGCTTGGTGCAGGAAAAGATGGTGCCTTGGATTTTACCTGCTTAGAGTTCTGCTAAGGAGTTAAACTACCGAGCCCCAGTGAAGATTTTAGACCCTGTATGCTGTGCACTGCGTTATGCTCAGCTTATGTGAGGTATATTCTAATGAGAAACAGGAGACTCCGACAAATGATAAACTGGAATTCAAAGTTGCTGGATTTTTTCTATTTTGAAATTTCACAAGACCAAAAAACACAATAACAAAATAATATCCTTGGTGTAGAAAAATTTGTGTTTCGCACTTTTATTTCTCTCGTGTGTATGAACTGTATCTGTGATCTCAAGTAATGGGTTAGTTCAGAGCAGAAAATGTGGGAGAGGAAACTGTAAAGTATTAAGATGTTTGAAAACCTGGAGTACCTCACTGTCTTATGGGAAGCCATGTTCATACTTCTCAAATACATGTCTGCATTGGTAAATTTCATTCTTTGAGTCTGTTCTTGAACAGGACAGTTTAACATGACTGATCATTAATTGTTTAAGGCAGTGCCCTTTAAAAATTGATGCACTCTTTTTAAATGCAAATCCTGGTCGGCCATGTAATTGGTGTAGGCCTGAAGCCTTTAGTTTTCTATCCATTATAAGTCCCAGTACTGCACAGTATGGATAAATTTAAATGTAGCAGTAGGAATATACATACTGTATGGTGTTGGGAATATTAATATGGATTGAGAGTTATTATGGGGAGTCAATGTTACTTGGTGAAGCAGGTATATATATCTATTGTGTTTTGAAGAGTGACTGCACTGGCTGTTTGCTTGGTGGTAAATGAGTGCATTGTGATATTCGACAGTTCAACATATTCATTAGTGGGCTATAAACTTATTGTTTTTTAAGGTAAGTATTTCTCATCTCAAACATTTTTGCAATTTTGAATTATAATGGAAACTAATGTATAAAGGTATTTATTATGTTAAAAAATTAAAATTACGGTATACCAGTTATAGAATATTTGGTGTTTTTTTCAGCTGTTGTTGCAATCAATTCAGAATTTAAGCTTTTTTGTTATTTAAATATTCATATACCAAAAATTAATTTAATTTTTTTGCAATGTATCTCAGCATTGTACAATGCATCCATGTAGTGCAGGTCTAGTGACTTCTGATGATCAAAAAATATTAGTGGCATTAACTGCAAAGTGTGTGCCAGTTTTTGGTGTATATACAGTACTGTATTGTACCTTCATATCATTGCTCTCATGCTAGAAACTGGATGGTTGTAGATTTAGAGTGCACTGCCTTTCTACTTCCAGATATTGACCTGTTATAAGTCAAGGTTATCAGTACTAGATGGTTAGTGCAGAGTGTAACTTACCGTCACTCATTACAATCAATGTTCTCTATATGCTTGAAGAATTCTTGGCAAGAAAATAGAATGCCCGGATTAGCCTAGTATACCAAAACTGTTACTAGGGCAAAAGAGTTGGCACAATATAGTCTAATAGTTATATTTTTGCCATCAGAGTAAATATATACAATTAGAGTGTACTGCCACGTCACTGTGGCGTTTACATCCTCATAACTCAACTGCTTATTAACTTAAGTCTTGGTGCCCAGCTCAGTACAAGCCTTCAAACTCTACATGCATCTACATTTATTTTATACACGAAACTGGCTTTCCACATCAGTGCCACACTAGCACTGGCGTGCTGGCCTGTACGTGCGCCCAGAGCTGCGGTCACTCTCCTGAATGTTTTTTGTGTTATTCCTCTCCATGATGGAACCAGTTGTGGCTACTATGCCAGCAAGTACAACCACACCTGCAGCTAGTGGCAACAGCAATTAATGCCATGGGTATTAGTAACTGATGGTTGCTGTTAGTAGTGTGATGCAAAAAATAGTTGTCCGGGTAATGGTTGCCATGATAGATGCTATGAGTAGAGCAAGATGGCTGTTTGTTGTGTTGACAACCATTTGATAATTACGTGTACTATGGTAGCACAACTTCAGAGTTGCATCATGTATATTACTCCTCTCTTAACTTCTTACATTGTTATGTAAATATTCTGCTGTATATATTGTACAATTATCATGACTTCATTTTTGTCAATGTAATAAAATTTATTTATTTAACATTTATTTGTATCTGCAGTTTACCCCCATATTATCTGTAAACTTGACACACAATTCTCAGTAGTATCAGTTACCAGTAGTGCCATAGTGAATCATACCAACCGTTACTGATTCACCATCCCCCCTTATGTGATCACTGACTGTTATCGAGTCATTCTGCTGACCAAACATGTTTAAATGTCGCTCACCCTCCGGGCACGATAATGGTTAGTTGATAGCAGAGACGGCAGGTCAGGCTTGGCAGTTCCTTCCTTAGTGCCCATAATAAGAAGTTACCAGCTGTCTGAAGTGTGTGAATTTACCCAATTCTAGCATACGAACCCCCACATGACAAATTGGTGGCAGTGGTGGGATTGGAGACAATACTTCAAAGAGGAACACGTGACTTACGCCTTTCTGTGCTGGAGAAACAGTTGACTTAGCTCTTTTGATTATAATGATAATAGCTGGCTTAAACCCACACTGGATGACTGGAAAGAAAATATTGTAATCATTGTATGACCTCCATCAAGAACATATATGTAGAGGTGTTGGCCAATTGGTATACATACAGAGGTTACACATTTCTTTTTAAGGTATTAAAATATTCTTGACTGGTGAACAGGTTATATGCAACCTCAGTATCGTATTTAGTTGATAAGCTTTAACTCCCCATTAACCATCATGAAATAATGACTTTTTTTTTATTTTGTCTGTATATAATAGAGCTATACTCATGGTGTCCTCCTCAGTATTTATATTAATATTACATGTATATTATTCATGGGGAAGTGCTAAATTGAAAGAGGTCGTACAGCCCCTTGGGGAATGAGGGGGCAGTCAAATTTGACACAAGGGAGGGTGGCTCCAAACTTTTGGATCAAGAGCCCTTCACTAGCATCAAGGCACACCTCCCTTGAAAGGTAGGGGACAGAGTAGCTACAGGAATGGATGGTATTTGGGTTTGATCCAAGGCAGGGAAGAGTAGCCCCTCATTTCCTTGGGTCAATAACTCCTCAGCATCAAAAACAGTTAAATGGTAAAGATATGTAAACACACATATCAATATGTGCGAGTAAATGACACTTTAATGCAGCAGACATGTTTACTATGACAGCATTTTATACCTACAGTGGGTGAAGTCTAGTTATTAAAGGTATCCCACCATCTAAGCTTCAGTGTAGAACTGGTGTGGTCCCACTGACAAGTTGTAGGTAAAAGGCCAATGTATGCACTGATTGAAGACATTTATCAAGAAAACATTTTGTTACAAGTGGCTCAAGTTCTAATACAAACAAGACAACAAGCATCAATGTATATAGTGCAAGGTCAGGTGTGCCCAAGTTAAAAGTGGGTAATATATTGGAAATAATGTACTGCATAATCTTTAAAGCTACCTGCAATGCTCCCTGGTAGTGTGGTGTCTTCTAATAGTGGTGTCACTTACAAGAACATAAGAAAGGAGGAAGACTGCAGTAGGCCTGTTGGCCCATACTTGGCAGGTCCTTTACAAAACCAACCCACTAACAGAACATTTGCCCAACCCACTTTCAGTGCTACCCTAACAATAAGCTCTGACAAATCTCTTTACTCATGTGCAAGTCCCACTCAAATCCAACCCCTCTCATTCATGTACTTATCCAACCTAAACTTGAAACTTTTAACCTATATTCACTCGACTTCTTGTACACGTGCATACATATGCATGCATGCATGCATGCACGCACATTTTAATTCCAGGGCTAAGGGGTAGGAGCTATGGTGAGAGGCTCAAGAAACTGAACCTGACATTAGTGGACAGAAGAACCAGGAAAGACAATGTACAAAACAGTCAGAGGAACTGATAGGGTAGACTGGAAGAAAGGTGAGGAAACAAGTACACAGGAGCACAGTTGAGTTACAGGGATATCAGGAAGTACACCTACAGCCTCAGGATAGTCAGGAGTGAATGATCTAGACAAATTGTGATGGAGGGAGACAGGCTCCATACAGTTTTAAGAAGTGTAACTGGGCCTACAAGTCTACAAAATGGTGAACCAAGCAAGTGGCAAGTAGAAAGGCATGGCCAGGAGCTAAGACTCAACCCTTGTAACCATATACAGGTAAATGCATATGCAAGTACACAGTCAATACATCACATAAGAATGAAACTACTAGCACCTATTACAAACCTACTTTAAATATATTCCATTTCTAACATTATAGTATGTATATTAAATTTGCATAATCAATATCAACTTTCTACTCTTTGTGACTAATTTACTTTCATTACATAAATCATAATTACAGAATAATCTCAATAGAGCAGCCTCACCTCCAGTGTATGCTGGTTCATTCTTTTTATGAAGGTCATCACAACTCTTCCATCTTATGCTGGTCAAGCTACTCTTGAAACTATCACTTGTACTGTACTGTGACAAAGTTTACAGGTCATTACTGGCTCAATCAGGCATGATCTCTAAGGAAAGAGAGGGTAGCTCTTCTTTCGTACAATTTCTTTGTTCAAAGGTTTTTGTACTTGGTTGAAACTCCCAGAAATCTGATGTAGGGGAGTAGGAGAAAATCTTTCGATTATTAAATAATAATAGTAATCATACTTTTTTTTATTACAGCGGCTGTTTCCCACCAAGGCAGGGTGGCTCGAAAAAGAAAAAATTCCATCATCATTCACTCCATCACTGTCTTGCCAGAGGCATGCTTACACTACAGTTATGAAACTGCAACATTAATACCTGTCCTTCAGAGTGCCAGCCTGCTGGTTTTCCTGAATCCCTGAATTTCATGGGAAAGGGATTTCCATTTAAATGGATACCACCTCACCACTATTAGTCTGCTGTACATAGTGATATTTTTACAAATGCAATTGAAAACGTGACCATTGATAAGTACAATACCTAAAAGATGTGGTGATTATTAAAACATTTAACCTATCCAGACTGAAAGGACTAAGTTAATTATTGGTCAAAAGTGAAGCTTTCAACCAATAAGTCCACTAAAATATAATCAGGCGTGTACTTACAGTAGTGTTGGGGAGCTGTGAGTCGAGTGATTTACTGTTTGACCAGAGCCCCACACGTCACCTTTCGGGGGGGGGGGGGAATAGCAGGAGCTGGACTGACCCTACCTTAACAAGCATCTGGCAATCAAACTATCATTTTCGGGGAGGGGGAATAGCGGGAGCTGGACTTACCCTACCTTAACAAGTAGCCGGCAATGAAACTATTGTTACTATATACTCCCTCGCTACTCCTATCTATTGAACTTTTCCCTCACACTCCCCCATACCAAGACTTATAGTCAAGGAGTATAAGAAGAATAGGCGAGGAAAAAGTTCTAACATGTGGAAGTCGCGTAAGGCAACAAATCTTCTACTGACACCCAGAAGTATTAAAACAAAAAAATTTTTTACATGAAATATACATGTAGTACATAAACAATACAATGGGAAATGATGAATGAAACATTAACAGCATAACACTTACCTTTATTGGAGATTCTTCTTAGTGTATGGGAGACTGGAGTAGGAGAGAGAGTGGATTGTTTATAGTTTGGAAGGGGAATTCCCTTCCATCAACACCTCAGGTACCAATTGCTTTTCTGGGGTTGCTTGTCTTCTCTGTTTCTTAATGCCACTAGGACCACCTTGAGAGTCAATGGAGTCCTGTCTCACAAAATAACTGTGGAGAGAGCTCTGTTTCGGCCTTTTTACCTTCCCTAAAGGGCCCAAGACTTTTCACTGACATGTTCCCAACCGGCTTGCAAAACCTTTTGGGGTGAGTTTCTCCATAAAGTTTTCCATTTTACCTCACATAGTAAAAATCTCTCTAATTTCTGGAGAAAACCTTTTTCCATCTTCTTCCTCCTCCCCCCGCGCAAGTTTTGAGTGCTATGTTTGTCTTCCTCAAAAGCCTTGCACTCCTCAGTGGAGCTTTCTTGGGGTCTTCCACCAATCTTCCCATCCCCCAAACTCAATCCAATCCCTGGAACCCCCCAGTCCCCACAATTGATTTTAAACAACTTTGGCTCATCAGGGTCAGCCCCAAACCCTTCAAAATCCCTCTTTCGACACAATTGGCCACAATTTTCTCCGGCGGGTTTCAAAGTCCTGGAGCACTCCCCCCAAAAGCATCCTATGGAGGATGCTGAAGTGTTCTCTCCAAAATTCCCTTAGGGTCAAGTGAGTGTCTGTGGTCACAGTAAAGCACCTGTGAAACTTTTGCTTTTGTGTAATTTTTTTAAAAAGTTGCAATGACCGGTGGCCAGGGGCGGGAAGGGGAGTGGTATTGGGGGGCAAGAACTTTACTGTGTGAACCCAAACCCCTCAAAAATTAGGTATCCAAGTTTGGAGGATACAGTGCTTGTCCATTACTAGCGGGCACTTGAGACCCAAATTTTCTTTTCCAGGAGATTCCTTCCCTGGGGCCAAACCTTCATTGAACCCTCGACAAAAAATTTTCCCTCGGGACCCATGCCTTACTATTGATTTAAAAAAACCACAAAAATTTTACTCTTCAAACATTTTTTTTTTCCTGAAACCTGGGATTTCAAAGGGTACATAGAAATGGTTCCCTTTTTTGAACCCCCACTAGCATTGCAAGAACATTACGCAGCCTGTCTATATAGGCCTTGTGCCCTGGCATTGCCTTTCCTTTTAAATGAAGGTCCTCTTTGGCATTTTTTGCCAAAAGGGGGCCTGTTTATCACAACTGAACACTTTTTCGGGTTTCGCCCCTTCACCCTCTATTACTCTGGAATTCATGCACTATTTTTCACCCCCTTTGTGGTCCGAACTGGCGCCTCACCATCCCTTTACCCCTTTTTTTTCCAGTACGGTTTTTTAATTCTCTCAAACCACCCTTTTGGGGGCCTTAAATTAACTCACTCACCACTTTTTGCAGGCAATTTCTTTACCAAATTTTCATGCAACGCTACCTTTTCAAAAATAATCGAAGTCAAAAGATTTTCTCCTGCAATTTTTTTCTCTTTTATCCACACCAAAAATAAACTTCTAAACCCCCTTCCAGCTGGGATCTCATTTTTGTCAGCATTTTATCCCTTTCAACAACAACATCCTTGTTTTTCCTTTTTTTTGGCCATGGGGGAAACATAAGGTTGTGTAGGGTTTCTTATACCCCGGGCCAGTTTCACCACACTTGTACCACTTTCATATTTTTTTCAAGATGGTTTTTCAAAAATTCAATCGTTTTTCTCACCTTCTTTTTACGGCTTGCCAGAACTTTTCTTTGAGCCATGGTGCTTATTTAGTTTTTGCAAGCACTAAAATAAATGGATTATGAAATATTCGCTGGAGCATGGGGGGCCTTCGCTCACGGGTAAAAAATGCCAGACGGTCCCCGCCACGGCTCACGCCGTGGTACGCGTCCCGGACGAACTCACTCGCGAGTCAACCAATGAAAGTGAGTATGTTTATATGAAAATCCCCATGATTGGGAATTTTTAGGGACTCCCGAAATACAAAAGCAGGGACCACTGTTAAGCTAATATTATGCATTATCAAGGAATTTAAAATTGAGTAGTCACAAAAACCCTTTGGGAATTTCTCTTTTTTTTCAGGGGGGTTTTTTTGCATATTCTAAAATCCCCCCTTTTTTACTGTGATTTTATTGAATATTATAATATATATTAAAAATTTAAATATTTTTTATATATATTTTTTTAAAATATTATATATATATTTATATAAATTAATTTTTAAATATACATTATTTTTTAAAACATGAAATTTTTTATAACTTTAATTATTTTCGTTATAATATATCAGTATTATATTTATCATGTAAAAAATTATTAACATGTATATAATATATACAGTTTTTATATATTTACTGTATATATATTATAATTTTTATATTAACTGTATATAAAAATTATAATGTTATTATTTTAAAAAATTTTATAAATAATAAAATTTTATTAAATATATATATATATATATTTTTTAAAATATATAATAATATATATTTTTATATATATATATAATATATATATTAATATCCTCCCTCTCTCCAAACACCCAAACCTGGCCTCACATCCTCATAAAAACCTTTAAAGCATTTGTGACTTCCCCTATTCCATATATTGAACATCTGCCACATTGCCCCCTTCAATTTTCATGCTTTTCCTAAATCCATAAAAGCAATAAAAACTTTCGTCCTTTATCTAAATACTTTTCACATATTGCTTCAATGTAAAAACTTGATCTACACCCCCTACCCATTCTAAAACACCTTGCTCACCGCAGCCTCTTTTCTGTCTTACCTCAATTCTTTAAATAAAAAACCCCTGCCGTATATTTTCCTGGAATCCATAAACTTTTCCCTTTTAAAATTTTTACAATCTCTTTGTCCCCCTTTCCCTTTAAAGGGGACATCATGTCTCTGCCATCCCTAGGCCCCCCCCCTTTTCAACATTTATTAAACAAAAATAAACCCCTTTAAATCTTTTTTCCCCCCCTGCTTTTAACTCTTGTAATGCCCATCATTTCCAGCTCTTTCCCCCATTTCATTCTATAATCCCTCAGCCCCTCCCCCCCCCTCACATCCTGCTCTTCTTCAATCCAAAAGGGTATACCTCCCTGCCCAGTGCTTTAAAATTTTTACCGCCCCCCCCCCTTTGCAACTTAAATTTCCCTCTAAATATTTTTGCCATTACCTAATCCCTCCCCCCCCCATCCTAACTCCCTCTCTTTTTTTTAACTGACAAATCCATTCGTTCCCTGGGCTTTTTTAACTTGTTTAACCCCAAAAAATTTTTTTCTTTTTTTCATTAAAATTTTTTGACAGTCCCTCTCCCACTCTTCATCCGTCTCCTTTTGCCCTCTCCACCTTTCTTTTACCTCCGATTCTACTCTTCTTATAACACTTCTGTTTTTGTAAAAACCTCTCATAACTACCCTTTTCTCTTTTATCACCCCCTTTATTTCATCTTCCACCAATCCCCCTCTTCCTCCGCACCCCCCCCCCATAACACAAACTTTGCCCCACTTCTAATCATGGACCCGCCTTCAATATTAATCCGCCCTGAGGTCATCTAAGCCAAAAATTATGTTAGCCAAATTTTTTTCCCCCAAAAAAATTTAAGGGAAAACAAATTAATCCGTTCCGAACCCCAAAAAATAAAAATTTTTTTTTTTTAATTTATGAAATTTTAATTTTAATACACAAAAACTGAAGAAGACATGCACAATTACTATTTTACTAAAATAGAAATTTTGAGATCTGGTGAGTTTGAGGGATGGGGGGGGGGAGTGTGGGGAAGTTATGTTTAAAGGGGGAATCACTTCCTTAGGATTGAGTGAAAGTCCTTTTTTGGGGTTATTCCCCTTCTTCTTTTAATGCCACTAGGACCAGGTTGAGATCATGATGTCTGTCACACAACAAATCTGCCAAGAGCTCTGTACCTCCCGTTCCTTTAAGATTTTCCCAAAAAGGGGCCATAACACTGTCTTTGTACAGGTTCCCAAACAGGCTTGGTAGCTTGTCGGGGTGATTTTCGTCCGTAAAGGTTTGCAGTTCCCCCACTTTGAAACCATTTCCTTAATTTTTTTTTCAATTCCATAAAATTCTCCCCTTTTTACCCAGGAGGCAATAGAAGCTTTTTGGGGGTCCCGGGGACTTATTTTGCAGTTCAAGCACAAAATCGGGTAATTGAAATGTACTGAATGTATCTGATGCAACCGCACTGGGGGCTTAAAAAACATGGCCTGGGCCAAAAGTGGGAAAGGGCCCCCGGACAAACACATAAGGCGAGGAAAAATTTTTGTGTTCAAATGCTTCATAGGTGGATTTAACGAAACCGATGCTTCGTAAGGCAGGGTCCCTGTACTGCTTTTTTAAAATTATTCTAACCTTTTTCACCCCCCCCCACTACCTACTGCCCAGCCCCCTTTTTGCCAGTTTTTGCTTATACTCCCCCAAAATTCCTCCTTCCTTAGTTATACACTTTCCCCCCCTTACTGTTGCCATTTCCTCTTGTCCCATCTACCTCTTACTTAACTGTAGTACAACTAAAAAATGACCCGATATATCTTTGCCCCTCTTAAACGTGTACATCCTGGAGCCTCCCCACAACCTTTTACCCCCAAACATAACAAAACAAAACTACTTTCATTGTGTGCTAAACATCCTTGTACATTATTTACCTTTTCTTATGTATGTTTACTATTACCAAACCCCTTTCTCACAAATTTCCCAATTAAAGCCCCCTTTACATTACCCCGGCCCAAAAAAATTTTCCCTACTATCCCCCCAAAACATTTTTACCCACTTAGCTTAAAACCCCCAACCCACAAATCCACACTTGGTTCAAACTCCCCAAAAATTCACTCAACTTTCCCAAAATCTTTTTCCTCCCTCTACCTTCTTCTTCTCCAGGTCTTACATTTATTTAAAACCCCAAATTTTTCACACCCAACCTTTATTTTACCCCACATAATCCTTGAATTAATACTTTTATATTTCCTTTTTCCTCCATAGCTTACCCCTTCAACTTATTGCTCCCCTTTTTCTTTGCCTTTTGAAACCCCTGACCTAACCCCATTTTTTCCTCCCACGAAACTCCCCTCCCCTTTAGCTTTGTTTCATTTAAAAAGCCGGGAAAACCCGCTTTTCTCATTTAAAACATCCACAATCTTTTCTTTCTTACATTCGCACAACATCCCGCACTTCAGAATCCCACTTTGACAATTGTTTTTTTATTCTTTTTAGAAATTATTACGGGAAAAGGGTTACCCCATTTTTCCCCCGGCATTTTATTTGTTTTTCAACAAGCAGGCTTACAAAAAGTTTCTTTTTCCCATTTCCCCCGGGACATAAAAAATGAAAACAAGAACAAAAACTTTTAGATAAAATCAAAGAAAACTCAGATGAGTGTTATAAATAAATGTGACATGTATGATAGGGTTTGACCAAAGTGAAGTAGAGTAGCGTTTTTCCTTAATCTTGCATATTTATGGCAACAAAAAGACAACAGCAATCCTACCATCATGTAAAAAAATTACGGGTTTTATTTACACTCATTGGCGGGAGGGTATCTTCCCTGGGTTTGCTGTCTACCAATACTAAGAAGCAAAACAACCACTGTAAAGAAAAATAAAATTCCCAAGTGCTTTTGTGACACTCACATTATAAAGGGAAACAAAAGTAAGCATAAAAGGAAGGCATATAAAGGTCTAACCAACCTCACCATACACCCGACAACAAAGCAACACCTGACATACACTCAAAAGAAAAACCTCAGCAGGCCTGCTGGCCCAACTAACATTTTCCTTTTTATGCAACCCCAAAAAACAAACATTCTCCCGGGAATTAATTTTTATTATTTTCCAATTATTTAAAAAAATTTTCCCAAAATTCCCTTTAATTTAAAAAATGGATCTAATTTATATAAACCAAAGGAAATATTCAAATTATTTCAAAACGCTTTTTATGAAACAAGATTAAATTATATCCTTCGACCAGGCTTTTTGTAAAATTTTTCCAAATTTTTGAAATTATATATATATATATATATATATATATATTATATATATATATATATATATAAAAATTTTTATATAATTAAAATATATATCCTGGGTGTGGGTTGGTAGACACAACCGCCCAGGGAGGTAACCCCCGCCTGCCAAGTGAGTGTAAAACAAAAGCCTGAAATTTTTTTTACTGATGGAAAAGGATTGTGTGTCCTTTTTTCTGTCTCATGAACATGCAATTTTCGGTACGTCTTGCTACTTTACTTACTTTTAGGTCCCACAAAATAATTCAAGACAATATACCCCCCCCCTCGGGGTTTTTTCTTCTTTTTTCTTTCTAGTTCTTTTCTTGTTTTTTTCCTTTTATCTCCATGGGGAAGGGGGAACAGAATTCCCCCGTAACCCCATGGTGTTTAAGGGGCACAAAATGCCGGGGAGCAAGGGGGCTGAAACCCTTCCCCTGTTATTTTTATAAATGAAAAAGGAGAAACTTTCTTTTTTTCCTTTTTGGGCCACCCGCCTCGGGGAGGCCGGTTTTTTGAAAGAAAGAAAATAATAATATTATAATATATATAAATATATATAATATAATTATATTATATATCCTAGGTTGTTGGTAGACAGAAACCGCCCAGGGAGTACTACCGTTGCCAATGAGTGTAAAACGAAACCCGAAATTGTTTTACATATGGGGGATTGTGTGCCTTTTTTCGTCTCAGAACATGCAAGTTTTCGGGTATCTTGCTACTTCTATTACACTTGGGTCCCCTACCATACAGTACAAGCAATTATAACACCCCTCTGGGTTTTTTTATTTTCTTTCTATTCTTTTTTTGTTTTTTTCCCTCTTATCTCCATGGGGAAGTGGAACAGAATTTTCCCTCCTAACCGCGTTTTGAAAGAGGCACTAAAACCGGGAGAAAGGGGGCTAGAAACCTCTTCTCCTGTATATTTTTACTAAATGAAAAAGGGAGAAATTCTTTTTTCCCTTTTTGGGGCCACCCGCCTCGGTGGGCGGCCGTTGTTGAAAGAAAGAAAAATATTATATATATAATACATATATAATAAGCCTCGCGTTGGTTTCGTCACCCAGCGTAAAGCCGGGTTGATAGGCTCTAAACCCCCAGGAGACCTGGTCACGCCCGGGCCGCGGGGACGTTGCCCCCGGAACTCTCTTTTCCCTGGGTGGGAGACGACCGACTTGTTGAAAAAAAAAAAAAAAAAAAAATATTTATATAATAAAATTATATATATATTATAATATATAATATATATATATATAAAATATTATATACAAAATACTATAATGTATATATAAAATTAGATACCAATTACCCACCGGGACAACCCTTGGCGTGCAGCTTGCCTCCCTTGATCCAGGCACCCCTTTTTTCGGGGAGAACTTACACTGGTATACCCACTGCGTACCTTTTTCCCAAAGGGTTCTAGGTTCGATTCTCCTTCAGCGGAGATCAGTGTTGTGTATTTTTCCCTGCTCTTCAAATTCCTTGCATTGTTAAAACTCTATAAGGCTGATGCATGCAGGGAATGAGATGAAAATGTAACCCTTTCCCCCGAAAGTGGCTGCCTTGGTCAACTGTGTGCAATGCAGCCAAGGATTGTCCAGTTGGGTAATTGGTATAGCATGCTTTTCCTTTTCCAAGGTTCTAGGTTCGATCCCCTCACCGAAATTTTATATAAAAATATATTATAATATATATATATATATATATATATATATATATAAAAATTATATACATGGACCCCCGCATAGCAATTTTAATCCGGAAAGAGGGCTGGTCGTTATGAAAAATGTTCGCTATGCGAATTAATTTTCCCCATAAGAAATAAGGAAAAAAAATTTAAAACCGTGAAAGACACCCAAAAGAAAGAAAAAAAATTTTTTACCACAAAAAAATTTTAATTTTAGTACAAAAACTAAAAAGGCATGAAAATTACATGACACTTATTTTTATTGAAATCTGTTGTTTGATGGGAGGGGAGGAGGGAGAGAGATTTATGTTAGAAGGGAACCCCCTTCCTTGGACTGAGGTAGCAATCCTTTTCTGGGGTTTATTTCCCCTTTCTTTTTTAAAATGCCAAAAGGACCATTCAAGTCACTGGACTCTGTCGCACAAAAAAAATCTGTCCTAGAGCTTGTACCTCCCTTCCTTTACGATTTGTCAAAAAGGGGGCCATAAAATTGCATTGAAATAGTCCCCCCACGGCTTGCAACAGCTGTGTCAGGTGATTTTCATCCATAAAGGTTTGCAGTTCAAACCCCCGTGCCAAAAATTTTTTAATTTTTTAAGTAGGCAAAAGGATTCCACAACTGGCAAAGTTCTCAGGGTTGCCCCAAAACCCTTTAAAATCTTTCTTAATTTTTCCATAAATTCTCCCCTTTTTACCACAGGGTTTTGGGACTAGAACTTTTTTGGGGCCCATGGCATTATTTTCCCAAAAAAGCACCGAAAACCTGTAATAATAGAAATATTCCCAGTGTAGCTGAATGTTTCCGCGGGGGGGCTGGGGTGGTAAACAATGGGCCGTCTGGACGAAAGGGCCTGAGCGGGTTTTTGTCCACATGCGGGGGAAAATTTGGCGAACAAAGCGTTCGCTATGCGGATTGTTCGCTAGCGGGGGTCCAGTGAATAATAAATATATTTAAAATATAATATATATATTAATATATATTATAATATAAATATATATTTTTATATATAAACAAAACAACCACTCTGAAAAATAGGAAATTCAAGTGTTTCGTGACACCCAAATTTTCAAGGAACTATGAAAGTAAAGCATCCAAGGGAAAATATATAAGGGGTCTGGGCCCCACCTCACTATCAGACCCAAACGGTTAAACACCCGACGCGCGCCCACCCAACTTGGATAGGTCCTTTGCAAACTCCCCCACAAAATATTCAAACCCCAAAAAAAAATTTAAAAAATTTTTTGTCCATGAATTTTTAAATTTTCCCAAATTCTATTAATTATAAATGGATCAATTTTTATAAACCAAAGGGAAAAATTTTATTTTTGTCAAAACTGCTTTTTTTTGAAACAAGATTCAATTATATTCCTGTCACCATGGACTTGCTTGATACTACTTTCTCAAATTTTTGAAAATCAAATTTGGGTGGTTAAAATCTCTTCATGAATAAATTTGGATTGGAACTTGTCCGTTCCCAAAGCCATTTTATTTTGTTTTTAAAACTTAATTCGAGATTTTTTCCAGTTTGACCATAAAAAACTTTATCGCAAATTTTACAAGGAAACTTTAGACACATCCCTCACAAAATTTTTGGGGGAAAATTTTTTACAAAAGTTTTTTTTTTTTTGATTCAAGATTTTTGAATAAACTTTTAAAATTAAAAGTCTTAAAAAAAAGAAGGCATTCAACCCAATTTTATGGTAAGGGGAACCCCCATATTTTTTTGTTAATAAGGCTTTGTCCCTTTTTGGTTGAAAAATATTTCTGCAACTTTAAAAGATTTTTCATTACATTTTGGGGTATTTTAAAAAAATTACCATTTCAAAAATTTTGTGGGGTGAGTTGTGCAAAGGAACCCATCCCAAATTGGGGCTGATAGTGATGCGGCCAACCCCCTTTTAAGCTTCCTTGGGTCTTTTTTTTCATATTTTTCCTTTATAAGTGAGTAGCACGAAAGCACTTGGGAAATTTTTCTATCTTTCAGAGGGTTTTTTGATATTCTGAAATCACCTTTTTACTGTGATCTTATTGCATAAATATTATAATTTTTAATTATAATAAAATATATAAAATATATAAATATATATTATATAAATATATTAATAATATATATATTATATATATAATATAATATAATTTTATATATTTTTTATTTATATATATATTTATATATATTAAATATATATATATATATAATATAATATAAAAACATTTTTTTTTTTTTTTTTTTTTTTTTTTTTTTTTTTTTTCAAAAAGTCGGCCGTCTCCCACCGAGGCAGGGGGACCCCAAAAAAAAAAGAAAACCCCAAAAAAAAATACTTTTTATCATCAATTTAACACTTTCACCAACTGCACATTATCACTGTTTTTGCAGAGGTGCTCAAATACAACACTGAAGCAACACATAAAAGATACACAACATACCCTCCAAACTGCCCAAAATCCCCAAAACCCCCCTTTAAAAATGCGCTTGACTTCCAATTTCCAGGGCTCAAAATCCGACATATAAAATAACCCGGGTTTCCTGAAACCCTTCACTAAAAATTTTCCCCCGCTCACACTCCAACAGATCGTCAGGTCCCAAATACCCTTTGTCTCCATTCATCCTATCAACAGCTCACCCCGTTGCTGGAATTCAAGCCCTTTCCCACAAAACCTCCTTTACCTCCTTTACATATATATACATTAATATATATAATATATATATATATATATAAAAATATATATAATTTCCAGGGAGTAGGGTTTGGGAGACGCAACCGCCCAGGAGGTACTACCGCCTGCCCAAATGGTGTTTAAAACGAAAGCCTGTAAATTTTTTTACATGATGGTTTGGATTGCTGGTGTCCTTTTTTCTGTCTCAGAACATGCAAGTTTTTTAGGTACTCTTTCTACTTCACTTAACTTAGGTCCCACTAACATCAGTACAAGCACATAATACACACCCCCCTGGGTTTTTTTCTATTTTTTTTCAGTTTTTTATTTTTGTTTATTTCCTCTTATTTCCCTGGGAATGGAACAGAATTTTTTCCCCAAGCCCCTGCGTTTTGTAAGAGGCGACTAAAAGCCGGGGGCAAGGGGGGTGTAAACCCCTTCCTTATAAATTTTCTAAAGTAAAAGGGAAACTTTGTTTTTCTTTTGGGCCACCCCCGCCCGTTTTGGGGAAAGGCCCGGGGTGTTGAAAAAAGAAAGAGATATTATATATAATTTTTATAAATATTATTAATATATATAAATTATATTATATACAGTGGAAAACCCCCCAAGCGCTTTTTAAACCGTGCAAGAGGGGTGGTTTTTATCAAATGTTTGGTACGAATGAATTTTTCCCATAAGAAATAATGGAAATCAAAAAATCCGTGCAAGACACCCAAAAGTAGAAAAAAAAAAATTTTTTTACCAATGAAATGTTTAAATTTTTAAAAACACAAACTGAAAAAGGCATGCACAATTACATGACACTTACTTTTTTTGAAGATCTGGGGATGATTGATGGGGTGGGAGAGGGGGAAGAGAGTGTTAGTGTTTGGAAAAAAGGGGAATCCCTTTCCATTAAAAATTTTAGGGTCGAGTCCTTTTTGGGGGTTTCTTCCCTTTTTCTTTTTTTAAAGCCATAGGACCAGCTTCAGAGTCACTGGGTTCTTTCGCACAACAATCTGTCCATAGTGGCCTGACCCTCGTTCCTTTTTGACTTCCCAAAGTGTTTCACAAAATGTCAGTTAATAAACACCGCACGGGTTGCAAAGCTTTTTTAGGGGATTTTCATCCTGAAGGTTTGCACTTCAAGCCACTTTGCCAGATTTCCTTAATTTTGTAGTGGCAATTTCAATTTTTCTCTCCCCTTCTGAACCAGTTTCCCAGGTCTGGCCTCTTGTTTGAAGTTTTAAACATCAGTCAACAGTGGTTAGTTCTTTATTGTCCTCCTCCCCAACCTTCCAATCATCCCCCTAACCTCCAACCCTAAGGACTTTTCCCCAAGCCACAAAGGATTCCTCAAATGGCATAATCCCCTCAGGGGTTTGCCTCAAACCCTTCAAAATCCCTTTTGTCTACACATTCTGGCCACAGTTTTTTTCCAACAGATTCAAGGCTTCTAGTCACTCCCCCCCAAGCCTTACTATAGGTTTTTCACAATTGAGGAATTAAAGTGATTCTCAAAACTCTCTTAGAGTCATTGATTTTTTGAGGTCACTACAAAGCCCTTTTTAAACGGCTTTTGTGACGTTTTTTGAAATTTGCAAAAACCCGCTGGCCATGGGCTGCAGGGAAGGGGTGGTATTAGGAGGCAAAAAACTTCACCTTAAAGAATTTATGTCCCCATAAAGTCGCTCCTGCCCCGTCTGTAGGAGACCGGGGGATTGTCTAACCCAGGGGGCCTTAAGTTTCTAATTTCTTTCGTTAGGGAATCTTTACATGGGGGGAAAAGCTGTTGTAACCATCATAAAAAAGTCCCTAGTGACCCATCCCTTTCTGTTTTGCCCTCCCCAGCACACACAAATTCTCCTTGAGGGCATTCTTTTGCCGAACGGCTGGGAGTTTCAGATGATACACAAAAAAGGCTTCACTTTGCAATCACCATGCTTGGAAACCAAACAACAAATAAGCCTGTCTTTTTATAGGCTTATGTCCGGGAGTTTCCTTTTCCTCCCGGTAATGGGTCCTGCTTGGGATTTTTTTCCCAAAAAAGGCCTGTTTCAACAATTAAACACTTGTTCAGGTTTTAGTCCTTTACTGTCTATATATTTCTTGAATTCCTGCACATATTTTTCAGCTGCTTTGTGGTCCGAACTGGCAGCCTCACCCTGCCTTATCCACATGTATCCACTTAAAACTTCTTTTAAAACTCTCAAACCAACCCTTTTCTGGCCTTAAATTCACTCACATCCACTGTTTTCGGCATTTTTTTTTAAATTTAAAACCCCATGCAAATTCCGCCTTTTTGCTTATGATCGCTTGAGAGACGCTACTCCTGCACTGTTTTTTTATTTATCCACACCAATAAGAGTCTCTCAAATCTTCCCTCACTTGCGATCTGTTTCGAAAACACAGTTAAACCCTTTGGGGAAGAACAGCTTCCCTTTATTGCCTTTTGTTCCCACAAAATTGCGATGGTTTATTTGGGGTTTTTTGACAACCCGACCCTCGGCGGCACGCACCCACTTTCATACTTATCAATGATCTCTTTTTCATCTCTATTGGGAAATTTCACCCTTTTGCTGTGGGTTGGCCAGAAACTTTTTGGGGCCCCTGGTCCTTATTTTCCAGATAAAGCACTGAAAACATGTAAAAATTAAAAAATATTCCGATTGTAGCTTGGATGTTACCGCGGAGGTGGCTGGTAAACAATGCCACCCGGGAAAATGTGAGGTGGGTAGGGGGCCATTGGACGCGCCCCGGGCGAAAACGGGGACGGGTTTTTGGGCGTTGCAGGAAAATTTTTGCGATAAAACGGCGTATGGATTGTACAGTATGCGAGCGTACGGTATGCGGGGGCCCACTGTATAAATTATATATATATAATATTACGTGGCCCCCCTAACGATTACCTCCAATGTGCCATTATGTAAATTATTTTATGTAAATGCGTTTGTACGGTAGTTGGGGGGCTGAAAAGGACTAATTTTCTTCACATATTCCTTTTTGGGAACAAATTCGGTCACATGGCACCTGAACATACTTCTGGATGAAAAAAATCGTTTTCCGGGGTCCCACTGTATTTTAAAAGTAGGTTGGTAACAGCAACCGCCCCGGGGGGTGCACCGTCCTGCCAACGGGGAAAAAAAAACCTTAATGTTTTTTCATGAGGTAGGGTTTCTGGGGTCCTTTTTTTTGTTTAGAAAAATGCAAGATTTCGGGACTCTTGCACTTTACTAACACTTAGGTCAAAACTACACATACATTACAAACGTATTATAATACCCCACTGGGTTTTTTTTCTATTTTCTTTTTATTTTTGTTCTTGTCTATTTTCTTTCTCCATGGGGGAATGGAAAAAAGAATTCTTCCCCAAAGCCATGCGGTTTTTAAAAGGTGCTAAAAAGCAGGGGCAAAAGGGGGGAGTAACCCCCTTTTCCCTTTCAAATTTTCGAATTAAAAAGAAAAAATTTCTTTTTTCTTTTTGGGCCTCCCCGCCTTGGTGGGGGTAGGTGGTTTGTTGGAAAAAAAAAAAAAAAAAAAATATATATAAATATATATTTTTTTTCAAAAGTTGCCATCTCCCACCAGGGGAGGGGGCCAAAAAAAGAAAGAAAAACCCCAAAAAGAAAGCTTTCTCATCATTAACACTTTTACCACCTCGCACATAATCACTGTTTTTGCAGAGGTGCTCAAAAACAACAGTTTGAAGATATACTATAAAGATACACAACTATCCCTCCAACTGCCCAAAACCCAAACCCTCCTTTTAAAGGCGGGTTGTATTCCCATTTCCAGGACTCAATCCCAATATGAAAAAACCCCGGGTTTTCCCCGAATCCCCTTTACAAATATTACCCTCCACACTCCAACAGATCGTCAGGTCCCAAGTTTAAACCCCCCTTGTCCCCATTCATTCCTATCTAAACGCCACGACCTTTCCTGGAAGTCCCAAACCCCCTTTCCCACAAAACCTCCTTTACCCCCCTCTCCCCCAAACCCCTTTTGGGGGCGACCCCTACCTCCCTTCCTTTCCCCATAATTTATATGTTTCATGTCATTTAACTTTGACATTCTCTCAAAGACCAAACCACCCTCAACACCCCCTCTTCTGCCCTCTATAAAACTTTTTAACTCCACACCTTTTCCCAAATTTTCCCCAAATCCGAAATTTTTTTGCATAAATTTTTCACCACACATTGCCCAGACAGGGCCTCCATGCCCCAAACCCTCTCCCCGCGCTGCTTTACCACCCAAGTTCACATCCTATAAGTGTGCGGTACTACATACTTTCATACATTCCCTTCTTTTTCCCCCATGATAACGTTTTTTTGACTCCCATATACCCCCAAAGCACCACCCCCCTTTTCCCCCATCAAAATATATTAACCTCATCCTTTAAACCCATCCGCTGACACTCAACTCCCAAGTATCGAAAACATTTACTTCTTCCATACCCTCCTTTCCAATTTTATATCCAATTTTTTTTTTTCTAAATCTTTGATCCCTCATCACCTTCTTTTCTATGTTCACTTTTTAATTTCTACCTTCACACACATTCCCAAACTATCCACTAACCTTTGCAATTTTTTTTTAGAATCTCCATAAGCAAGTATCATCACAAAAAGAACTGTGTTAATTCCCATTTTGAATTTGATTCCCCATAATTTTTAACCCACCCCTCTCCCGAACCCTAGCATTTTTTCTTTTACGCCCCATCTATAAATTATTAAACAACCATGGGGACATTACACTCCCCGTTAAGACCCACTTTTACCGGAAGTAGTCTCCCTCCTTCTACATCCCCAAAATAGCCCCACTATCCTCATAAAAACTCTTTACAGCTTTTTAACTTTCCACCCATTCCCAAAACTTGAACATCTGCCCAGGGTCCCCCCATCCACTCTTCATAGCCTTTTTTAAATCCAAAAAACAATAAAAACTTCCCCCCTTTATCCAAAAAATGTTCACAAAAAATTTCTTCAATGTAAACACTTGTCTACACACCCCCACCCACTGAAACCTCCTTGCTCGCCGAATCCAAAAAAAAAATTCTGTCTTACCCTTTTTTTCAATTTTAACCCCCATACATTTTCCTGGGATACTCAAAAAAACTTATTTCCCTTATAATATTTACAATCTCTTTTGTCCCCTTTCCCCTTTTTATAAAGGGACATCATCTCCCCGCCAATCCCCAGGTACCTTTCCCCCCTTTCATACATTTTTTAAACAAAAAATACCACCACTCCAACACTAATCCCCCCCTGCTTTTTAAAATTTCTGTCATGATCCCCTCGTTTTCCCCTGCTTTACCCCCTTTTATTCTCGTAATGCCCCTACCTCCCCCACACTTACATTCTGCCCTTTTTCACTCCTAAAAAAGGTATACCCCCCTGACCGGCTGAAATTTTCCCCCTCCCCTTTTTTCCCCCCCATTTAAAAGTTCCTCAAAAATTCTCGCCATCTACCCAAACCTCCCTCTCCCCATTTTAATCCCCACTCTATTTTAATGCCAAATCCATACTTTTCCCCATGCTTTCTTAACTTGTTAACTCACCCAAAATTTTTTTTTATTTTCATTAAAATTCTTTTCAGGCCTCTCCCCCTCTTTCTTGCCTCCTTTTTTCACTCTTCACCACTCTCTTCCCCTTTTTGTTACTGTCCAAAAACTTGTTTCTTATAACATTCTGCTTTGTAAAAAACCTTTATAACTAAATTTTTTCTTTTATCACCCTTTTCTTTACATTCCCCCAATCACTTTCCCTTTCCACCTGCCCCCCCCCTCCTATAACCCCAAACTTTGCCCTACATTTAATACTGCTTTTTAAAACTATTCCAACCCCTTCCCCCCCCCTTTACTAATCTTTGACTAGCCCACCTTTCTGCCAACAGGTTTTTTTCTCCCCCAATTCCTCCCCCCCTTGTTTATACACTTTTCCCTCCCCCTTTCTTTTTTGTTGCCCCCCTTCCCTTTTTTCCCCCTACCTCTTACTCAACTGTAGCTAAAAACTAAATAAAGATCCGATATATCAGTTGCCCCTCTAAAAAATTTACATCCTGGGGTACCCCTCACCTTTTTTCCCCCAAAACATAATCTAACAAACTATTTCATTACGTCTACATCATACCTTGTATATTTTTTTTATCCTCTTTTTCAAAAAAGTTTTACTTTTACCAAATTTTTTCTACAATACTCAATTAAAGGCTCCCCATTTTCATTTTCCCCCGGCCCAACCCCCAAATTTACCCACTACTCCCTCCTAACATTTTTACCCCCCTTTAAAATTGAAATCCCCCCAAACCCCCATTACTTCCACTTGATTCAAAACTCCCCACGATTCACTCAAAATTTCCCCCCAAATCTCTCTCTCTCCTCTCACTTCTTTCTTCTCCCGGTGCATACACGCTTTCTATAAACCCCCTTTTCACATCCCAAACTTTTTTTTCTCCACAAAACCTTTAATTATAATTTATAGTCCCTTTTTCCGCCCTCTTACCTTAAAATTTTTTGCTACCCTTCTTTAGCTCTAACTCATTTTAAAAACCCCCTGCCCAAATCCCATTTTTTCCCTCCCCCATTGAAACTCTCCCCCCCCCCTTCGCTTCGTTTCACTTAAAGCCGGGAAACACCAGCTTCTTCTCTTTTCCTTAACACCACAATCACCCTCTTTTTTTCTTTTGCACAACATCCACCCCAACATTCAACTTCCCCTTTGACAATTTTCTTTTTCCTTTTCTTTTTATTAATTTTTACGGGAAAAAAGGGGTTATTTAGCCCATTGTTCCCGGCATTTTAGTTGATTTTTTTCAACAGCTTTTGCTTACGGGGGAAAAAGATTTTTAAATTCCACTTCCCCAAGGATAAAAAAAAAAAGTAAAAAGCCCAAGAAATTAAGATAAAATCAAAAAAAACTCAGATGGTGTGTATAAAAAAAATGTGTACTTTGGATGGGTATGTCCCTTAAGTGTAAGTAAAAAATAGAAAAGACATACCTTAAACCCTTGCATATTTATGGGACAAAACAAAAGACCCCAAACAATCCTACCATCCCCTTTAAAACAATTACAGGCTTTTTTTTTTTAAACATTGACTTGGAAATATAAAATATAATACAGGGGGACCCCGCATAACGATCACCTCCGAATGCGCCCAATTTAGGTAAGGGGTTTTATGTAAGGGGCTTTTGTACGGGTTTATTTTTTGGGGGTTTTCTGAAATGGACTAATCTTCTTTAAAAAATATTCCTTTTGGGAACAAATTGGGCCCAAGTACGGGGCCACCTGAACTTTACTTTGGGGGTAAAAAAAAATTTTCTTTAACCCGGGGGGTCCACGGTATATATATATATATATGTTGTGTATCTTTAAAACTATATGCTTCAAAAAACTTTTTGTTTTTTGACACCTCTGCAAAAGCGTGATAATTTTGGGATTTTGGTAAAAGTTTTTTGAATGGGATAAAAGAAATTTTTTTTTTGGGGATTTTCTTTCTTTTTTGGGTCCCCCCGGCCTCGGTGGGAGACGGCCCCCCCTTTTGGAAAAAAAAAAAAAAAATATTTTATATATATATATACAGTGGGCCCCCCCGCTTAACGATCATTCCAAATGCGACCAATTATGAAAGTGTATTTATGAAAGTGGTTTTTTACGTGTATTTTTGGGGGGTCTAAAGGGGGACTAACTACTTCAAATATTCTTTAGGGGGAAAAAAATTCGGAAAGTACGGGGCCCCCTAACATTCCCTAGGGAAGGGAAAAAAATTTGGGTTAAGCGGGGTCCACTGTATATATGGGGAGGGAAACAAAGTAGAATGACTTGGAAAAAGGGGTAAAAATTGTAGGGAAAGGGAAAGGGCCGGGTTTAGGGGTGGCCCTAGAAAAGGTTGGGGGAGGGGAAAAGGGTTTTTTTGGGGGCGAGGGGCTTGGTTTACACAAACATGTGTAGATGTTAAAATAGGAGTGAAGGGAGACCAAGGGTTTTTGGGGGGCCCTAAATGAGCTGTTGGGGGTTGTGAGCGGGTAAAATTTAGTTTAAGGGTTCGGGGGAAACCCAATTTTTTTTATATAGCTGGAAAAAACTGGTTTTGGGGAAATACAATGCTTGCACTTTAAAGGAGGGGTTTGGGTATTGGCAGTTTGGGGAAAAGGGGGTGTTATAAAATTTCATATAGCTTCGGAAAAAATGTTGTATCTGGGCCCCCTCTGCAAAGGTGGGGATTAAAAGGGAAGTTTACCTGGGGAGTTTTGGGGGTCAACGCCCCCCCGGCCCGGTCTGTGACCAGGCCTCCTGGTGGATCAGAGCCTGATCAACCAGGCTGTTACTGCTGGCTGCACACAGTCCAATATACGAGCCACAGCCTGGCTGGTCAGGTACCCACTTTAGGTGCTTGTCCAGTGCCTGCTTGAAGACAGCCAGGGGTCTATTGGTAAATCCCCTTATGTATACTGGGAGGCAGTTGAACAGTCTCGGGCCCTTGACACTTATTGTATTGTCTCTTAACGTGCTAGTGACACCCCTGCTTTTCATTGGGGGGATGTTGCATCGTCTGCCAAGTCTTTTGCTTTCGTTGCGAGTGATTTTCGTGTGCAAGTTCGGTACTAGTCCCTCTAGGATTTTCCAGGTGTATATAATCATCTCTCTCTCCCGCCTGCATTCCAGGGAGTACAGGTTCAGGAACTTCTAGCGCTCCCAGTAATTGAGGTGTTTTATCTCCGTTATGCGTGCCGTGAAGATTCTCTACACATTTTCTACGTCAGCAATATCACCTGCCTTGAAAGGTGCTGTTAGTGTGCAGCAATATTCCAGCCTGGATAGAACAAGTGACCTGAAGAGTGTCATCATGGGCTTGGCATCCCTAGTTTTGAAGGTTCTCATTATCCATCCTGTCATTTTTCTAGCAGATGCGATTGACACAATGTTATGGTCCTTGAAGGCGTGATCCTCCGACATGATCACTCCCAGGTCTTTGATGATGGTTTTTCGCTCTGTTTTGTGGAAGGAATTTGTTTTGCACTCTGAAGAAGTTTTAATTTCCTCATGTTTACCTATACGGTAAACATGAGGAAATTACACGTGGAATCGTCCTCCCTGGCTTGTAAGCAATGGCACTAGCACGTCCTCCGACTACCCCAGCGCATCTAGGTTCCCCGTTTCTCTATTTCTGACCAATCATAGACCTTCCGAGTCGCCCCGGCTGAGCGGTGATGGCGGCTGCTCGCTTCCCATTGGTCGAGAGAGCAGAATGTATTACAGTGGACCCCCGCATACCGGACGCATCGCATACCGTACAATCCGCATACCGGACGCTTTGATCGCAAAAATTTTGCCTCGCATACCGCCTAAAAACCCGCTCACCGCCCTTCGTCCGAGACGCGTCCAATGTGCGGCCTGAGCCACGCTCACATGTTCCGCCGGTGGCATTGTTTACCAGCCAGCCTCCGCGGTAACATCCAAGCATACAATCGGAACATTTCGTATTATTACAGTGTTTTTGGTGATTTTTTCTGGAAAATAAGTGACCATGGGCCCCAAGAAAGCTTCTAGTGCCAACCCTACAGCAATAAGGGTGAGAATTACTATGGAGATGAAGAAAAAGATCATTGATAAGTATGAAAGTGGAGTGCATGTCTCCGAGCTGGCCAGGTTGTATAGTAAACCCCAATCAACCATCGCTACTATTGGTGGTACAGCTGCTGCTGCTGCTGTACCACCGTCAGCTGCTGCTGCACTGTCAGCTGCTGGTGCTGTACCACCATCAGCTGCTGCTGCTGCTGTAGTACCGTCTGCTGCTGCTGTAGCATCGTCTGCTGCTGCTGTAGCATCGTCTGTTGCTGCTGTACCACCGTCAGCTGCTGCTGCTGCTGCTGTAGCATCGTCTGCTGCTGCTGTAACATCGTCAGTTGCTGCTGTAGCATCATCTGCTGCTGCTGTAGCATCGTCTGTTGCTGCTGTAGCATCGTCTGTTGCTGCTGTACCACCGTCAGCTGCTGCTGCTGCTGTAGCATCGTCTGCTGCTGCTGTAGCATCGTCTGTTGCTGCTGTAGCATCGTCTGTTGCTGCTGTACCACCGTCAGCTGCTGCTGCTGCTGTAGCATCGTCTGCTGCTGCTGTAGCATCGTCTGTTGCTGCTGTAGCATCGTCTGTTGCTGCTGTACCACCGTCAGCTGCTGCTGCACCACCGTCAGCTGCTGCTGCTGCTGTACCACCGTCAGCTGCTGCTGCTGCTGTACCACCGTTGTTGGTGTGGCTTATTGAGAATACCAAGAAACAATTAACCCCAGAGGATTTGCCACCCAGGATAACCCAAAAAAGTCAGTGTCATCGAAGACTGTCTAACTTATTTCCATTGGGGTCCTTAATCTTGTCCCCCAGGATGCAACCCACACCAGTCGACTAACACCCAGGTGAACAGGGAAAATGCCTGGAACTAGTGCTCATATTGGTGAATTTAGAGCCAGCAAAGGTTGGTTTGAGAGATTTAAGATCGTAGTGGCATACACAGTGTGATAAGGGCCTTTTTCTGGAAGTAAATACCAAACAGGACCTACAGTACTCAGGAGGAAAGGCCTCCCAGGACAGTGTCTCATCAGTCATTGCGCATCTTCAATAAAGGTAAGTGTCATTTATTCTTCATTTAGAAAGAGTAGTACATGCACAATATATATTGTGCATGTACTACTCTACTATTGTGCATGTATCCTTCTCTGTGTGTGTAGGAAAATGTATATTTCATGTGGTAAAATTTTTTTTTTCATACTTTTGGGTGTCTTGCACGGATTAATTTGATTTCCATTATTTCTTATGGGGAAAATTCATTCACATACCGAACATTTCGCATAACAGCCAGCCCTCTTGCACGGATTAAGGTCGCTATGCGGGGGTCCACTGTATTATAATCAAAAAGAAGCGCTAAGCCACAAGGGCTATACAGCGCTGAGAGCAGAATGTAAACACTTCTACCTTGCCGGCGCCAAAACTCACGTTTCTCGGTTGAGTGCTCCTTATATACTGAAGCATTTCACCCTATACAATGTCAGTAAGTACCGATTTGTGTGTCTAGTGCGTAAATGAATAGTTTAGCCAATTTTTTTTTTTTCAACAAGTCGGCCGTCTCCCACCGAGGCAGGGTGACCCAAAAAAGAAAGAAAATCCCTAAAAAGAAAATGCTTTCAAACATTTAACACTTTCACCACACTCACACCATAATCACTGTTTTTGCAGAGGTGCCTCAAAATAAAACAGTTTAGAAGCATATACATATAAAGATACACAACATATCCCTCCAAATACCAATATCCCAAAAACCCCTCCTTTAAAGTGCAGGCATTGTACTTCCCATTTTCCAGGGCTCAAGTCCGACTATATGAAAATAACCGGTTTCCTGAAATCCCTTCACTATATATTACCCTGCTCACACTCCAACAGATCGTCAGGTCCCAAGTACCTTTTGTCTCCATTTACTCCTATCTAACATGCTCACGCACGCTTGCTGGGGAATCCAAGCCCCTTCCCAAAAACCTTTTACCCCCCTCTCCAGTTTAGCCCTATTTTGATATAATATGAAGCGTTTTAAGGGTTTGG
>NC_069455.1:8335034-8407534 GCF_026875155.1 Cherax quadricarinatus
ACAGTTCTCGATGTATGCTTACTACCATCACTTGAACAGGAACCCTGATAATGTCATCGAGTAAGCAGCGTCAACATGGAGCCCGCACATCCTCAAGCAAATTCAGGAAATCTAGACGGTTGAGAAGTTTGCCACAAAACTAGTAGTCCCTGAGATGAAGGGGGGGGGGTGAGCTGTGATCAACTGAGCCTAATGATCTCAGAAGGAACAACCAGGGGAGACAACCACGATGTGCAAGATACTTAAAGGCTTCTAAACAGGTATCACATGCAAGGTACAGGAGTATGCAGCACCATCTTGGAACTCACTCCTGGTAGACGATGCCAAGAAACTGGAGAAAGTACCAAGATTCACAACGAGATTAGAACCAGAGAGGAATTTAATGTAAAGAAAAACTACGCAAACTAAATTTGAAGAGGAGACACAATTACGACTTACTAGAAGCTGACGGGGTGGGAAACAGGTACACAAGGGGTACGGCTGGACGTTATAGACGCAGACGAAGCACAAGGATACCAGGAAATACATTTTTTCCGTCCCCAAGAGTGGCCGAGAAGTGGAATAACCTGGATAAAGAGGTGGTGGAAGCAAGCTCCGTGCACAGCTTCAGGGAGAGGTATGGTAGGACTTCCCAGGAAGGAGTGAAGGGATCAACTCTCAGGTTATCGCAACAGACAGCAATAGACAGCAGCAGGGAATAATAAAGAGAGCTTTCTGTATCTTATAAAGGCGGACAGCACCATCAACACCACCATTCACTCTCCCTCTCTCAGTGTTGGGGATTCCCTCACCCTCCAGCTTGGGAGGGGGAGGTGTTGGGGAGGGGGTGGTGGTTGGGAGAGGGAGGTGGTGGGGAAAGTAAGCAGGGAGGTGGGGGAAAGAACACAGTCTATAGCGTTAAAACCACCACCACTACAATCATCGCCGCCACAACAATCACCATCACAACCACAATATCACCACCACAACCGCCACTATAACTACCCCAGGGCAGCGGGGGCGTCGACCCCCGAAACTTTCCAGGTATATATTCTGCTGAGTATACCAGTGCATAGTATACACAGAGAGGTGTGTATATACCAGTGTATATACACTGAGAGGCGTTTATATATCAGTGTATATACACTGAGGTGTTTATATATCAGTGTATATACACTGAGAGGCGCTTATATATCAGTGTATATACACTGAGAGGCGTTTATATATCAGTGTATATACACTGAGGTGTTTATATATCAGTGTATATACACTGACAGGTGTGTATATATCAATATAAATACACTGATAGTTTACATTAATCATAATAATTTTAAACATTAAGATGTAGGTGACATCCAGTGTAGTAGATGGGATTTAAATCCCATAAACCAAGATTTTTTAAGGTGGGCTCAGTGACACAAACCACTTAAAAAACCCAAGTGGTTAGGTCATATTTTCTCTCACTCACTCGTTCACAATCTCACCTTCTCTCACTTTCACCGTCTCACTCTTTCTCCCCTATCCCTTCCTGTCTACCCACGACCTTTATCCACAGATCAATGCTACTGTTACTGTTGTTCTTTTGTTCTCTCTCCATTCTTGCCCTTCGAAATGGTTCTAAGAAGCAAGATCGCCACCCACGTAGACACCATCAGTTGCACAACCCAGGGTAGCATGGGTGTGGACCAGGTCGCTCCTGCCTCTCCCAGCTACTGGACCACTATGACATGGTCGTAGATGCTCTGGAGGACAAGCAACATGCAGATTTACACAGATTTTGCGAAAGCACTTCGCCCACTGCGATCATGGTGTAACAGCACAAAATGTGTGATAATGAAATAACGGGAGTAATAGTAAACAGTAAAGTCTGTGGCGGCTACAGTGAAAAAGTTCTGTTCCCACAAGGCACAGTACTCGCTCCCATTCTGTTCCTCATCCTCACAGCTGACATAGAAAGAGATGTAAGCCACAGCATTGTGTCCTCCTTGGCTGATGATATCAGAATTTGCACGAGTCTCACCCATCGAAGACTCTGCAAATCTCCAGGTGGACATCAGCCAAGTCTTGCCATGGGCTTCTGAAAACAATATGAAGCTCAACGAAGAAAAAAATCAATTACTCCGCTATGGAAAACTCGAGGAAATAAAAACTGGAGTATAAAATAAATTCCAGCCACACAATAGAACGAAAAACTAATGTGAAGGATCTGGGAGTGATAATGTTCATGAGTCTTACTTTCAAAGACCACAACAATGTATCTACCACATCTGGTAGGAAAATGATAAGATGGATAATGAGAACCTTCAAAACTAGAGATGCCAAACCCATGATGATTTTCTTCAAATCGCTTATTCTGTCTAGCTTGGAATATTGCTGTACACTAACTGCCCCTTTCAAGGCAGTCGAAATTGTTGACCTGAAGAATATACAGAGAACTTTCAGGGCACGTATAGGTACGATAAAGAACCTAAATTACTGGGAACGGTTGAAGTCTCTTGATTTGTACTCACTGGAAAGCAGGCGAGAAAGATACATAATAATATACACTTGTAAAATCCTAGAGGGACTAGTCCCAAATCTGCACACGAAAATCACTCCCTACGAAAGCTAAAGACTCAGAAGGAGATGCAACATCCCCCCCAATGAAAAGCAGGGAGGCCATGAGCACACTGAGAGACAACACAATAAGTGTTAGGATCCCAAGACTGTTCAACTGTCTCCCAGCATACATAAGGAGGATTACCATAGACCCCTGATTGTCTTCAAGAAGGCACTGGACAAGCACCTAAAGTCAGTACCTGATCAGTCGGGCTGTGGTTCCTACGTCGGTTTGCGTGCAGCCAGCAGTAACAGTCTAGTTGATCAGGCCCTGATCCACGGCGAGGCCTTGTCACAGACCGGGCCTCGGGGGCGCTGACCCCAAAAACCCCCTCCAGGTATACTCCTATGGCACCATAACACAGTACTATAACACTGATGTAACTGGTCAGTGTTAGACTCTACTGAATTAACTAAGGTTATTATCTGCACACTTTCATAGTTATAATGTTTTATCATCTACCTAGGTTAAATATTAACTTATTTACCTACCTACTTATTTACCTTCTTACCCACTTACCTACCTACTTATATATCTTCTTACCTACTTACCTACCTCCTAACATACTTACCTACGTACCTGCCTACTCACCTACCTACTTATTTACCTTCTTACCTACCTTCTTACGTACTTACCTACGTATCTACCTACCGGCTTACCTACCTACTTATTTACCTTCTTACCTACTTACCTAAAATATCATAGTACGCGATAAAAACCCATATAGAAAATGGGATGCGTGTAACTGGCGATCTGAAGTCATAGAAAACGTTGAGATATAATACAACAAGGGGCGCTAAACCCGTGAAGGTCATGTAGGGGAGGAGTAAGTAAGTTTATTCAGGTATACACAAATACAGTTACATAGAATTATCATACATAGCAGCATATGTGTAGAGAACCTGGGATAACCTGGGATAACCTGGGATAACCCAAAAAAGTCAGACAGAGTGACTTATTTCCATTGGGGTCCTTTTACCTTATTATTATAATATAAAGGTTATAATATTTTCTTATTATTCTACAATGAAGATAACATCTTATTATCATACTAAAAATACTATCTACTACACCAAGGTCATTAAGACTATCTACAATACGAGGGTCATTACTAGGAATATGGAGGTGGTAAATTAAGTCTGATCCAAGGAGGGGAGGGTGCCTCTTGTTCGTCGGATCAAGAGCTTTTCACCAAAGCTGAGACATGGGAAAACGGAATATGGTGGTTTATGTGACAATACTAGAAAGCTAGATATAGTGGTTTATATGACAATACTGAAGTACAGAAAACGGGATGTAGTGGTTTTTGTGACAATACTGAAGTAAAGAAAACGGAAAGAGGTCGAGAGTAACAATGGTTTAGAGAGTTAGTGACGTGGGCTGTTATGTAACGTCCGGGGTACGTTACTATTACCTCTCTCTCTCTTGCTCATGTTCCTTGGTGATTTACGTAGCTGCCGTTCAGTTCCTTAAGATAGCTCACCCAATTGTGGTTGCAGGGGTCGATTCATAGCTCCTGGCTCCAGCCCCTTCACTGGTCGCTACTGGGTCACTCCCTGCTCTGTGATCTTTATCATACCTCTTCTTAAAGCTATATATGGATCCTGCCATACATAGCTGTGATGATTAACTCATCACTGCTTGATGTTAAGTGGTGTGCACGTCAGTACAGCTGTGCCAGCTGTGTCAGCTGTGCTCACCACTTCTGACTGAGAGATAAGAGTTGGCTTACTGCACGGTTCTGCTATTGTTGCTACTGGTAGTTATATCCCACTGAGGTTGATAGACATACCTAGGGTGGGACAGCAGGTCTACATACATACACACTTATAATATACTAATACACACACACACACACACACACACACACACACACACACACAGATGGAACACAGCAACAAGGGGTCACAACTGGAAGCTGAAGGCTCAAATGAATCACAGGGATGTTAGGAAGTATTTCTTTAGTCACAGTTGTCAGGAAATGGAACAGTCTGGGACGTGATGTAGTGGAGGCAGGATCCATGCATAGCTTTAAGAAGAGGTATGATAAGGCTCATGGAGCAAGGAGAAAGTAACCTAGTAGCGACTAGGAAAGAGGAATGGCTAGGAGCTGTGAATCGACCCCTGCAACCACAACCAGGTGATTACAATACAGAGCTGTCGTCCAGCAGAGCATCAGCATGAATGAAAACAACAGACAAGACTAAGTGTATAACATTTCCCTGTAGTCAAGGTACGACGACTCTACCACCTGAGTCCCGCCCACCAGGGTCCTCAGCCAATCACCTGCCGAGCTCCGACGACTGACCAATCATCGGGTGACCCGCGCTTTTTTTTCAGGATTATTCCCATTGGCTAACTGGAGAGTTGGGGATTCCTACTAATAACTCGGTTAAGTAGAGACATACCTAGTTTGTCGAGACACAGGAAATTATAATATACCATGAGAAAGGTGGAAAGTATAGAAGAACGCGTCGTTAATAATGAAATGCCACATTTGTGCACTAAATTGTACAGTAGAACGTAAAACTTCATTCAAAGTAATTTTACAGAAAAGACTTTAAAGGAGAACGTACTTAAGGGTACTAGAAGAGTTAATTGACTTTTAAACCAACACATAAATACCGTAAAACGAATGTGAACAGCCAAAATCGCAGCGCAAAAGAGAAAGCGCGCGAATTCCTGGCGGCTTTCCCCCGCGCAAGTGGCTGCCAGAGGCACGACGAGTAGCGCGCCACAAAGCAATTCATTCTTTAGTAAGTTTAATCAGGTACAGGGGCACATAAATACAGTTACATCAATTATCATACATAGCAGCTTGTGTAGATTACCTAGGATAACCCTAAAAAATCAGACAAAGTGACTTATCTCCGTTTTGGACATTAAATATGTCCATTGGAAACCTTATTTACACTGTGGTCTTAGTTATTTCCATCGTGATCTTAGTTATTTCCATCGTGGTCTTAGTTATTTCCATCGTGGTCTTAGTTATTTCCATTGGGGTCCTTCAAGGGTCCTTGGTTGGGTTTTCACAAGCCTGGAGGATCCAGGGTGACTGAGGCAGTGTAAACTTGGCTTGCTCCAGACCACTCTTGGTACTCTGGCAGCTGCTGATGACAAGCTACAATGAATAATAAAAACCCAGGGAAACGGCCATGAGAGAAAGGTAGAATTGTTATGCTAATATCCAGTTTCACATTACTTGCAGCCTCGATACACCGTCCGCCCGCGGCATTATTTTCTTGGGAAATCCCTGCCCCCCCTTCCCCCACGTTTTCTAAGCGTATACACGAAGCAAGAGTGGACACGAAGCAAGAGCGGACACGAAGCAAGAGTGGACACGAAGCAAGAGTGGACACGAAGCAAGAGTGGACATGAAGCAAGAGTGGACACGAAGCAAGAGTGGACACGAAGCAGGGGCAAAGTGTATGGTCTTGTTTTTGTGTTTCTCGTAGGATCAATGTGGCTTCTTTGTGTTTCTTATGTTTACAAGTAAAGTACTTTTATCTTTGGTCGAGTCAGGTGAGGATGGTAGGACGGTGGGGACGGAAGGACGGTGAGGATGGTAGGACGGTGGGGACGGAAGGACGGTGAGGATGGTAGGACGGTGGGGACGGTAGGACGGTGGGGACGGAAGGACGGTGAGGATGGTAGGACGGTGGGGACGGAAGGACGGTGGGGATGGTAGGACGGTGGGGACGGAAGGACGGTGAGGATGGTAGGACGGTGGGGACGGAAGGACGGTGAGGATGGTAGGACGGTGGGGACGGAAGGACGGTGAGGATGGTAGGACGGTGGGGACGGTAGGACGGTGGGGACGGTAGGACGGTGGGGACGGAAGGACGGTGAGGATGGTAGGACGGTGGGGACGGAAGGACGGTGAGGATGGTAGGACGGTGGGGACGGAAGGACGGTGAGGATGGTAGGACGGTGGGGACGGTAGGACGGTGGGGACGGTAGGACGGTGGGGACGGAAGGACGGTGAGGATGGTAGGACGGTGGGGACGGAAGGACGGTGGGGATGGTAGGACGGTGGGGACGGTAGGACGGTGGGGATGCTAGGACGGTAGGGACGGAAGGACGGTGAGGATGGTAGGACGGTGGGGACGGTAGGACGGTGGGGACGGTAGGACGGTGGGGACGGAAGGACGGTGAGGATGGTAGGACGGTGGGGACGGAAGGACGGTGAGGATGGTAGGAAGGTGGGGACGGTAGGACGGTGGGGACGGTAGGACGGTGGGGGACGGAAGGACGGTGAGGATGGTAGGACGGTGGGGACGGAAGGACGGTGGGGATGGTAGGACGGTGGGGACGGAAGGACGGTGAGGATGGTAGGACGGTGGGGACGGAAGGACGGTGGGAATGGTAGGACGGTGGGGACGGAAGGACGGTGGGGATGGTAGGACGGTGGGGACGGAAGGACGATGGGGATGGTAGGACGGTGGGGACGGAAGGACGTTGAAGACGGAAGGACGTTGAGGACGGAAGGACGTTAAAGATGTAAGGGACGAGCAATAGTAATTATAACAATAACAACTGACAAGCCAGTGTGGTATGACTGACAGATCTGGTATGACTGACAGATCTGGTTTGACTGACAGATCTGGTATGACTGACAGATCTGGTATCACTGACAGATCTGGTTTGACTGACAGATCTGGTATGACTGACAGATCTGGTTTGACTGACAGGTTTGACTTGGACTGACTGACAGGTTTGACCTGGATTGATTGACAGGTGTGGTCTGGCTTGACAGATTGACTGAAAGGTCGTTGGGTCCAAGGCTGAGATGCTTGACTGAGGGAGGGAGGTAGGGAGGGAGAAGTTGACGGAGGGGGACAAGAGAGGGAGAGAGAGGGGGGGTAGGGATGGAGAAGAAAGGGAGGGAGGGAGGGAGGGAGGGAGGGGAGAAGGGAGGGAGGGAGGAAGGGAGGGAAGTGGGATTCCCACAACACCGTGTGAACAACCTTCAATGGTAATTTTAGTAATAAATGAAATAAATTCTTTGCCAATCCTCTGTTATGTTTTGTATTGCTCTCTCTCTCTCTCTCTCTCTCTCTCTCTCTCTCTCTCTCTCTCTCTCTCCTCTCTCTCTCTCTCTCTCCCTTCGGATTGAAACAGCAAGAATATGAATTTCTTCCTTTAATAGTATACTGCTTTCACGTAGCTTTCACCGGACAACTTTCACCAGTGATCCTCTGTACTATAATGTACCACTACTACCACTACTACCACTAATATTAATATTACTAATATTACTACTGGTGTTATTACTACTACTACAGCAGGTAACCAGGTAGTAACTAATAATAATCTTTATTTCTACCAGTACATGATACAACTTATACATACCATAGCTGACATCAGTGACATATAGAAAGTTCCTGGTTATGCTGAGCATTTCCCACAACTTTGGTTAATTTTCTTCTCCAGGATGCCACCCACACCAGTCCATTAACACCCCGGTACCTACTTACTGCTAGATGGACAGGGACAGCAGGTGTCTTAAGGAAACACGCTCCAATGTTTGCACCCGTACATGGGATCGAACCAAGGACACTGACCTTCACCACCACTACTACTAGTGGGCTGCCCCCTCCCCCACCACTACCATCTTCCCTCCCCACCACAAACGAGCACCACATCTCCTCCCCACCAATGACCACTCCCCAACCTCCACCACAACCCCCTCCCCTCCCCACCACTGACCACTCCCCATCATTGCCCACTCCCCCACCTCCCCTACCCTACCACTGACCACTCCCCCACCTTCCTATCCTACCACTAATCACTCCCCCCACCTCCCCTACCCTACCATTGACCACTCCCCCACCTCCCACCCTACCATGACCACCTCCCTCACCCCCCTACCCTCCCCATTGATCACTCCCCACCTCCCTACCCTACCATTGACCACTCCCCCACCCCCCTATCATACAATTGACCACTCCCCCACCTCCCCTACCATACCATTGACCACTCCCCACCTCCCCTACCATACCATTGACCACTCTCCCACCTCCCTACCATACCATTGACCACTCCCCCACCTCCCTACCCTACCACTGACCACTCCCCCACCTCCCCTACCCTACCGTTGACCACTCCCCCACCTCCCCTACCATACCATTGGACCACTCCCCCACTCTCCCTACCATACCATTGACCACTCCCCTCCTCCCAAAACCCTACCTGTGACCACTCCCCCACACTCCCCTACCCTACCATTGACCACTCCCCCCCTCTCCCCTACCCTACCGTTGACCACTCCCCCACCTCCCCTACCCTACCATTGACCACTCCCCCTCCTCCCCTACCCTACCGTTGACCCACACCCCTCCTCCCTACCCTACCGTTGACCACTCCCCCACCTCCCCTACCCTACCGTTGACCACTCCCCTCCTCCCCTACCCTACCGTTGACCACTCCCCCACCTCCCCTACCCTACCGTTGACCACTCCCCCTCCTCCCCTACCCTACCGTTGACCACTCCCCCACCTCCCCTACCCTACCGTTGACCACTCCCCCACCTCCCCTACCCTCCCCAACCTCTACCCAGGGAAAACCATCAGTTACAAAAAACTAGCCCAGGTTGGTGCTAGTCTCGGACGATCACAACCACGGACACGGACACAACCACACACACAAGGACACAACAACGGACACGGACATGAACACACGTACAAGGCACTATCCTTGGCACCCCGGGGATAGAGGGAGGCTGCCTCCCCCACACTCCAGGTAGATAGATGTTAGATAGACAAGGTCAAGTAAGATCTGTCAAGGTTAAGTAAGGTCAGCCAAGGTCAAGTAAGGTAAATCAATGTCAAGGTCAAACAAGGTCAAGTAAGGATGTGTCACCCTTCTAGGATGTGGCACCCAGCTATGTGGCACCCAGCTAGGATGTGGCACCCAGCTAGGATGTCACCCAGCTAGGATGTGTCGCCCAGCTAGGATGTGGCGCCAGCTTAGGATGTGGCGCCAGCTTAGGATGTGTCACCCAGCTAGGATGTGGCACCCAGCTAGGATGTGGCACCCAGCTAGGAAGTGTCACCCCAGCTAGGATGTGGCACCCAGCTAAGATGTGACACCCAGGTAGGATGTGGAACTCAGCTAGGATGTGGCACCCAGCTAAGATGTGACACCCAGCTAGGATGTGGCACCCAGCTAGGATGTGGCACCCAGCTAGGATGTGGCACCCAGCTAGTATCAAGACTGGTTGACCCCGTGCGGGCACTTTTTGTGGCACTGTCTCCGTCGGTGTCTGGCTTCCTGTCTGCTATCCTAGACATGTCTATCTAGAAACGTCTGTGTACCTGTCTAGACAGTCTGTCTATCTAGACATGTCTGTTTACCTGTCTCCCTAGACACGTCTGTCTACCTGTCTAGATATGTCTGTTTTCCTGTCTACCTGTTTGTTTAGACACGTTTGTCTACCTATCTAGACATGTCTGTCTACCTATCTAGACATGTCTGTCTACCTATCTAGACACGTCTGTCTACCTAGACACGTATGTGTGCCTATCTAGACATGTCCGTCTCCTTGTCTACCTATCTAGACATGTCTATCTAGACACGTCTGTTTACTTGTCTGTCTAGACATGTCTGTCTATCTGTCTATCTAGACACGTTTATCTACCTGCATAAGGCAGATAGACACCCCTGGCTGTCTTCAAGAGCGAACTCGACAGCCTCCTCACAACAGATGTTGATGAGCAGGATTATGGTGCATACGTTGGACTACTGACAGCCGGGACTAACAGCCTGATTAATCAGGTGAACTACCCTACACCAGCATGAGATAGATAGATAGAGAAAGAGAGAAAGAGAGAGAGAGAGAGAGTAGAGAGGAGAGGAGGAGAGAGAGAGAGAGAGAGAGAGAGAGAGAGAGAGAGAGAGAGAGAGAGAGAGAGAGAGAGAGAGAGAGAGGACATCTGGGTATCTTTATTTATAGACGTTTCACAATCCAGTGAAGCCACTGGTGGGCGAAACGTCTATATTAAAGATACCCAGATGTTGCACATGTGTCTAATTCTCCATCTTGTCGGTACTGTATACCATTTATTTAGAGTTTGATGTGGATAGTTGGTAGCGCACTCAGCTCACACCGAGGTCCGTGGTTCGATCCCCGGTACGGGTGGAAACAATAGGACGTGTTAAGACACCTGCTGTCTCTGTTCACCTACCAGCAAGTAGGTACCTGGGTTTTAGTCACCTTACACCTGCTGTCCTTGTTCACCTAGCAGTAAGTAGGTACCTGGGTCTTATTGGACTGGTGTGGATGGCATCCCGGGGACAAAATTAACCTAAGTTGTGGGAAATGCTCAGCATAACCAGGGACTTTCTATAGAGTATGTCACTGATGTCAGCTGTGGTCTTTATAAGTTGTATCATGTACTGGTAGAAAGATCATTATTATTATTATTATTATTATTATTATTATTATTATTATTGTTGTTGTTGTTGTTACAGCATCCTTCCCCTAGCCATCCCTTGGCCGGCGTGATCAGGGCATGAATTATCAATCTTTAGGAGGGTGAGAATGTGTTAGGAGCAGGCTAGAAGGGAATATGACTGTGCTGGTATCATTGTAATCAGACCACGGGGTACCCCAGGTGCTGGTATCATTGTAATCAGACCACGGGGTACCCCAGGTGCTGGTATCATTGTAATCAGACCACGGGGTACCCCAGGTGCTGGTTTTCATTGTAATCAGACCACGGGGTACCCCAGTGCTGGTATCATTGTAATCAGACCACGGGGTACCCCAGGTGTTGGTATCATTGTAATCAGACCACGGGGTACTACAGGTGCTGCTATCATTGTAATCAGACCATGGGGGACCCCAGGTGCTATCATTGTAATCAGACCACGGGGGGCCCCAGGTGCTGGTATCATTGTAAACAGACCACGGGGGACCCCAGGTGCTGCTATCATTGTAATCAGACTACGGGGTACTCCAGGTGCTTCTATCATTGTAATCAGACCGCGGGGTACCCCAGGTGCTGCTATATATCATTGTAATCAGACCACGGGGTATCCCAGGTGCTATCATTGTAAACAGACCACGGGGGACCCCAGGTGCTGCTATCATTGTAATCAGACCACGGGGTACCCCAGGTGCTGCTGTCATTGTAATCAGACCACGGGGTACCCCAGGTTTTGGTATCATTGTAATCAGACCACGGGGTACCCCAGGTGCTGGTATCATTGTAATCAGACCACGGGGGACCCCAGGTGCTGGTATCATTGTAATCAGACCACGGGGTACCCCAGGTGCTGGTATCATTGTAATCAGACCACGGGGTACCCCAGGTGCTGGTATCATTGTAATCAGACCACGGGGTACCCCAGGTGCTGGTATCATTGTAATCAGACCACGGGGTACCCCAGGTGTTGGTATCATTGTAATCAGACCACGGGGTACTACAGGTGCTATCATTGTAATCAGACCATGGGGGACCCCAGGTGCTATCATTGTAATCAGACCACGGGGGGCCCCAGGTGCTGGTATCATTGTAAACAGACCACGGGGGACCCCAGGTGCTGCTATCATTGTAATCAGACTACGGGGTACTCCAGGTGCTATCATTGTAATCAGACCGCGGGGTACCCCAGGTGCTGCTATATATCATTGTAATCAGACCACGGGGTATCCCAGGTGCTGCTATCATTGTAAACAGACCACGGGGGACCCCAGGTGCTGCTATCATTGTAATCAGACCACGGGGTACCCCAGGTGCTGCTGTCATTGTAATCAGACCACGGGGTACCCCAGGTTTTGGTATCATTGTAATCAGACCACGGGGTACCCCAGGTGCTGGTATCATTGTAATCAGACCACGGGGGACCCCAGGTGCTGGTATCATTGTAATCAGACCACGGGGGACCCCAGGTTCTGATATCACTGTAATCAGACCACGGGGACCCCAGGTGCTGGTATCATTGTAATCAGACCACGGGGGACTCCAGGTGCTGGTATCATTGTAATCAGACCACGGGGGACCCCAGGCGCTGGTATCTTTGTAATCAGATTGAACATTAAAATGGTATAAAATACCGACAGGTTGTTAGGTATTTTATACCATTTTAATGTTCAATCTGTCAGACACTGCAACACAAGGGTATCTTGGTACAGACCTGCAATCAACTTCGACAACTTCCACTAGTGAGAGGGGCTGGATTTGAGAGGGACCTGACCTTTCAACATCTGAGTTCTTACCTCTCCTAGTGGCCTACGTCTCACCTCTTGGCGCTATAAAAAGCTCCATTCTGTCACTTCATCTCCATATTGTTTCATACTATGGAACAATGCTCTTCTCCAGACTGAGGGACTGACCACCTCAAAACTTTAAGGGTGATGGACTGATTACATCGTCTTCAAGTATCTTCTGCTTCTATCAACTTTTCTGTACTTGACTGAAGAAGCCTACTGTGTAGGCGAAACGTTTCATAATAAAGATACCTAACTGTTGCATATGTGTCTTACCTAACAACACATCTTTGTAATCAGACCACGGGGGACCCCAGGTTCTGCTATCATTGTAATCAGACCACGGGGGACCCCAGGTTCTGCTATCATTGTAATCAGACCACGGGGTACCCCAGGTGCTGCTATCATTGTAATCATACCACGGGGTACCCCATGTGCTGCTATCATTGTAATCAGACCACGGGGGACTCCAGCAGGAGGCCTGGTCACAGACCGGGCCGCGGGGGCATTGATCCCCGGAACTCTCTCCAGGAAACTCCAGGTGCAGGTATCATTGTAATCAGACCACGGGGGACCCCGGGTGCTATCATTGTAATCAGACCACGGGGTACCCCAGGTGCTGCTATCATTGTAATCAGACCACGGGGGACTCCAGGTGCTGATATCATTGTAATCAGACCACGGGGAACCCCAGGTGCTATCATTGTAATCAGACCACGGGGGACCCCAGGTGCTGCTATCATTGTAATCAGACCACGGGGGATCCCAGGTGCTGCTATTGTAATCAGACCACGGGGTACCCCAGGTGCTGCTATCATTGTAATCAGACCACGGGGGACTCCAGGTGCTGCTATCATTGTAATCAGACCACGGGGGACCCCAGGTGCTGCTATCATTGTAATCAGACCACGGGGTACCCCAGGTGCTATCATTGTAATCAGACCACGGGGGACCCAGGTGCTGCTGTCATTGTAATCAGACCACGGGGGACCCCAGGTGCTGCTGTCACTGTAATCAGACCACGGGGTACCCCAGGTGCTGCTGTCACTGTAATCAGACCACGGGTTACCCAGTGCTGCTGTCACTGTAATCAGACCACGGGGGACCCCAGGTGCTGCTGTCACTGTAATCAGACCACGGGGTACCCCAGGTGCTGCTGTCACTGTAATCAGACCACGGGGTACCCCAGGTGCTGCTGTCACTGTAATCAGACCACGGGGGACCCCAGGTGCTGCTGTCACTGTAATCAGAGCACGGGGTACCCCAGGTGTTGCTGTCACTGTAATCAGACCACGGGGTACCCCAGGTGCTGCTGTCACTGTAATCAGACCACGGGGTACCCCAGGTGCTGCTGTCACTGTAATCAGACCACGGGGACCCCAGGTGCTGCTGTCACTGTAATCAGACCACGGGGACCCCAGGTGCTGCTGTCACTGTAATCAGACCACGGGGTACCCCAGGTGCTGCTGTCACTGTAATCAGACCACGGGGTACCCAAGGTGCTGCTGTCACTGTAATCAGACCACGGGGTACCCCAGGTGCTGCTGTCACTGTAATCAGACCACGGGGTACCCCAGGTGCTGCTGTCACTGTAATCAGACCACGGGGTACCCCAGGTGCTGCTGTCACTGTAATCAGACCACGGGGTACCCCATGTGCTGCTGTCACTGTAATCAGACCACGGGGGACCCCAGGTGCTGCTGTCACTGTAATCAGACCACGGGGTACCCCAGGTGCTGCTGTCACTGTAATCAGACCACGGGGTACCCCAGGTGCTGCTGTCACTGTAATCAGACCACGGGGGACCCCAGGTGCTGCTGTCACTGTAATCAGACCACGGGGTACCCCAGGTGCTGCTGTCACTGTAATCAGACCACGGGGGACCCCAGTTCGAGTCTTCTTCAACTTCACTTTATATCAGTCATAAAAATCGGTTCCCAGGCAAAAACTATACGTATATTGCCAGGAAGCGCCAAACACGTATGGGTCAGGCAGCGCCTGGGAAATGGAAGGAGGAAGAAATGTAAAAAGTGGCAGAGTAGAGAAGAGAAAGTGGTAGAGTAGAGAAAGTGGTAGAGAAAGTAGCAGATTAGAAGAGAAAGTGGCAGAGTAGAGAAGAGAAAATGATAGAGTAGAAGATAAGTGGCAGAGTAGAGAAAGTGGTAGAGAAAGTAGTAGATTAGAAGAGAAAGTGGCAGAGTAGAGAAAGTGGTAGAGAAAGTAACAGATTAGAAGAGAAAGTGGCAGAGTAGAGAAAGTGGTAGAGAAAGTAGCAGATTAGAAGAGAAAGTGGCAGAGTAGAGAAAGTGGTAGAGAAAGTACCAGATTAGAAGAGAAAGTGGCAGAGTAGAGAAGAGAAAGTGGTAGAGGTGAAGTGGCAGAGTAGAGAAGAGAAAGTGATAGAGTAGAAGATAAAGTGGCAGAATAGAGAAAGTGGTAGAGAAAGTACCAGATTAGTAGAGAAAGTGGCAGAGTAGAAGAGAATGTGAGAGTAGAAGAGAAAGTGGCAGAGTAGAAAAGAAAGTGTCAGAGCAGAAGAGAAAGGGTCAGGACAGAAGAGAAAATAGCAGAGAAGAAGAGAAAGTAGCAGAGTAGAAGAGAAACAGTCAGAATAGAAGAGAAAGTAGCAGAGTAGAATAGAAAGTGGCAGAGTAGAAGAGAAAGTGGCAGAGTAGAAGAGAAACAATCAGAGTAGAAGAGAAACAGTCAGAGTAGAAGAGAAAGTGGCAGAGTAGAAGAGAAAGTGGCAGAGTAGAAGAGAAAGTGGCAGAGTAGAAGAGAAAGTGGCAGAGTAGAAGGAAAGTGGCAGAGTAGAAGAGAAACAATCAGAGTAGAAGAGAAAACAGTCAGAGTAGAAGAGAAAGTGGCAGAGTAGAAGAGAAAGTGGCAGAGTAGAAGAGAAAGTGGCAGAGTAGAAGAGAAAGTGGCAGAGTAGAAGAGAAAGTGGCAGAGTAGAAGAGAAAGTGGCAGAGTAGAAGAGAAAGTGGCAGAGTAGAAGAGAAACAATCAGAGTAGAAGAGAAACAGTCAGAGTAGAAGAGAAAGTGGCAGAGTAGAAGAGAAAGTGGCAGAGTAGAAGAGAAAGTGGTAGAGTAGAAGAGAAAGTAGCAGAGTAGTAGAGAAAGTAGCAGAGTAGAAGAGAAAGTAGCAGAGTAGAAGAGAAAGTAGCAGAGTAGAAGAGAAAGTAGTAGAGTAGAAGAGAAAGTGGCAGAGAAGAGAAAGTGGCAGAATAGAAGAGAAAGTGGCAGAGTATAAGAGAAAGTAGCAGAGTAGAAAAGAAAGTGGCGGAGTAGAAGAGAAAGTGGCAGAGTAGAAGAGAAAGTGGCAAAGTAGAAGAGAAAATAGCAGAGTAGAAGAGAAAGTAGCAGAGTAGAAAAGAAAGTAGCAGAGTAGAAGAGAAAGTGGCAGAGTAGAAGAGAAAGTGGCAGAGTAGAGAGAAAGTGGCAGAGTAGAAGAGAAAGTAGCAGAGTAGAAAAGAAAGTAGCAGAGCAGAAGAGAAAGTGGCAGAGTAGAAGAGAAAGTGGCAGAGTAGAAGAGAAAGTAGCAGAGTAGAAGAGAAAGTAGCAGAGTAGAAGAGAAAGTGGCAGAGTAGAAGAGAAAGTGGCAGAGTAGAAGAGAAAGTAGCAGAGTAGAAGAGAAAGTAGCAGAGTAGAAGAGAAAGTAGCAGAGTAGAAGAGAAAAGGTCAGAGTAGAAGAGAGTTGAGGTGTACTCAGTGGTTAAGTTACTCAGTAACCTGGAAAACCCAAGACAGCACCGTGTGGGGGGGGAGGGGGGAGAGGAGGAACTACATGGACGAACAATAAATGAAACAAGAAAAGGGATAACGAGGACAAAGAAGACAATTAACAAGGACAGGATAGAGAAGGATGAAAAAAAATAACTTGTTCGTTGAATAAAAAAAGTGAAGGAAAAGCTAGAGGGAAAACAAATGAAACAAATGAAAAAGAGAAGGAATGAACCATATAATGATAGCAAAACAAAGTACAACAGGTAAGGGAATTGGAGATTATTATTATTATCGTTATTATTATTATTATTCTTGTTATTATTATTATTATTATTATTATTATTATTATTGTTATTATTCTTGTTGCATTTCGCATTTCCCTGCTACTCACATTTGAGATTAATAGGGTACTATGTGGGACTGGTCGAGTACCATGTGGGACTGGTATAGTACCATGTGGGACTGGTAGAGTACCATGTGGGACTGGTATAGTACCATGTGGGACTGGTATAGTACCATGTGGGACTGGTAGAGTACCATGTGGGACTGGTATAGTACCATGTGGGACTGGTATTGTACCATGTGGGCCTGGTATTGTACCATGTGGGACTGGTATAGTACCATGTGGGACTGGTATAGTACCATGTGGGACTGTATGAGTACCATGTGGGACTGGTAGAGTACCATGTGGGACTGGTAGAGTACCATGTGGGACTGGTATAGTACCATGTGGGACTGGTATAGTACCATGTGGGACTGGTAGAGTACCATGTGGGACTGGTATAGTACCATGTGGGACTGGTATAGTACCATGTGGGACTGGTATTGTACCATGTGGGACTGGTATAGTACCATGTGGGACTGGTAGAGTACTATGTGGGACTGGTAGAGTACCATGTGGGACTGGTTTTTAGTACCATGTGGAACTGGTTTGAGTACCATGTGGGACTGGTTAGAGTGCCATGTGGGACTGGTATAGGGACCATGTGGGACTGGTAGAGTACCATGTGGGACTGGTATAGTACCATGTGGAACTGGTAGAGTACCATGTGGGACTGGTAGAGTGCCATGTGGGACTGGTATAGTACCATGTGGGACTGGTAGAGTACTATGTGGGACTGGTCGAGTACTATGTGGGACTGGTAGAGTACTATGTGGGACTGGTAGAGTACTATGTGGGACTAGTAGAGTACTATGTGGGACTGGTAGAGTACTATGTGGGACTGGTATAGTACCATGTGGGACTGGTAGAGTACCATGTGGGACTGGTATAGTACCATGTGGGACTGGTAGAGTACCATGTGGGACTGGTAGAGTACTATGTGGGACTGGTAGAGTACTATGTGGGACTGGTAGAGTACTATGTGGGACTGGTATAGTACCATGTGGGACTGGTAGAGTACCATGTGGGACTGGTAGAGTACTATGTGGGACTGGTAGAGTACCATGTGGGACTGGTAGAGTACTATGTGGGACTGGTAGAGTACTATGTGGGACTGGTAGAGTACCATGTGGGACTGGTAGAGTACCATGTGGGACTGGTAGAGTACCATGTGGGACTGGTAGAGTACTATGTGGGACTGGTAGAGTACTATGTGGGACTGGTAGAGTACTATGTGGGACTGGTTTTAGTACCATGTGGGACTGGTAGAGTACCATGTGGGACTGGTAGAGTACCATGTGGGACTGGTAGAGTATCATGTGGGACTGGTAGAGTACCATGTGGGACTGGTAGAGTACCATGTGGGACTGGTAGAGTACTATGTGGGACTGGTATAGTACCATGTGGGACTGGTAGAGTATCATATGGGACTGGTATAGTACCATGTGGGACTGGTAGAGTACTATGTGGGACTGGTAGAGTACCATGTGGGACTGGTAGAGTACTATGTGGGACTGGTAGAGTACTATGTGGGACTGGTAGAGTACTATGTGGGACTGGTATAGTACCATGTGGGACTGGTAGAGTACCATGTGGTACTGGTAGAGTATCATGTGGGACTGGTAGAGTACCATGTGGGACTGGTAGAGTACTATGTGGGACTGGTATAGTACCATGTGGGACTGGTAGAGTACCATGTGGTACTGGTAGAGTATCATGTGGGACTGGTAGAGTATCATGTGGGACTGGTAGAGTATCATATGGGACTGGTAGAGTACCATGTGGGACTGGTAGAGTACCATGTGGGACTGGTATAGTACCATGTGGGACTGGTATAGTACCATGTGGGACTGGTAGAGTACTATGTGGGACTGGTATAGTACCATGTGGGACTGGTAGAGTACCATGTGGGACTGGTATAGTACCATGTGGGACTGGTAGAGTACCATGTGGGACTGGTAGAGTATCATATGGGACTGATATAGTACCATGTGGGACTGGTAGAGTACTATGTGGGACTGGTATAGTACCATGTGGGACTGGTAGAGTACCATGTGGGACTGGTAGAGTATCATGTGGGACTGGTACAGTACCATGTGGGACTGATAAGAGCATCACATCAGCTGAGTCCAGCTGGTGTGGTACTATCAAATGCTTCAGTACAGTCCAGGAAGACGCGGTCAACCTGGCTCTCTCTCACTATGACTGTCGTAGTACTGCAGAAAATTTGTAAGACCTGAGTTACCTCCCATTTTTTTAAATCCTGCTGAGCTTCTGTAAATAATCTCTCCAAGTGCTCCAATATCCTTTTTCTCCTTGCTATCTTCTCCAAGACTACGGTGCTCTTCAACAATTTCAAGGCTGAGGGACTGATTACCTCATCTTTTGCATCCACATCTACAGTCTTCACATTATGTCCTTGTATTGAAAAAGCCACTGGATGGCGAGACGTCTACACATGTCTAATGCTTCATCTTCTCCCGAATTTTTAAGAATATAAGAATGGAGGAGCACAGCAGAGACCTACCCCCATCAGGGCAAAATCTTTTTTAATCAACCCTTCTCACCCACCCATTTTTACTGTGTTTTTGGAGATACGGTGGGGAATTTAGTATGTCTTGTCTGTCCCTTTTGTTTATGTACGAGGTTCATACTTGTGGCTTAGTTTTCGTGTATTGTGGCAGTTGTCCTGACTGGAATGCTTGTTTTGAAGACCTTTTTTATTTGTCATGTGGTGATGCTGTGTCTTCTCTCAGCTCCCCTTTTTGCTTTCCCATGGGTTTTTGGTTCCGTTTTCTAGCTCTCTTGGAAGTCAAGTTCTTCTAGCATCTTTTGGTACGTAAAATTCTTCAGCATCTCTTGGACGTATGTTTTTTCTAGCAGCTTTGGTACGTCAAGTTCTTTTTAGCAGTCTCTTGGAGTCAAGTTCCCCTTTAGCAGTCTCTTGGGACGTAAAGTTTTCTAGCAGTCTCTTGGTAGAAAGTTTTCTAGCAGTCTTTGGTAGAAAAAATTCTTCTAGCAGTTCTTGGTACGTCAAGTTCTTCTACGTTCTTGGTCGCAAGTTTTCTGCAGTCTCTTGGGGACGTCAAGTTCTTCTAAATCTTTTGGTACGTCAAGTTCTTTTAGAGCTTTGGTACGTCAAGTTCTTCTAGCGTCTTTGGGGCGTCAATTCTTCTAGCAGTCTCTTGGTACGTCAAGTTTTCTAGCAGTTCTTGGTAGTCAATTCTTTAGCAGTCTTTTGGTTTTCGTCAAGTTTTTCTAGCATCTTTTGGTACGTAAAGTTTTCACGTCCTTGGGAAAGCCAAAATTCTTCTTCAGTTCTTCACTCAAGTTTTTAGCAGTTTTTGCTTTTGTCAAGTTCTTCTAACATCTCTTGCTACGTCAGGGTTTTAAATTCTCTTCATTTCCCGTGCCCAAGCTCTCTTTTACCTGGGGTTTACCTGGAGAGAGTTCCGGGGGTCAACGCCCCCGCGGCCGGTCTATGACCAGGCCTCCTGGTGGATCAGAGCCTGATCAACCGGCTGTTGCTGCTGGACTGCACGCAAACCAACGTACGAGCCACAGCCCGGCATGGTCAGGAACCGACTTTAGGTGCTTGTCCAGTGCCAGCTTGAAGACTGCCAGGGGTCTGTTGGTAATCCCCCTTATGTATGCTGGGAGGCAGTTGAACAGTCTCGGGCCCCTGACACTTATTGTATGGTCTCTTAACGTGCTAGTGACACCCCTGCTTTTCATTGGGGGGATGGTGCATCGTCTGCCAAGTCTTTTGCTTTCGTAGTGAGTGATTTTCGTTGTGCAAGTTCGGTACTAGTCCCTCTAGGATTTTCCAGGTGTATATAATCATGTATCTCTCCCGCCTGCGTTCCAGGAATACAGTTTTAGGAACCTCAAGCGCTCCCAGTAATTGAGGTGTTTTTATATCTCCGTTATGCGCGCCGTGAAGGTTCTCTGTACATTTTCTAGGTCAGCAATTTTCACCTGCCTTGAAGGTGCTGTTAGTGTGCAGCAATATTCCAGCCTAGATAGAACAAGTGACCTGAAGAGTGTCATCATGGGCTTGGCCTCCCTAGTTTGAAGGTTCTCATTATCCATCCTGTCATTTTTTCTAGCAGATGCGATTGATACAATGTTATGGTCCTTGAAGGTGAGATCCTCCGACATGATCACTCCCAAGTCTTTGACGTTCGTGTTTCGCTCTATTTTGTGGCCAGAATTTGTTTTGTACTCTGATGAAGATTTAATTTCCTCGTGTTTACCATATCTGAGTAATTGAAATTTTTCATCGTTGAACTTCATATTGTTTTCTGCAGCCCACTGAAAGATTTGGTTGATGTCCGCCCTGGAGCCTTGCAGTGTCTGCAATGGAAGACACTGTCATGCAGATTCGGGTGTCATCTGCAAAGGAAGACACGGTGCTGTGGCTGACATCCTTGTCTATGTCGGATATGAGGATGAGGAACAAGATGGTGAGCGAGTACTGTGCCTTGTGGAACAGAGCTTTTCACCGTAGCTGCCTCGGACTTTACTCTGTTGACGACTACTCTCTGTGTTCTGTTAGTGAGGAAATTATAGATCCATCGACCGACTTTTCCTGTTATTCCTTTAGCACGCATTTTGTGCTGCTATTACGCCATGGTCACACTTGTCCAAGGCTTTTGCAAAGTCTGTATATATTACATCTGCATTCTTTTTGTCTTCTAGTGCATTTAGGACCTTGTCGTAGTGATCCAATAGTTGAGACAGACAGGAGCGACCTGTTCTAAACCCATGTTGCCCTGGGTTGTGTAACTGATGGGTTTCTAGATGGGTGGTGATCTTGCTTCTTAGGACCCTTTCAAAGATTTTTATGATATGGGATGTTAGTGCTATTGGTCTGTAGTTCTTTGCTGTTGCTTTACTGCCCCCTTTGTGGAGTGGGGCTATGTCTGTTGTTTTTAGTAACCGTGGGACGACCCCCGTGTCCATGCTCCCTCTCCATCTGTTAAATTGTTCTGAATACAGTTCCTTCTTGCAACTCTCTGCTCTCTTCTTGTGGAAGCCTCTTTAAATCTTCTGTTACGCTCTTCAAATACTTCTCTGTCATTCTCCTTCAGCATTCCCCATCATCTTCCCTGACCATTATCACTTACTCCTCAGTTTCTCTTCTGTGGCTGTACTGAGACTGCTTCGCTGTTCCACCTTCAATTAGTTGTAAACTCTAGCCGGATTTGCTGTATATATCTTCCTTGTCATGTTTCTTTTATTTTCCATGCTTGGTATAAATCCTTCCTCTGCTCCTTGGCACTATGACTGTTTTTCCTCCATCCTGTGTGTGCGTGTGTGTACGTGCGCTTGTGTGCGCGTGTGTGTATTTATGAGAGATAAGTATTTTCCTTCGTAAGGTGCAAAGAAGTAGAGAGAGAGAGAGAGAGAGAGAGAGACAAGGTGGCATGTTTAGTGGGATTCCCCAGGGAGTTGGCTTGGTGCTTGGTCCACCAGTGTTTTGCTTGAACTGGTAACCTTCTAGCGCCCCATCAGTGCCCACGGGGGTAAGTCAGGGAGTAGGTGAGTAGGGGGGTCTACCTGGAGTCGGTAGAAAATATGAGTAGGTAGGTCGTTACTGAGGCAAGTTGGATAGGTCAGGAAGTGAATAGGTCAGGAAGCCGAGTAGGTTTAGAAAAGAGGAAGAAGAGTAGAAAGCCAGGCATTGTGACTTATAACAATACACAAATAACCTGCACATAGAAGAGAGGAGCTTACGACAACGTTTCGGTCCGACTTGGACCATTTACTAAGTCAATGGCCCAAGTCGGACCGAAACGTCGTCGTAAGCTCCTCTCTTCTATGTGCGAGTTATTTGTGTATTGTGACTTGTCTTAATGGAGGTTCTCAGGGGCTGGAGTGGATTGACACGTCCAACGCCTCCACCCGCCCCAGGAAAGAACCCGGTTACGTCGGCTGACGCACTGTGGCAAGACGCTCCGGGGAGACCAAGTGATGAGGTGTGGGCTTTGGTAAGACAGGAAGGAAATGAAGAATTTCGAAGGAGATCCTCCCACGCTGCTAAGTTTAAGTAAACTAGACTGTACTTTACACTTTGTATACATCTCCCTTGATATATATACACTGTGTGAATGTGTGTGTGTGTGTGTACAGTTTATACATGCATACATATGCAGTAAAGTCACAGTAAACAGGTGATATCACAATATGCAAAACAACCACAGTGACAAAATAGTGGAATACCAAGAGCTTTCGTAATTTCTCACATTATCAAGCGCTTGAAATTTTACTAATTTTTTCACTGATAATTTTGAACACAACACACACACACACACACACACACACACACACACACTGGAGTATGCAGCGCCAGTTTGGAACCCTCATCTAGCCAAGCATGTAAGGAAACTAGAGAAAGTGCAAAGGTTTGCAACAAGACTAGTCCCAGAGCTAAGGTGTATGTCGTACGAGGAGAGGTTAAGGGAAATCAACCTGACGACACTGGAGGACAGGAGAGATAGGAGGGACATGATAACGACATATATAATACTGAGAGGAATTGACAAGGTGGACAAAGACAGGATGTTCCAGAGATTGGACACAGCAACAAGGGGACACAGTTGGAAGTTGAAGACAGATAAATCACAGGGATGTTAGGAAGTATTTCTTCAGCCACAGAGTTGTCAGGAAGAGGAGTAGTTTGGGAAGCGATGTGGTGGAGGCAGGATCCATACATAGCTTTATGAAGAGTTATGATAAAGCTCATGGAGCAGGAAGAGTCACCTAGTAGCGACCAGTGAAGAGGCGGGGCCAAGAGCTGTGAACCGACCCCTACAACCACAACTAGGTAAGCACACACACACACACACACTGTGCTTGAATTCCCTCTTTTTTTCTACAATATTGCAAGCTCCTGATGATGTGTTGATTGTAACACGAAAGGCCTAGAGCTATCATTCAACTCCCCCAGTGGTTGTTTTGCATGATGTATCGATTGTTCGTGATTATATATTATATATATATATATATATATATATATATATATATATATTATATATATATATAATAATGAGGTGAACTGCATCATCAGGGTCAACCTCCGTCAACTGCCATCAATTTTTACATGTTAAATGGCAAGCCTCAATTTAAAAGATAATTTTTTGGAAAGAGCTGCGTTGTCTGACATTTATATCTCAAGTTAGGCTTTTAAAAATAATATAATGGGAGCCTGTTTATATATATAAACAGAACTTTACATGGGTGTTGTATACACAAGTGTATGCCACTCGTATATTTACAGAGAGGTTGCTTTAATTATTATTTAAGGCATTATGTGTTCTTGACTGGTGGTGTAGGGGTGACAGGCAACCCTTGTGTAGTCTATCTAGATAGACTTTAAAGGTAGTTAAGGCAGCGTGCAACACTAGGGTTGCAACACCTTGAAGGGTCATGAATGACTGTGTTTGTAGACAGTAATTGGCCTAGTTCATGTATTTCCTCCGTTCTCCCCACCACGTAATAACCTCCCCACCACGTAATAACCTCCCCACCACGTAATAACCTCCCCACCACGTAATAACCTCCCCACCACGTAATAACCTCCCCACCACGTAATAACCTCCCCACCACGTAATAACCTCCCCACCACGTAATAACCTCCCCACCACGTAATAACCTCCCCACCACGTAATAACCTCCCCACCACGTAATAACCTTCCCACCACGTAATAACCTCCCCACCACGTAATAACCTCCCCACCACGTAATAACCTCCCCAACACATAATAACCTCCCCAACACATAATAACCTCCCCACCACGTAATAACCTCCCCACCACGTAATAACCTCCCCACCACGTAATAACCTCCCCACCACGTAATAACCTCCCCACCACTACGTAAAGGTGACCCAACTTTGGGTGGAGGGGGAGGTGTGGGGAGGGGGGTTAACGGGGAAGGGGGTGGAGCCTAGCACCTCCTACTCGCCGGAAAATACCTTCATACCAACACCAAGGTCCTCATTATATTAATGGGGAAAAACGCGTATTGAAAACACATGACGCTTATGCAATTCTTGAGAAACATACATTATATAATATATATATATATATATATATATATATTATATATATATATATATATATATATATATATATATATATATATATATATATATATATACACATACACATTCAGTACACACGAACGGCTTATCAGAGATACTAGCCCATACTAGGCTGGTCTAACTCGCACAGCAACTAGGACTCAAAAATTAAGTCTGAATACCTTCCATATCCCCCACAGGCGCTGTATATTCCTACGGGTTTAGCGCTTCCCCATAATAACAATTTTCAATTATTCTTTTTCCTTATGAGTATACCTAATTAATAATTGCTAAATATAATTAATGATTTTCATTTGCAAAATACATCATCAACATCGCACTTGGTGACTTAACTACCCAGTACAGCAGGGTACCTAATTACCGCGTATATACGGGACTAACTCCCAGGTATTCTAATTAGGTATTGCTTCGTTATAAAAACAAACTGGATAGGAATTTAGGTTCACAGAATAGGGTTAAAAATAGCAAATAATGAGTGACAGTGAATTGGGCGAGTTGCAATTGTTGCATACTCACTAGTTGAGTACATTAATACCAAACTTTATAACTAGGAATATTTTACAGAGAACACTATGCTTAAGTTCTGAGACAACATTAAAGGTAGGGGATGACAGTAGTAGCAGGGTACTTACACTTGTAGTGTACACCAGAGAATCCTTCAAGTCAGGTCAAACACACTGTTGGCCACAAGACAGTCCCCCCTTCACACACTATTTCTCTGTCACTACAAGACACAGCACCTTTACACACTACTTGTCTGTCACTACAAGACACAGCACCCTTACACACTACTTGTCTGTCACTACAAGACACAGCACCCTTACACACTACTTGTCTGTCACTACAAGACACAGCATCCTTACACACTATTTCTCTGTCACTACAAGACACAGCACCCTTACACACTACTTCTCTGTCACTACAAGACACAGCCCCCTCACACACTACTTGTCACTACGCCAAAACACAGCCCACTCACATACTACCTGACAGTCAGTACTGTCCTCACGGACTCCCAAACTCTCTCCCTGACTGACTGTCTCCTCTGTTTACTGACCTCTTATACAGGCTTACTTACGGATAGGAACTTAGGTTCACACGGGAAGATCTTACGAGTGACCTCCTAGATGAGAGAACTCACACAGATACCGGAAACCTGGGAACTAGCCCTTATTGGTTCACTTATTAAATTTCTGACTCTTAAACATGAGAAGACAGTTCTGAGAGTAAGTATGCAACACAAGAGTTTCCCCACAAAGGTGCGGTGACTAAAAGAGAAAAAAAAAACATTTGCCAAGGTTCGTTCAGTGGCTGTTACTGTTTTTGCGCATTCAGACTCACCCTTTATAATGCAAGCATTGTATTTCCCACCCTCCAGGACTGCAACATCCCTATCTATCCTTCAGGGTGCAGGCATTGTACTTCCCAACCCCCAAGGACTGTAGCATCCCCATCCATCCCTCAGAGTGCAAGCACTGTACTTCCCACCTCCAGAACTGTACTTCCCACCTCCAGAACTGTACTTCCCACCTCCAGAACTGCACTTCCCACCTCCAGAACTGCACTTCCCACCTCCAGAACTGCACTTCCCACCTCCAGAACTGCGCTTCCCACCTCCAGAACTGCGCTTCCCACCCCCAGAGCTGTGCTTCCCACCTCCACAACTGCACTTCCCACCTCCACAACTGCACTTCCCACCTCCAGAGCTGTACTTCCCACCTCCAGAACTGCACTTCCCACCTATAGAACTGTACTTCCCACCTCCATAACTGCACTTCCCACCTCTAGAACTGTACTTCCCACCTCCAGAACTGTACTTCCCACCTCCAGAACTGTACTTCCCACCTCCAGAACTGTACTTCCAACCTCCACAACTGTACTTCCCACCTCCAGAACTGCACTTCCCACCTCCAGAGCTGTACTTCCCACCTCCAGAGCTGTACTTCTCACCTCCAGAACTGAACTTCCCACCTCCAGAACTGCACTTCCCACCTCCACAACTGCACTTCCCACCTCCAGAACTGCACTTCCCACCTCCACAACTGCACTTCCCACCTCCAGAACTGCACTTCCCACCTCCAGAACTGCACTTCCCACCTCCAGAACTGCACTTCCCACCCCCAGAGCCACCACATCCCAACCCCCTCCTAATCACGAGGGACCACCCTACGTTATGAACACTAGAGGAGAAACTAGACTAGCAAGTATTGAGACACTAGCAAGTCAGTATTCCCCAGGAATGCACTAGGTTAAGAGTTCACAAGAATCTGGTTGTCCACCCTGAGGTTACCTCAGTATTTACACTGGGGAATTTACAATACGATCTCAGAGTGTTGCCTTTCCACTGTTGAAAGAGGATGGTTTTACCCTCGTGCACCTGCAGTCAATGGGGGTTAATTCTTCTTCTTTCCTTCTTCAATAATAATAGTAATAATAATTATAATAATAATAAATAATAATAATAAAATAATAATAATAATTTTTATTATTATTATTATTATATGGCAGAAATTCTGCTTAATCCTAGGAAGGGGAGGTCGGCTCCACTTCACTGGATCAAAATCATACCCAACAACCTCTCTAAATAATTGTGTTTAACACATAAACCCTCGGTGTTTATGTGGTGTTTTATCAGACATTTATGTGGTGTTTTATCAGACATTTATGTGGTTTTATCAGACATTATGTGGTGTTTTATCAGACATTTATGTGGTGTTTTATCAGACATTTATGTGGTTTTATCAGACATTATGTGGTGTTTTATCAGACATTTATGTGGTGTTTTATCAGACATTTATGTGGTGTTTTATCAGACATTTATATGGTGTTTTATCAGACATTTATATGGTGTTTTATCAGACATTTATATGGTGTTTTATCAGACATTTATATGGTGTTTTATCAGACATTTATATGGTGTTTTATTAGACATTATGTGGTGTTTTATCAGACATTTATATGGTGTTTTATCAGACATTTATGTGGTGTTTTATTAGACATTATGTGGTGTTTTATCAGACATTTATATGGTGTTTTATCAGACATTTATGTGGTGTTTTATCAGACATTTATGTGGTGTTTTATCACATTTATATGGTGTTTTATCAGACATTTATGTGGTGTTTTATCAGACATTTATGTGGTGTTTTATCAGACATTTATGTGGTGTTTTATCAGACATTTATGTGGTGTTTTATCAGACATTTATGTGGTGTTTTATCAGACATTTATGTGGTGTTTTATCAGACATTTATGTGGTGTTTTATTAGACATTATGTGGTGTTTTATCAGACATTTATGTGGTGTTTTATCAGACATTTATGTGGTGTTTTATCAGACATTTATGTGGTGTTTTATTAGACATTATGTGGTGTTTTATCAGACATTTATATGGTGTTTTATCAGACATTTATGTGGTGTTTTATCAGACATTTATGTGGTGTTTTATCAGACATTTATATGGTGTTTTATCAGACATTTATGTGGTGTTTTATCAGACATTTATGTGGTGTTTTATCAGACATTTATGTGGTGTTTTATCAGACATTTATGTGGTGTTTTATCAGACATTTATGTGGTGTTTTATCAGACATTTATGTGGTGTTTTATCAGACATTTATATGGTGTTTTATCAGACATTTATATGGTGTTTTATCAGACATTTATATAGTGTTTTATCAAACATTTATATAGTGTTTTATCAGACATTTATATAGTGTTTTATCAAACATTTATATAGTGTTTTATCAAACATTTATAGTGTTTTATCAGACATATGGTGTTTTATCAGGCAGAGTTGCCACGAACATCATTTTTTTTTTTTTCAAAATTTTTTCCAATAAATTATTTGCAAGTAAATATGGTGTCAGTTTTAGACAATGCTGATAATTTTGAAAATTCTCGAAAACTGTGTTTGACAACAAGGAATTTACGAAGGTGTTACATCTAACAACCTCGTTTAACCTTGGCAGAATTAACAATGTAACAATGTTACAAGACTGACCAACCAGTCACCGGTACACAACAAAGTCTCCCTCATCTACCTCTTTTAACCTCATCTTAAAAAATCCTAGTAATTCCGAGAAGCTTAATAGTTGTTTATCCGTGTAAGAGCTCTCTCTCTCTCTCTCTCTCTCTCTCTCTCTCTCTCTCTCTCTCTGTGTGTAAATACGACTGAGAGAGAACATTTAGGAATGGCCAGTGATTGAAAGACCTTCGGGGATATCACGGGATATTTAATTTTGGATTGTCTTTTGATGTTTTTAATTCCTGTTCAATTTACAAGCTAGGTTATCTTACGTCAACTGTCATCCTGAGTTGTTAACCTATCTGACTAGTTATCCTATCTGAGTCGTTATCCTGAGTCGTTATCCTGAGTCGTTATCTTATCTGCGTCGTTATCTTATCTGCGTCGTTATCCTATCTGAGTCGTTACCCTATCTGAGTCCTTACCCTATGAGTCGTTATCCTATCCGAGTCGTTATCCTATCTGAGTCGTTATCCTATCTGAGTTGTTAGCCTATCTCAGTTATCCTATCTCAGCTCATTTCAAAGCCTATCCATAACCCTCCCCCAGGATGCGACCTACAACAGTCAACTAACACCAGGTACCTACTGACTGCTAGATGGGGAGAAGCAGCAGGTGTAAGGAAACATGCCCAACGATTCCCCCCCCCCCTTCCCTCTACTCGTGTCAGGCTCGAACCTGGGTCTCTCAGTTGCTAGTCACAGTCCCTAATATCCACTGGGAGCCACCAGACTCATTCTTGCAATAAAACTGAACAAGAGGGAAGCCTACTCCACTAACCTTATTATGGTGTTGGATTCTCCTTTATCCTGGCTGGAAGTGGAAGATTTGTAGTCCATCCTGCAGCAGGTCTGCACTATCTGCAGGCTCTGCAGGTCCAACATCTTCTTCAGCGCCTGCAGGAGGCGGCTAAACGACCTCTGGTTTAGTTACACTTCGGGAGCGGAGTTCGTAGGATGTGAAAGTGTTTCTCCTTCGCAGAGCTTCTCAGTCTAGTGGTTTTGGCCAGGAGCACACCACTGTAATTACCAGACGGAGGATCGAGTCTGTACCACGACTTGGTGTTGAATGATTCACACGGGTTGAGGACCTTGAGATATATTGCTCACTCACAGGAGAGGCTTCGTAGCCTCACGAACTGTCTCGATGCAGCTTCATGAACTAGCACCTGACATGTCTGTACGAACCAGGATCGACATGAAGCTCTCTCACTTCTAATCAGTCCAGTTACGGTACAGCACAGTACACAGACATCTAGTTCTCTTTCCGTTTAAATAAGTCATCCCCACGCCTCTTAATATACGGTTCTCCGACATGTAATGGTAGGAATTTGATGGTGGTGAGTGTGGCTGGCTGGGTACCGACCTATGCTGGTATGAGGAAAATATGGTACTGTCTCAACCTCCTGCTATCTTCAACGCCTCTTTAATAGTGCAAGGCATAGTGTTTTCCTCCACTGGTGCAAGAGGAAGCAAGGTTTCAGGATTCAGAGGGCTGGGCAGGAGGGTACAGCCCCACCACAACCACCAGCAGCAGCACCAGCACTACAATCACAGCAGTAGTCAGCAGTACCACACTCACGGCAGCAGAGTCAGCAGTACCACACTCACAGCAGCGGAGTCACTGTTACATCTGAAATCAAACAGAGGTATTGTGAGAGGCTTATCGTAAGGGGTACTTCCTTACCCGTCTAGCCAGGACGTAATCGCTCCAATGACCTTGTATTTTCTCCTACTTTCTGTGTGTGTGTGTGTGTGTGTGTGTGTGTGTGTGTGTGTGTGTGTGTGTGTGTGTGTGTGTGTGTGTGTGTAGAAAGGGGAGGACAGGAAAAGTTTTTTATTTTAGAGCATTTAGTCGCATGATGACATACAGTCAAGTGGAAATTTTGGTCAAGTGACTGAGGTCATCGCTGACTGAGCCATCACTAGTTTAACTTAGCTTGATGGGTAGCGCACTCAGCTCACACACACTCAGTGTCCGTGGTTCGACCCCCGGTACGGGTGAAAATATTGGGCGTGTTTCCTTATACTTGCTGCCCCTGTTCACCCAGCAGCAAGTAGGTACCTAGGTGTTAGCAGACTGTTGTGGGTGGCATCCTGGGGGATAGCAGTATACCTTAGACAGGCTGGGCTGTCAAAATGAGCTGAGATAAAATAACAGCTCTCTCATAGCCTGTAAATTTGATTTGCGTAAAAAATTTACACCACATGATGAGGACGTGTAAGTAGGCACACGGCAGGTACCTGCGTCTTAGTACCTACCACCATCACTACGTGAACACGTGGAGTGTATAGATGGATGAAGGTGGTAGAATACGACAAAGAGAGAGGTAGCACAGGGAGTGGGTGAGAGAGTTGGGATTTCTGGGGTATAACCGTGGAGAAGGGAGAGGAAATGGTGGAATGCGTGCAGGGTGAGAGTAAGAGAAGGAAGGAAACAAGGGAGAGAGAAAGAATTGTCATATATTGCTGCTATACTGATGCAAGGATCTTGATATAAGGAAATTGAGCTATCTTCCCCTTGCATGGATCAAACCTCATAAATTCCCATTGATGATGCGTACACACACACACACACACACACACACACACACATACACATACACATACATACACACACACACACACACATACACACTTTGTGTCCCTTGTTAGCTAACACCGTTTCACTCTAACAAATTTCAGTCCAACTAACACGTAAACCTTTCACTAAAACTAACATTATCTAATCTAACATCTCGCAGCTAATACACACGGGAACTGTGACTCGACCCTTGCAACCACATACAGGAGAATACTTACACGGTTCAACCTATCGTCTTCAAACTTACACAAAGTTTCTCAGAGCAAAATATTTCATCGCCAAGAAGGTTATTATAATTCTTGTTCTTATAATAATAATACCAACAACAGTAATAATAGTAATAATTATTATTATTTGTATTATTATTGGTATTTTAACATACCGGAAGTTTCCTATCGAGGCAGAGTGACCCTAAAAAGGAGAAGCACTTTCACCATCACTCACTCCACCACCGTCTTGCCGGAAACATGCTGACGTTACAGTTCAGATGACCCACTGTACCCCCACCAGCCCTTCTCAGAGTGCAGGCACTGTACCCCCACCATCCCTTCTCAGAGTGCAGGCACTGTACCCCCACCATCCCTTCTCAGAGTGCAGGCACTGTACCCCCACCATCCCTTCTCAGAGTGCAGGCACTGTACCCCCACCATCCCTTCTCAGAGTGCAGGCACTGTACCCCCACCATCCCTTCTCAGAGTGCAGGCACTGTACCCCCCCATCCCTTCTCAGAGTGCAGGCACTGTACCCCCACCATCCCTTCTCAGAGTGCAGGCACTGTACCCCCACCATCCCTTCTCAGAGTGCAGGCACTGTACCCCCACCATCCCTTCTCAGAGTGCAGGCACTGTACCCCCACCATCCCTTCTCAGAGTGCAGGCACTGTACCCCCACCATCCCTTCTCAGAGTGCAGGCACTGTACCCCACCATCCCTTCTCAGAGTGCAGGCACTGTACCCCCACCATCCCTTCTCAGAGTGCAGGCACTGTACCCCCACCATCCCTTCTCAGAGTGCAGGCACTGTACCCCCACCATCCCTTCTCAGAGTGCAGGCACTGTACCCCCACCATCCCTTCTCAGAGTGCAGGCACTGTACCCCCACCATCCCTTCTCAGAGTGCAGGCACTGTACCCCCACCATCCCTTCTCAGAGTGCAGGCACTGTACCCCCACCATCCCTTCTCAGAGTGCAAGCACTGTACCCCCACCATCCCTTCTCAGAGTGCAGGCACTGTACCCCCACCATCCCTTCTCAGAGTGCAGGCACTGTACCCCCACCATCCCTTCTCAGAGTGCAGGCACTGTACCCCCACCATCCCTTCTCAGAGTGCAGGCACTGTACCCCCACCATCCCTTCTCAGAGTGCAGGCACTGTACCCCCACCATCCCTTCTCAGAGTGCAGGCACTGTACCCCCACCATCCCTTCTCAGAGTGCAGGCACTGTACCCCCACCATCCCTTCTCAGAGTGCAGGCACTGTATTTCCCACCTCCAGGACTCTATGTCCGACTAACTGGTTTCCCCGAATTCCTCCGTAAACGTTACCTTGCCCGCACTCCAACAGCACTTCAAGTCATAAAAACCACTTGTCTCCACTCACTCCGCTCTAATATGGTCGTAAAAGCCTGTTGGATATCCATACCAACACCACCTTCATGAACCAACATCAGTTACACACACACACACACACACACACACACACACACACACACACACACACACACACATACAACACTTACAATACACATCACGGTACACCACAGTAGTGTCCTTGTGGAAATTCCCATATCACTAAAAAATGGACTTAATTCCCATGTCGAATTCGCAAACCACTCCCATAGCAATAATAATAATAATAATAATAATAATAATAATAATAATAATAATAATAATAATAATCTCATTATTATTATTATTATCTGGGCATGGGAGATAATCAAGTGTGATCCAAGGAACGGGAATATAGCTCCAGTTCCTGGGATCAAGATACACGTACCTAACAAAGCAGTTATAGGTAGGTCTCTCAGTACCTAGTATTAATCCATCACAAAAAAAGTGTACATAATTATATGTTATTAGAGTAAATCCTTCTTCGAAGTTATCAGTAAATTGTAAATATAATTATATACCTTTCCTGTTACTCAATTTTCAAATTATAGGTCTCAGAAAATTATACTTTCATTCAGTCAATAGTTTTCTTTTATTTCCTGTACTAGACACAGGTATATAATTTTTTTTTTTAAGCCAGCGGAAAATACTTTAGCCTGAGCTTGCTACCATCTGCAGCTCATAAGACTGCCATCCCCACGAGCCACTTTGAGGCGGGGTAGATGGCAGACCAGAGGCCTAGCTTCTCCCTACGAGCCCCTTGAGGGCGGGGAATGTGGCTAGGCCTGGGGACACTTGGTCCCAAAGATGAGGAGGTACTGTGCCTCCTCCCATGGGAGACTTAAGTCTCGAGACACTCCCCAGATAGGGAGCCAAGGCCGGGTCACCACTACTTGGAAAAGACCCGGGCCGGAAGAATACCGGCGAATAAAAAAAAAAAAAGCCAGCGGAAGGCTTCGGTCGAATAACGAAAAGCTTTAACGTGGGGTCGACATCTAACATTACCTAACCTGGCACTGTAAACGATTTTGATAATTTACTAATAGAAAGTCATTTATAGCTAACAAATAAATATTTCCAGTCCTGTTTAGACTTATACAAGTACGTATATATTGTTTGGTGTGTTAGGTCGACCTTGTATGACCTAGAGTACAATTTGGGTACAAAGTTACACTGGGGGATTTTCCCAGCAGCAGCCATTGTGGGAAGCAACCACATTCCCTCACCCTTGTTATTGCATTTATGGGAGTTACTCGGCGCCTGAGGCATGGTAGGTGATGGGGAGAGGAGGGGAGGGGTTGATCCAGTGTAAGGGTACCACGACTCCTCTTCCTTTAATGCAAGAAGAACATTTATTATCTTCTGAAGTTATCCCTGGATACGTAACCTGTCTGTCTCTGTCTAAACACCTGAATGACATTACACACAGACACACACGGAGCCAGGAGCTGTGAATCGATCCCTGCAGCCATTTATAGATGAGCACACATACACACACGGAGCCAGGAACTGTGAATCGACCCTTGCAGCCACACGGAATAGCGTTCCGATACCTTAGTAAGGAATCGTTCAAGACACTGTACACTGTGTACATCAGGCCCATACTGGAGTATGCAGCACCAGTTTGGAACCACACCTGGTCAATTAGAGAAAGTGCAAAGGTTTGCAACAAGGCTAGTTCCGGAGCTCAGGGGTATGTCCTACGAAGAAAGGTTGAGGGAAATCGGACTGACGACATTGGAGGACAGGAGGGTCAGGGGAGACATGCTAACGACATACAAAATACTGCGTGGAATAGATAAGGTGGACAGAGACAAGTTGTTCCAGAGAAGGGACACACAAACAAGGGGTCACAATTGGAAGCTGAAGACTCAGACGAGTCAGAGGGATGTTGGGAAGTATTTCTTCAGTCGTAGAGTCGTCAGGAAGTGGAATAGCCTAGCAAGTGATGTAGTGGGGGCAAGAACCATGCATTGCTTTAAGACGAGGTATGACAAAGCTCAGGAAGCAGAGAGAGAGAGAGAGAGAGAGGACCTAGCAGCAATCAGTGAAGAGGCGGGGCCAGGAGCTGAGTCTCGACCCCTGCAACCACAATTAGGTGAGTGCAATTAGGTGAGTACGGAGCCAGGAACTGTGAATCGACCCCTGCAGCCACTTATAAATGAGCACACACACACACACAAACTGACCCGAAACTGCTGTATAGCCACATTAAGAGGAAGACAACAGTCAAAGACCAGGTGATCAAACTAAGGAAAGAAGGTGGGGAACTCACAAGAAACGATCATGAGGTATGTGAGGAGTTCAACATGAGATTTAAGGAAGTATTTACAGTGGAGACAGGAAGGCCTCTGGGAGGACAGAACAGAGGGGGACACCAACAAGGAACATACCAGCAAGTGTTGGATGACATAAACACAACTGAGGAGGAGGTGAACAAGCTGCTAAGGGACCTTAATACCTCAGAGGCAATGGGACCAGACAACATCTCCCCGTGGGTCCTTAGAGAGGGAGCAGAAATGCTGTGTGTGCCACTAACCACAGTCTTCAACACATCCCTTGAAACTGGGCAACAACCTGAGGTATGGAAGACGGCAAATGTAGTACCCATATTTAAAAAAGGAGACAGAAAAGAGACACTAAACTATAGCCCAGTGTAATTGACGTGTATAATATGCAAAGTCATGGAGAGATTATCAGGAGGAGAGTGGTGGAGCACTTGGAATGGAACAAGAGTAAAAACGCCAACCAGCACGGATTTATAGAAGGCAAATCCTGTCACAAATCTACTGGAGCTTTATGATAAAGTAACAGAAGTAAGACACGAGAGAGAGAGGTGGGTTGATTGCATCTATTTGGACTGCAAGAAGGCCTTCGACGCAGTTCCTCACAGGAGATTAGCGCAGAAGCTAGAGGATCAGGTGCGTATAACAGGAAGGGCACTGCAATGGATCAGAGAATACCTGACAGGGAGGCAACAACGAGTCATGGTACATGATGAGGTATCACAGTGGGCACCTGTGACGAGTGGGGGCCCACATGGGTCGGTCCTAGGACCAGTGCTAATTCTGGTACATGTGAATGACATGATTAAGGGTTAGACTCAGAAGTGTCTCTTTGCAGATGATGTGAAGTTAATGAGGAAAATTAAATCAGATGAGGATCAGGTAGGACTTGAAAGAGACCTGGACAGGCTGGATACCTGGTCCAGCAACTGGCTTCTCGAATTTAACCCTGCCAAATGCGAAGACGTGAAGATCGGGGAAGCGCAAGAAGACCGCAGACGGGGTATAAGCTAAGTGACCAAAGACTGCAAACCTCGCTCAAGGAGAAATATCTTGGGGTGAGTATAACACCGAGCATGTCTCCGGAAGCACACATCAACCTGATAACTGCTGCAGCATATGGGCGCCTGGCAAACCTGAGAATAGCGTTCCGATACCTCAGTAAGGAATCGTTCAAGACACTGTACACCGTGTACATCAGGCCCATACTGGAGTATGCAGCACCAGTCTGGAACCCACACCTGGTCAAGCACGTCAAGAAATTAGAGAAATTGCAAAGGTTTGCGACAAGATTAGTTCCTTAGCTAAGGGTAATGTCTTACAAAGAAAGGTTGAGGGAAATCGGCCTGACGACACTGGAGGACAGGAGAGTTAGGGGAGACATGATAACGACATACAAAAGCTGCGTGGAATAGACAAGGTGGTCATAGACAGGATGTTCCAGGGAGGGGACACAGAAACAAGGGGTCACAATTGGAAGTTGAAGACTCAGATGAGTCACAGGGATGTTAGGAAGTATTTCTTCAGTCATAGAGTAGTTAGGAAGTGGAATAGCCTAGCAAGTGATGTAGTGGAGGCAGGAACCATACATAGCTTTAAGATGAGGTATGATAAAGCTTATGGAGCAGGGAGGGAGAGGACCTAGTAGCACTCAGTGAGGAGGCGAGGCCAGGAGCTGAGTCTCGACCCCTGCAACCACAAACAGGTGAGTACATACACACGGAGTCAAGAGCTGTGAATCGACCCCTGCAGCCACTTATAAATGAGTACACAAACACACACACACACGGGGCCAGGAGCTGTTACTCGACCCCTGCAGCCACACACACATAGCAGGAATTCCCGTATTTCCTGCATATGAAAGTAGGAGGAGGATTATATCAACAAACTCAATTAATTTCTGGGAAGACCTTAACCATCACTCTTGTAATAATAATAATAATAATAATAATAATAATTAATAATAATAATAATAATAATAATCAACAGCAATAATAATAATATCAATAATTATTATAATTATTATAATTACAATAATTAAAGTAATCATAGCAATAATAATTATAATAATAGCAATAATAATAATAAAATCTGTAATATATAGCAAATTAATTCCTATAATAATAATGTAGATAATTAAGCACATTTTGGGTGAATCTGATGGGGTTATTACCTATGATTGCGTCACGGGACGATCAGCCATTCAGAATTACTCAATGAGACATTTTTCCGCCAATCAGAATCGTTTACCGAAGGGCTTTACACCAATAGGATTTTTTTTTATTCAGGTGTCCAGTCAGAACCGTTGTCTGATGGGTAGTGAACCAATCGTAATCGTTTACTGTAGGACATTCAGCCAATCAGTATCGTTTACTGATGAAGTTTTATGCCAATCAGATTCGTTATTCAGTGTGTGTGTATACTCGCCTATTTTTGGTTGCAGGGGTCAATCCACAGCTCCTGGCCCCGCCTCTTCACTCATCGCTACTCGGTCCTCTCTTTCCCTACTCCATGAACTTTATCATACCTCGTCTAAAAGCTATGTATGGTTCCTGCCTCCACTACATCGCTTACCAGACTATTTCACTGCCTGACAACTCTATGACTGAAGAAATACTTCCTAACATCTCTTTGACTCATCTGAGTCTTCAACTTTCAATTATGTCCCCTTGTTTTTGTGTCCCATATCTGGAATATCCTGTCTCTCTCCACCTTGTCAATTCCTCGCAGCATTTTGTATGTCGTTATCATGTCCCCCCTATCTCTCCTGTCCTCCAGTGTCGTCAGGCCGATTTCCCTTAATCTCTCCTCGTAGGACATACCTCTTAGCTCTGGGACTAGTCTTGTTGCAAACCTTTGCACTTTCTCTAGTTTCTTCACGTGCTTGGCTAGGTGTGGGTTCCAAACTGGTGCCGCATACTCCAATATGGGCCTAACATACACGGTGTACAGGGTCCTGAACGATTCCTTATTAAGATGTCGGAATGCTGTTCTGAGGTTTGCCAGGCGCCCATATGCTGCAGCAGTTATTTGATTGATGTGCGCTTCAGGAGATGTGCCTGGTGTTATACTCACCCCAAGATCTTTTTCCTTGAGTGAGGTTTGTAGTCTCTGGCCCCCTAGACTGTACTCCGTCTGCTGCCTTCTTTGCCCTTCCCAAATCTTCATGACTTTGCACTTTGCTCTTGGTGTGTGTGTGTGTGTGTGTGTGTGTGTGTGCTCACCTATTTGTACTCACCTATTTGTGGTTGCAGGGGTCGAGTCCTAGCTCCTGGCCCCGCCTCTTCACCGGTTGCTACTGGGCCCTCTCTCTCCCCGCTCCATGAGCTTTATCAAACCTCGTCTTAAAACTGTGTATGGTTCCTGCCTCCACTACGTCATTTTCTAGGCTATTCCACTGCCTTACAACTCTATGACTGAAGAAATACTTCCTAATATCTCTCTGACTCATTTGTGTCTTCAACTTCCAATTGTGGCCTCTTGTTTCTGTGTCCCCTCCCTGGAACATCCTGTCTTTGTCCACCTTGTCTATTCCACGCAGAATTTTATATGTCGTTATCATGTTCTCCCTGACCCTCCTGTCCTCCAGTGTCGTCAGGCCGATTTCCCTTAATCTTTCTTCATAGGACATTCCTCTTAGCTCTGGAACTAACCTTGTCGCAAACCTTTGTACTTTCTCTAGTTTCTTGAGGTGCATTATCAAGTGCGGGTTCCAAACAGGTGCTGCATACTCCAGTATGGGCCTGACATACACGGTGTACAGTGTCTTGAATGATTCCTTACTAAGGTATCGGAATGCTGTTCTCAGGTTTGCCAGGCGCCCATATGCTGCAGCAGTTATCTTATTGATGTGTGCTTCCGGAGACATGCTCGGTGTTGTACTCACCCCAAGATCTTTCTCCTTGAGTGAGGTTTGCAGTCTTTGGCCACCTAGCCTATACTCTCTGTGGTCTTCTGTGCCCTTCCCCTATCTTCATGACTTTGCATTTGGCAGGATTAAATTCGAGAAGCCATTTGCTGGACCAGGTGTGTGTGTGTGTGTGTGTGTGTGTGTGTGTGTGTGTGTGTGTGTGTGTGTGTGTGTAAGCCAATCCGAATCGGTTTTCTAGTGGGTTTCCACCAATCACAATGGCTCATTGGCCATTTTCCGCCACTCAGGACCATTTAACACTAATTCCAGGATCGCGATCCACAGTAATAATAATAATATTAATATTAATATTATTATTATTATTATTATTATTATTATTATTACTATTATATTAACATGGGAGAGAGATTACTAGACGTCCTTGATGCTAGCTTTCTAGAGTGACGCAGCTGACCTTCTAGATGTGTAGTGTGGTAGTCAAGGCCACACACACACACACACACACACACACACACACACACACACACACACACACACACACACACACACACACACACACATACACACGCACACAGAGCAGTCGTAGAGCCAGGAACGAATATGCACAGATAAGAAGGGAGGCCCAAAGACAATATGAAAACGACATAGCAGCGAAAGCCAAATCTGACCTGAAGCTGTTATACAGCCACATCAGGAGGAAAACAACAGTCAAGGACCAGGTAATCAGGCTAAGGAAGGAAGGAGAGACAACAAGAAATGACCGTGAAGTATGTGAGGAACTCAACAAGAGATTCAAAGAAGTGTTCACAGAGGAGACAGAAGGGGCTCCAGAAAGACGGAGAGGTGGGGTACACCACCAAGTGCTGGACACAGTGCACACAACCGAGGAAGAAGTGAAGAGGCTTCTGATTGAGCTAGATACCTCAAAGGCAATGGGGCCAGATAACATCTCCCCATGGGTATTGAGAGAGGGAGCAGAGGCGCTATGTGTACCCCTAACAACAATATTCAATACATCTATCGAAACAGGGAGATTGCCTGAGGCATAGAAGACAGCAAATGTAGTCCCAATCTTTAAAAAAGGAGACAGACATGAAGCACTAAACTACAGACCAGTGTCACTAACATGTATAGTATGCAAAGTCATGGAGAAGATTATCAGGAGAAGAGTGGTGGAACACCTAGAAAGGAATGATCTCATCAACAGCAGCCAACATGGTTTCAGGGACGGGAAATCCTGTGTCACAAACCTACTGGAGTTCTATGACATGGTGACAGCAGTAAGACAAGAGAGAGAGGGGTGGGTGGATTGCATATTCTTGGACTGCAAGAAGGCGTTTGACACAGTTCCACACAAGAGATTGGTGCAAAAACTGGAGGACCAAGCAGGGATAACAGGGAAGGCACTACAATGGATCAGGGAATACTTGTCAGGAAGACAGCAGCGAGTCATGGTACGTGGCGAGGTGTCAGAGTGGGCACCTGTGACCAGCGGGGTCCCACAGGGGTCAGTCCTAGGACCAGTGCTGTTTCTGGTATTTGTGAACGACATGATGCAAGGAATAGACTCTGAGGTGTTCCTGTTTGCAGATGACGTGAAGTTGATGAGAAGAATTCACTCGATTGAAGACCAGGCAGAACTACAAAGGGATCTGGACAGGCTACAGACCTGGTCCAGCAATTGGCTCATGGAGTTCAATCCCACCAAGTGCAAAGTCATAAAGATTGGGGAAGGGCAAAGAAGCCCGCAGACGGAGTACAGTCCAGGGGGCCAGAGACTACAAACCTCACTCAAGGAAAATGATCTTGGGGTGAGTATAACACCAGGCACATCTCCTGAAGCGCACATCAACCAAATAACTGCTGCAGCATATGGGCGCCTAGCAAACCTCAGAACAGCATTCCGACATCTTTATAAGGAATCGTTCAGGACCCTGTACACCGTGTATGTTAGGCCCATATTGGAGTATGCGGCACCAGTTTGGAACCCACACCTAGCCAAGCACGTAAAGAAACTAGAGAAAGTGCAAAGGTTTGCAACAAGACTAGTCCCAGAGCTAAGAGATATGTCCTACGAGGAGAGGTTAAGGGAAATCAACCTGACGACACTGGAGGACAGGAGAGATAGGGGGGACATGATAACAACATACAAAATACTGAGAGGAATTGACAAGGTGGACAAAGACAGGATGTTCCAGAGATTGGACACAGTAACAAGGGGACACAGTTGGAAGTTGAAGACACAGATGAATCACAGGGATGTTAGGAAGTATTTCTTCAGCCACAGAGTAGTCAGTAAGTGGAATAGTTTGGGAAGCGATGTAGTGGAGGCAGGATCCATACATAGCTTTAAGCAGAGGTATGATAAAGCTCACGGTTCAGGGAGAGTGACTTAGTAGCGATCAGTGAAGAGGCGGGGCCAGGAGCTCGGACTCGACCCCTGCAACCTCAATTAGGTGAATACAACTAGGTGAGTACACACACACACACACACACACACACACACACACACACACAAACACACAGCGAGCGATGTAGTGGAAGCAGGAACCATACATAGCTTTAAGACGAGGTATGATAAAGCTCATGGAGCAGGGAGAGAGAGGACTCAGTAACGTTCAGTGAAGAGGTGGAGCCAGGAGCTGAGTATCGACCACTGCAACTAAAATTAGGTGAGTACAATTAGGTGAGTACACACACACACGCACACACACAGTAGATACTGTCACACCAGGGCTGTGTTCATAAGTAGCAGTTTCAGTGTGCAGATTTGGTACCAATCCCTCCAGCATCTTCCAGGTGTAGATTATGATTTATCTTTGTCGCCTACCGTCTAAGGAGTACAGTTCTAGGGACTTCAAGCACTCCCAGTAATTGAGGTGCTTGTCTATGTAAAAACTAGCTGTACGCTTTCCATGATGATGATGATGATGATTATTATAATTATTATTATTATTATTATGAAAACCATGCCCTAAACCCAGTAGGGTCTGTACATTTACCAGGTTAGTAATTTCACCTGTCTTGAAAGAGGGTGTTAGTAGACATCAGTACTCCAGCCGAGAGAGAACCAGTGACCAAGTGTCATCACTGGCTTGGCATCTCTTATTCTGAATGTTCCAGTTATCCAACCTATCATTTTCCTTCCAGCTGCGGTGACGACATTATCGTGTTCCTTGGAAGTTAGAGCTGACATTATCACTCCCACGTCCAGTACACTTACGTTCTGTTGGCTGATCTGAGTTTGTTTTGTAATCTGATCTTCTTAGTTCCTCAGTCTTAGTGTATCGCAGTAACTGGAATTTGTCCTCATTGAGTATAATACCGTTGTCAGTGGTCCTTCGGAAGACTTGGTTTATATCAGTGGTCCACAGGAAGACTTAGTTTATATTAGTGGCCCACTGGAAGACTCGGTTTATATTAATGGCCCACTGGAAAAAACCAAACCATACCACGGAAGGGGATAGAACCCGCAATCAGAGTCTCAAAACTCCAGACCGTCGCGTTAGCTACTGGACCAGCTACTGGAAGACTTGGTTTATATCAATGGTCCACTGGAAGATTTGGTTTAAATCAGCTTAAAGTCTCACTGAATCTTGTATGGATGACACTATCATACTGAGTCTAGTATCGTCTGTGAAGGATGACACAGTGTTGTGATGTGCCTGACTCTGTCAGAAATGAGAATGAGGAAGAGAAGTGGTGCGAGTACCGTGCCTTGGAGGACACAACTTTTCACTGTAGCAGCCAGTGATTTCACTGTTGACAGTGGTGGCCCATGCTAACCTTCCAACGGTGTATAAATATACCTAGATGGATGAATCTTATTGTAGCCAGCTGGTCCAGTGGTTAACGCACTGGCCTGGAGTTTTACCACTAACTCGCCAGGAGTTTAATTCCCACCCGTTCCGTGGTTTGTCTACTCATTGAGCTCTCTGATCGAGTTCAACACACATCTGCCTACTTTTCCGGTTATTCCTTATGTATGGGTTTTGTGTCTGCCTTCCGTCTGCCGCAGCGTCTTCTGGAGGTCAGCGCCCCCGCTGCCCGGTCCCAGACCTGGCCTCCTGGCTGCTAGCCTGATCAATCAGGTTGTTGGTATCCGCCGATCGCAGCCCAGAGTGTACATCACAGTTCTGCTGATTAGCAAGTTCTGTAGTGAACTTATCGAGGTCTGTCCTAAGACACTCGTTTGTGTGTGTGTGTGTGTGTGTGTGTGTGTGTGTGTGTGTGTGTGTGTGTGTGTGTGTGTGTGTGTGTATGTGTGTGTGTGTGTGTGTGTATGTGAGAGACCTTTTATCCAGCTCTGTCTCTGCTTAAGTACCACCCCCAGGATGCCACCCACACCAGTCTTCTAACACCCAGGTACCTACTTACTGCTAGGTGAACAGTGACAACAGGTGTAAGGTGACCAACACCCAGGTACCTACTTACTCCTAGGTGAACAGGGACAATAGGTGTAAGGAAACATACCCAACAACGTTACCACCCGTGCCGGGGATGGATCCCGGAACCCACAGTGTGAGGTGAGTGCGCTACCAACCAAACCAGGAACTGTATTTAATTTCTCTCTCTCTCTCTCTCTCTCTCTCTCTCTCTCTCTCTCTCTCTCTCTCTCTCTGGTTCACAAATAAAGATTACCTTGGTAGACCACAGGTGGACCATAGCTGGACCATGGACGAGTGATGGACCACAGATGTGTTATGGACCACAGATGAGTGGTAGACCACAAATGAGTGATGGACCACAGACCAGTGGTGGACCACAGACGAGTGATGGACCACAGACGAGTGATGGACCACAGATGTGTGATGGACCACAGACGAGTGGTAGACCACAAGTGAGTGATGGACCACAGACCAGTGGTGGACCACAGACGAGTGATGGACCACAGACGAGTGATGGACCACAGTCGAGTGATGGACCACAAGGAACACAGGTGGACCGCTCACCGTCCCGGCAGGTAAAACACTGAACTCAGCACAGCCATACCTGTCTATCTGAGTCAACCTCCACCCCAACCCACCCCACCCACCCCAACCCACCCAACCCACCCCAACCCACCAGAACCCACCCCAACCCACACCACCCATCACCACTACCACCCCACCAAGGCTATCAACAGCCTCCTCCTCCCTCCTCTCCCTTCTACAACAGTTCTTACGAAAAGAGTAAATTGGTAGACAGATACCACTCACGGAGGTAGACAAATACACATATATACAGGGGCCAGGAGCTATAAATCGACCCCTGCAACCACAAATAGGTAAGAACACACACACACACACACACACACACACACACGCAGGAAGGAAACAAGTGATGGTACGTGACGACTGACGAGGTGCCAGAGTGGGCGCCTGTGACGAACGGGGTTCCACAAGGGTCAGTCCTAGGACCAGTGCTGTTCTTGGTATATGTGAATGACATGACGGAAGGTATAGATTCGAAAGTGTCCATGTTTGCAGACGATGTGAAATTAATGAGGAGAATTCGAACGGATGAGGATCAGGCAGGACTACAAAAGTATCCGGACAGGCTGCAAGCCTGGTCCAACAGCTGGATCCTGGACTTTAATCCCACCAAGTGAAAAATCATGAAGATTGTGGAAAGTCAAAGAAGACCGCGGACAGAGTACAGCCTAGAGGGCCAAAGACTACAAACTTCATTCAATGAAAAGGAACTTGGGGTGAGTATAATACCAAACACATCTCCTGAGGCGCACGTCAACCATATAACTGTTGCATCATATGGGAGCCTAGCAAACCTAAGAATGGCATTTCGACACCTGAGTAAGGAATCATTCAAGATTCTGTACACTGTATCCGCAGGCCCATATTGGAGTATGCAGCACCAGTTTGGAACCCACGCCTGGTCAAGCACTTCAAGAAATTAGAGAAAGTGCGAAGGTTTGCAACAAGACTAGTCCCAGAGCTAAGAGGTATGTCCTACGAGGAGAGGTTAAGGGAACTCAACCTGACGACACTGGAGGACATGAGGGACATGATAATGACATAAAATACTGAGAGGAATTGACAAGGTGGATAGGGACAGGATGTTCCAGAGATGTGACTCAGCAACAAGGGGTCACAACTGGAAATTGAAAACTTCCAGTTGTGGCCACAGAGATATTAGGGAGTATTTCTTCAGTCATAGAGTTGTCAGAAAGTGGAACAGTCTTGAGAGTGATGTAGTGGAGGCAGGATCCATATATAGCTTTAAGAAGAGGTATGATAAAGCTCATTCATCAAGAAGAAAGTGGACCTAGTAGCTACCAACAGTGATTCGACCCCTGCAACCACAAATAGGTACACACACACACACACACACACATATGCACAACCATATACACACACAAAGAAACACACACTAACACACATATATGCACAACCATATACACACAAAGAAACACACACTAACACATACACACACAGATACTATCACACCAACAAGTGTTGGATGAAATACACACAACTGAGGAGGAGGTGAAGAAGGTGCTAAGTGACCTTAATACCTCAAAGTGGTGGGACCGGACAACATCTCCCCGTGGGTCCATAGAGAGGGAGCAGAAATGCTGTGTGTGCCACTAACCACAATCTTAAACACATCCCTTGAAACTGGGCAACTAACTGAGGTACAGAAGACGGCAAATATAGTACCCATATTTAAAACAGGAGACAGAAAAGAGGCACTAAACTATAGACCAGTGTAATTGACGTGTATAATATGCAAAGTCATGGAGAAGATTATGAGGAGAGTGGCGGAGCACCTGGCAAACCTGAGACTAGCGTTCCGATACCTCAGTTAGGAATCGTTCAAGACTCTGTACACCGTGTACATCAGGCCCATACTGGAGTATGCAGCACCAGTTTGGAACCCACACCTGTTCAAGCATGTCAAGAAATTAGAGAAAATGCAAAGGTTTGCAACAAGGTTAGTTTCAGAGCTGAGGGTAATGTCCTACTAAGAAAGGTTAAGGGAAATCGGCCTGACGACACTGGAGGACAGGAGGGTAAGGGAGAACATGATAACGACATACAAAATACTGCGAGGAATAGATAAGGTGGACAGAGACAGGATGTTCCAGAGATGGGACACAGAAACAAGGGGTCACAATTGGAAGCTGAAGACTCAGATGATTCAAAGGGATTTTAGGAAGTATTTCTTCAGTCATAGAGTTGTCAGGAATTGGAATAGTCTGGCAAGTGATGTAGTGGAGGCAGGAACCATACATAGTTTTAAGACGAGGTTTGATAAAGCTCATGGAGCAGGGAGAGAGAGAACCTAGTAGCAACCAGTAAAGAGGCGGGGCCAGGAGCTGAGCCTCGACCCCTGCAACCACAATTAGATGAGTACAATTAGGTGAGTACCAAGTTAAACTAATCACATTACGTTCCCCGAGGTCTCTACAGTTCCCTCGGTAATTATAAAGTTCCCTGAGGTCCCTACAATCACTCTGGTAAGTTTGAGGTACCTAAGTGAAGAACTAACTGTTGAAATGTGTACCATGGTCAGTTGCACTCTGAAGGATGTACAGAGAGGAGTAGGAACATCAGCTGTCGGGCGAGATGCCACCCACACGAGTCAACTAACACCTAGGTACCTACTTACTGCTAGATGAGCAGAGACAGCAGGTGTAAGGAGACTAACACACAGATACCTACATACTACTAGGTGAACGGTGACAGTAAATGTAAGGTGACTAACACCCAGGTACCTGCTTACTGTTAAGTGAACAGTGACAGCAGGTGTAAGGAGACTTGTCCATACCTCTCACCCTCGCCCAGGATGCCACCCCCCAGCATTCGAGTTTCAGTACACAGCTGCATTCTAAGTTTTGCGGTAATTCCCAGGGTATGTTGCTGCCTCCAATGCCCTGGGCTTCCCAGGGCATCATGCCTATGGGATCAGGATTTCAAAATACCTGAGAAAAGTCGTTCTTGTTCAACAGTAGCTAGCAGTCTACCCACAACGTCTACACTCAACTTTCAACAAAAATATATATTTTTTAAGACTGTAGATGACTGTACCAGGGTTGCTAAGACTGTACCAGGGTTGCTAAGACTGTACCAGGGTTGCTAAGACTGTACCAGGGTTGCTAAGACTGTACCAGGGTTGCTAAGACTGTACCAGGGTTGCTAAGACTGTACCAGGGTTGCTAAGACTGTACCAGGGTTGCTAAGACTGTACCAGGGTTGCTAAGACTGTAGCAGGTTCTTACAAGAGTGGAATACAAGTCTTCGCGTTAATAAAGGAGTGTAGGCTGCCACAGACTGCCTTGTGATGGAAGTGGTGGAGGCCGCAGGTGGGACCTGAGTCAGTACTCTGACCACACATAAATGAGCTGGGGAAGGCCGGAAGAGCATGACATGGTACTTGAGCAAGGTTAGCACAGAGCTATGTTGTGGCGTTGGTCATGGACTAGGCCGCAGGGGGCGTTGACCCCCCGAAACACCCTCCAGGTAGACGCCAGGTAGACTCCAGGTAGATGCCAAGTAGACTCCAGGTATACTCCAGGTAGGTTTCTGAAGTGACAGATATAGAGTGCTGATCCCTGGCACTTTCAATAACACTGGCACTCACAATAACACGGGTACTCATAATAACACTATCACTCACAACACTGGCACTCACAAACCAGATGATACTGGAAGACCAGATGATGCTGGAAGACCAGATGATGCTGGAAGACCAGATGATGCTGGAAGACCAGATGATGTTGGAAGACCAGATGATGTTGGAAGACCAGATGATGCTGGAAGACCAGATGATGCTGGAAGACCAGATGATGCTGGAAGACCAGGTGATGTTGGAAGATCAGATGATGCTGGAAGACCAGATGATGCTGGAAGACCAGATGATGCTGGAAGACCAGATGATGCTGGAAGATCAAATGATGCTGGAAGACCAGATGATGCTGGAAGACCAGATGATGCTGGAAGACCCAGGTGACATGGTAAGAAGAAATCTCGAGGCAACACAACAGGTCGCTGGACGCGCATCTTAAGTCAAACATTACTGTTGAGAGTCACATCATGAGGTGTACATCACAGGGGAGTCCAGAGGTTGTTCTCTAGCTCTGCACCCCACTACTAGAGCTTCAGATCACGTGACTGTCCCTCTGAACCTACACACGTCATGGTACTCGAACCAACTCTCTCTCACACACACAAACACGCTTTTTGTCTAATGCCTGGCCTTGGATGCGTTTTTCTTGTGTTACTAAGAGTGTTGCGTGTATCAGAAACACACGCACGTATTGCAATATAAGTCGGGAACAACGATATAGGATTTCAGAAGGAAAACTGGACCACTTTCAGCCGAGGGACTGACCCCCTTATAACTACCTCGACTGATGTCATTTTTTCTATACTCACCTTGAAAAACCTATTGTGTAGGCAAAACATATATATATATATATATATATATATATATATATATATATATATATATATTATATATATATATATATATATATATATATATATATATATATATATATATATATACAAGGAATTCGCAAGAGCAGGCGAAATATACACAAACACTGATCTCTGGCCGAAGGAGACACGAACCTTGGAAGGTACGCAGTGCTATACCATTCTTACCACACTGGACAATACCGTGGCGCCTAGCACAATGCTAGACGTTGATCCAAGGCAGCCAGCTTTCAAGCAGGAGGCTTACAGATTTTCATCTCATTCCCTGCATGCATCAGCCTTACTAGAGATTTTAACAATGCAAGGAATTCGCAAGAGCAAGCGAAATATACATATATATATATATATATTTTATATATATATATATATATATATATATATATATATATATATATATATATATAAAATATATATATGTATATATATTTATTATTTTTTTTATTATCACACTGGCCGATTCCCACCAAGACAGGGTGGCCCGAAAAAGAAAAACTTTCACCATCATTCACTCCATCACTGTCTTGCCAGAAGGGTGCTTTACACTACAGTTTTTAAACTGCAACATTAACACCCCTCCTTCAGAGTGCAGGCACTGTACTCCCCATCTCCAGGACTCAAGTCCGGCCTGCCGGTTTCCCTGAACCCCTTCATAAATGTTACTTTGCTCACACTCTAACAGCACGTCAAGTATTAAAAACCATTTGTCTCCATTCACTCCTATCAAACACGCTCACGCATGTCTGCTGGAAGTCCAAGCCCCTCGCACACAAAACCTCATTTACCCCCTCCCTCCAACCTTTCCTAGGCCGACCCCTACCCTGCCTTCCTTCCACTACAGACTGATACACTCTTGAAGTCATTCTGTTTCGCTCCATTCTCTCCACATGTCCGAACCACCTCAACAACCCTTCCTCAGCCCTCTGGACAACAGTTTTGGTAATCCCGCACCTCCTCCTAACTTCCAACTACGAATTCTCTGCATTATATTCACACCACACATTGCTCTCAGACATGACATTTCCACTGCCTCCAGCCTTCTCCTCGCTGCAACATTCATCACCCATGCTTCACACCCATATAAGAGCGTTGGTAAAACTATACTCTCATACATTCCCCTCTTTGCCTCCAAGGACAAAGTTCTTTGTCTCCACAGACTCCTAAGTGCACCACTCACCCTTTTCCCCTCATCAATTCTATGATTCACCTCATCTTTCATAGACCCATCCGCTGACACGTCCACTCCCAAATATCTGAATATATTCACCTCCTCCATACTCTCTCCCTCCAATCTGATATCCAATCTTTCATCACCTAATCTTTTTGTTATCCTCATAACCTTACTCTTTCCTGTATTCACTTTCAATTTTCTTCTTTTGCACACCCTACCAAATTCATCACCAATCTCTGCAACTTCTCTTCAGAATCTCCCAAGAGCACAGTGTCATCAGCAAAGAGCAACTGTGACAACTCCCACTTTATGTGTGATTCTTTATCTTTTAACTCCACGCCTCTTGCCAAGACCCTCGCATTTACTTCTCTTACAACCCCATCTATAAATATATTAAACAACCACGGTGACATCACACATCCTTGTCTAAGGCCTACTTTTACTGGGAAATAATTCCCCTCTTTCCTACATACTCTAACTTGAGCCTCACTATCCTCGTAAAAACTCTTCACTGCTTTCAGTAACCTACCTCCTACACCATACACCTGCAACATCTGCCACATTGCCCCCCTATCCACCTGTCATTACGCCTTTTCCAAATCCATAAATGCCACAAAGACCTCTTTAGCCTTATCTAAATACTGTTCACTTATATGTTTCACTGTAAACACCTGCTCCACACACCCCATACCTTTCCTAAAGCCTCCTTGTTCATCTGCTATCCTCTTCTCCGTCTTACTCTTAATTCTTTCAATAATAACTCTACCATACACTTTGCCAGGTATACTCAACAGACTTATCCCCCTATAATTTTTGCACTCTCTTTTGTCCCTTTGCCTTTATACAAAGGAACTATGCATGCTCTCTGCCAATCCCTAGGTACCTTACCCTCTTCCATACATTTATTAAATAATTGCACCAACCACTCCAAAGCTATATCCCCACCTGCTTTTAACATTTCTATCTTTATCCCATCAATCCCGGCTGCCTTACCCCCTTTCATTTTACCTACTGCCTCACGAACTTCCCCCACACTCACAACTGGCTCTTCCTCACTCCTACAAGATGTTGTTCCTCCTTGCCCTATACACGAAATCACAGCTTCCCTATCTTCATCAACATTTAACAATTCCTCAAAATATTCCCTCCATATTCCCAGTACCTCTAACTCTCCATTTAATAACTCTCCTCTCCTATTTTTAACTGACAAATCCATTTGTTCTCTAGGCTTTCTTAACCTGTTAATCTCACTCCAAAACTTTTTCTTATTTTCAACAAAATTTTTTGATAACATCTCACCCATCTCATTTGCTCTCTTTTTTACTTGCTTCACCACTCTCTTAATCTCTCTTTTTTCTCATATTACTCTTCCCTCCTTGCATCACTTCTACTTTGTAAAAACTTCTCATATGCTAATTTTTCTCCCTTACTACTCTCTTCACATCATCATTCCACCAATCGCTCCTCTTCCCTCCCGCACCCACTTTCCTGTAACCACAAACTTCTGCTGAACACTCTAACACTACATTTTTAACCTACCCCATACCTCTTCGACCCCATCCCCTATGCTCTCATTAGCCCATCTATCCCCCAATAGCTGTTTATATCTTCCCCTAACTGCCTCCTCTTTTAGTTTTTTAAACCTTCACTCTCTCTTCCCTGATGCTTCTATTCTCCTTGTATCCCATTACCTTTTACTCTCAGTGTAGCTACAACTAGAAAGTGATCTGATATATCTGGTGGCCCCTTATAAACATGTACATCCTGAAGTCTACTCAACAGTCTTTTATCTACCAATACATAATCCAAAAAAATACTGTCATTTCGCCCCACATCATATCTTGTATACTTATTTATCCCCTTTTTCTTAAAATTTTGTATTACCTATAACTAAACCCCCTTTCTATACAAAGTTCAATCAAAGGTCTCCCATTATCATTTACACCTGGCACCCCAAAACTTACCTACCACACCCCCTCTAAAAGTTTATCCTACTTTAGCATTCAGGTCCCCTACCACAATTACTCTCTCACTTGGTTCAAAGGCTCCTATACATTCACTTAACATCTCCCAAAATCTCTCTCTCTCCTCTGCATTCCTCTCTTCTCCAGGTGATACACGTTATTATAACCCACTTCTCGCATCCAACCTTTACTTTAATCCACATAATTCTTGAATTTACACATTCATATTCTCTTTTTCCTTCCATAACGATCATTCAACATTACTGCTACCCTTCCTTTGCTTAACTCTCTCAGATACTCCAGATTTAACCCCATTTTTTTCCCCCCACCGAAACTCCCCTCCCCCCTTCAGCTTTGTTTCGCCTAGGGCCAGGACACCCAAAACTTCTTTTCATTCATAACATCAGCAATCATCTGTTTCTCGTCATCCGCACTACATCCACGCACATTTAAGCACCCCAGTTTTATAAAGTTTTTCTTCTTCTCTTTTTTAGTAAATGTCTACAGGAGAAGGGGTTACTAGCCCATTGCCCCCCCCCCCGGCATTTTAGTCGCCTCTACAACACGCATGGCTTACGGAGGAAAAATTCTTTTCCACTTCCCCAGGGAAACAATAGAGAAATAAAGAAGAACAAGAGCTATTTAGAAAAAGGAGAAAAACCTAGATGTATGTATATATATATGCATGTGCGTGTCTGTAAAAGTGTGACCAAAGTGTAAGTTGGAGTAGCAAGATATCCCTGTTATCTAGCGTGCTTATGGACAGAAAAAGAAAACCAGCAATCCTACCATCATGCAAAACAGTTACAGGTTTCTGTTTCACAGTCATCTGGCATCATATATATATATATATATATATATATATATATATATATATATATATATATATATATATATATATATATATATATATATATATATATAATTGTAACCACGAACGAGTGGTATTGATCAATAACAACACTGCACTAGCCAAGGATTCGAACCCATGCTGCTTTGGCCTGCCTCATGGTGGGCGAAAAACACATGACACCCTAATCCACTGGACCATACGATCCTTAAGGGTAGCGAGTACAACATCCAGTTCCGCTGGAATGCGCTACTCTTAAGGATCGTATGGTCCAGTGGATTAGGGTTGTCATGTGTTTTCGCCCACATGAGGCAGGCCAAAGCAGCATAGGTTCGAATCCTTGGCTAGTGCAATGTTGTTATATATATAATATATATATATATATATATAAATATATATATATATATATATATATATATATATATTGCTACAAGTACATGATGCAACTTATATATACCATAGCTGACATCAATGACATACTACTTTATAGAAAGCCGCTTGTTATGCTGAGCATTTCGGGCAAATGAGATTAATTTTGTCCTCAGGATACGACCCATACCAATGGACTAACACCCAGGTACCTATTTACTGCTAGGTGAACAGTAACAGCAGGTGTAAGGTGACTAACATCCAGGTATGACTGTGACCCCTCCCACAGTGGGGTCCCTCAAGTCAGGGAAACAGAGGCGGCCTCGGGAGCGATGACTCGACCCCTGCAACCTCACTCAGGCAAGTACACGAGAATTAGAAAATACAGATATTGGAATTCAAATGCAGTCCTAGTAGTGCGTATCGGAAGTTGGCTTAGATCCTAGCAAGGGGTAGTCCTAGCAGCTCCTAGGTGCGACCTCAGCACTTCCTAGCAGGTGTGGCCCCTAATAGATCCTAGCAGTGTTGGGCCTAGGTGTGATCTCAGCACTTCCTAGGTGTGGCTGCGTGTCGACGCCCAGACGGGTGCCTAGCTTTCTCTCCCAGGAGAAAGGTAGTCAACATTCCTAAGAAAAGGCGCAGCTAACTACTCTTTGTTAGACTAGGTTAGTCTGTTAGGCTTGTTAGACAGATTGGCTAGGTTGGTTAGAGTTTGAAGCCTATCTACTGCACGAGGGTCATATTATTATTATTAGTATTATTATTATATTATTAAGTACCCACATTTCGCTGTCAGACTGGTCTTCTGTGAGGGGTCTCTGTGAGGGGTCTCTGTGAGGGGTCTCTGTGAGGGGTCTCTGTGAGGGGTCTCTGTGAGGGGTCTCTGTGAGGGGTCTCTGTGAGGGGTCTCTGTGAAAGGTCTCTGTGAGAGGTCTCTGTGAGAGGTCTCTGTGAGAGCTGTAATCTTCGCATTTAACTCAGTGAAAAATTCACTAACAGACGGAATTTCGTTGCTGCTGGATAATAATAATCTTTATTTCTACCAGTACATGATACATCTTATAAAAACCATAGCTAACATCAGTGACGTACTATACAGAAAGTCTCTGGTTATATAGACCATTTCCCACAACTTAAGTTAATTTTGTCTCCAGGATGCCACCCACACCAGTCCAATAACACCCAGGTACCTACTTACTGTTAGGTGAACAGCGACAGTAGGTGTCTTAAAGGTAACACGCCCAATGTTTCCACCCGTACCAGGGATCGAACCACGGACCTCAATGTGTGAGCTGAGTGCACTACCAACACACTTACAGGATGCTTGAAAGGCTTATATATTTACGAAAACAAGAGAAATCTGAGGACCTAGGAGTAGCAGGTACGGGAGAGTTGTTAGGTACGGTGAGGGAGCCTGGGTAAGGTGTCAGGTGCCCTGAGTGTGTGCATATGTGTACTAAACGGAGGGAAGGATGAACAGATCAAAATCTTGAGGGCAGAAAGTAGGAAAGGTGTTGGTGTTACTGTTGCTTTGCTCGAGTGACAACACTCACAGTGTTGATGTAATCTTCTGTGTCATAGTTACACTGTGGGGATAAGAGCTAGGTGTCTTACCCTGTCGTTATCCATCACACAGGATGTCTTACCCTGTTGCTATCCATCACACAGGATGCCTTACCCTGTCGTTATCCATCACACAGGATGCCTTACCCTGTTGTTATCCATCACACAGGATGTCTTACCCTGTCGTTATCCATCACACAGGATGTCTTACCCTGTCGTTATCCATCACACAGGATGTCTTACCCTGTCGTTATCCATCACACAGGATGTCTTACCCTGTTGCTATCCATCACACAGGATGCCTTACCCTGTCGTTATCCATCACACAGGATGCCTTACCCTGTTGTTATCCATCACACAGGATGTCTTACCCTGTCGTTATCCATCACACAGGATGTCTTACCCTGTCGTTATCCATCACACAGGATGTCTTACCTGTCGTTATCCATCACACAGGATGTCTTACCCTGTTGTTATCCATCACACAGGATGTCTTACCCTGTCGTTATCCATCACACAGGATGTCTTACCCTGTCGTTATCCATCACACAGGATGTCTTACCCTGTCGTTATCCATCACACAGGATGTCTTACCCTGTTGTTATCCATCACACAGGATGTCTTACCCTGTAGTTATCCATCACACAGGATATCTTACCCTGTTGTTATCCATCACACAGGATGTCTTACCCTGTTGTTATCCATCACACAGGATATCTTACCCTGTTGTTATCCATCACACAGGATATCTTACCCTGTTGTTATCCATCACACAGGATGTCTTACCCTGTCGTTATCCATCACACAGGATGTCTTACCCTGTTGTTATCCATCACACAGGATATCTTACCCTGTTGTTATCCATCACACAGGATGTCGTACCCTGTCGTTATCCATCACACAGGATGTCTTACCCTGTCGTTATCCATCACACAGGATGTCTTACCCTGTCGTTATCCATTTACACAGGATGTCTTACCCTGTTGTTATCCATCACACAGGATGTCTTACCCTGTTGTTATCCATCACACAGGATGTCTTACCCTGTAGTTATCCATCACACAGGATGTCTTACCCTGTCGTTATCCATCACACAGGATGTCTTACCCTGTCGTTATCCATCACACAGGATGTCTTACCCTGTCGTTATCCATCACACAGGATTTTCTTACCCTGTTGTTATCCATCACACAGGATGTCTTACCCTGTTCTTATCCATCACACAGGATGTCTTACCCTGTCGTTATCCATCACACAGGATGTCTTTTCCCTGTCGTTATCCATCACACAGGATATCTTACCCTGTCGTTATCCATCACACAGGATGTCTTACCTGTTGTTATCCATCACACAGGAGTCTTACCCTGTCGTTATCCATCACACAGGATGTCTTACCCTGTAGTTATCCATCACACAGGATGTCTTACCCTGTAGATATTCATCGCACAGGATATCTTACCCTGTCGTTATCCATCACACAGGATATCTTACCCTGTAGTTATCCATCACACAGGATATCTTACCCTGTCGTTATCCATCACACAGGATATCTTACCCTGTCGTTATCCATCACACAGGATATCTTACCCTGTAGTTATCCATCACACAGGATATCTTACCCTGTAGTTATCCATCACACAGGATGTCTTACCCTGTAGTTATCCATCGCACAGGATATCTTACCCTGTCGTTATCCATCACACAGGATATCTTACCCTGTAGTTATCCATCACACAGGATATCTTACCCTTGTCGTTATCCATCACACAGGATATCTTACCCTGTAGTTATCCATCACACAGGATATCTTACCCTGTAGTTATCCATCACACAGGATGTCTTACCCTGTCGTTATCCATCACACAGGATATCTTACCCTGTCGTTATCCATCACACAGGATATCTTACCCTGTCGTTATCCATCACACAGGATATCTTACCCTGTCGTTATCCATCACACAGGATATCTTACCCTGTCGTTATCCATCACACAGGATATCTTACCCTGTCGTTATCCATCACAAGGATATCTTACCCCGTCGTTATCATCACACAGGATATCTTACCCTGTCGTTATCCATCACACAGGATATCTTACCCTGTCGTTATCCATCACACAGGATATTTACCCTGTCGTTATCCATCACACAGGATATCTTACCCTGTAGTTATCCATCACACAGGATATCTTACCCTGTCGTTATCCATCACACAGGACATCTTACCCTGTCGTTATCTATCACACAGGATATCTTACCCTGTCGTTATCCATCACACAGGATATCTTACCCTGTCGTTATCCATCACACAGGATATCTTACCCTGTCGTTATCCATCACACAGGATATCTTACCCTGTCGTTATCCATCACACAGGATATCTTACACTGTCGTTATCCATCACACAGGATATCTTACCCTGTCGTTATCCATCACACAGGATATCTTACCCTGTCGTTATCCATCACACAGGATATTTACCCTGTCGTTATCCATCACACAGGATATCTTACCCTGTCGTTATCCATCACACAGGATATCTTACCCTGCCGTTATCCATCACACAGGATATCTTACCCTGTCGTTATCCATCACACAGGATATCTTACCCTGTAGTTATCCATCACACAGGACATCTTACCCTGTCGTTATCCATCACACAGGATATCTTACCCTGTCGTTATCCATCACACAGGATATCTTACCCTGTCGTTATCCATCACACAGGATATCTTACCCTGTCGTTATCCATCACACAGGATATCTTACCCTGTAGTTATCCATCACACAGGATATCTTACCCTGTCGTTATCCATCACACAGGATATCTTACCCTGCAGTTATCCATCACACAGGATATCTTACCCTGTCGTTATCCATCACACAGGATATCTTACCCTGTAGTTATCCATCACACAGGATATCTTACCCTGTCGTTATCCATCACACAGGATGTCTTACCCTGTCGTTATCCATCACACAGGATGTCTTACCCTGTTGTTATCCATCACACAGGATTTTCTTACCCTGTCGTTATCCATCACACAGGATGTCTTACCCTGTCGTTATCCATCACACAGGATGTCTTACCCTGTCGTTATCCATCACACAGGATGTCTTACCCTGTTGTTATCCATCACACAGGATGTCTTACCCTGTAGTTATCCATCACACAGGATATCTTACCCTGTTGTTATCCATCACACAGGATGTCTTACCCTGTTGTTATCCATCACACAGGATATCTTACCCTGTTGTTATCCATCACACAGGATATCTTACCCTGTTGTTATCCATCACACAGGATGTCTTACCCTGTTGTTATCCATCACACAGGATGTCTTACCCTGTCGTTATCCATCACACAGGATGTCTTACCCTGTCGTTATCCATCACACAGGATATCTTACCCTGTTGTTATCCATTACACAGGATCTCTTACCCTGTTGTTATCCATCACACAGGATGTCTTACCCTGTAGTTATCCATCACACAGGATGTCTTAAACCCCGTCGTTATCCATCACACAGGATGTCTTACCCTGTCGTTATCCATCACACAGGATGTCTTACCCTGTCGTTATCCATCACACAGGATGTCTTACCCTGTTGTTATCCATCACACAGGATGTCTTACCCTGTCGTTATCCATCACACAGGATGTCTTACCCTGTCGTTATCCATCACACAGGATGTCTTACCCTGTCGTTATCCATCACACAGGATATCTTACCCTGTCGTTATCCATCACACAGGATGTCTTACCCTGTCGTTATCCATCACACAGGATGTCTTACCCTGTCGTTATCCATCACACAGGATGTCTTACCCTGTAGTTATCCATCACACAGGATGTCTTACCCTGTAGATATCCATCGCACAGGATATCTTACCCTGTCGTTATCCATCACACAGGATATCTTACCCTGTAGTTATCCATCACACAGGATATCTTACCCTGTCGTTATCCATCACACAGGATATCTTACCCTGTCGTTATCCATCACACAGGATATCTTACCCTGTCGTTATCCATCACACAGGATATCTTACCCTGTTTGTTATCCATCACACAGGATATCTTAACCTGTCGTTATCCATCACACAGGATATCTTACCCTGTCGTTATCCATCACACAGGATATCTTACCCTGTCGTTATCCATCACACAGGATATCTTACCCTGTCGTTATCCATCACACAGGATATCTTACCCTGTCGTTTTTCCATCACACAGGATATCTTACCCTGTAGTTATCCATCACACAGGATATCTTACCCTGTCGTTATCCATCACACAGGACATCTTACCCTGTCGTTATCTATCACAAGGATATCTTACCCTGTCGTTATCCATCACACAGGATATCTTACCCTGTCGTTATCCATCACACAGGATATCTTACCCTGTCGTTATCCATCACACAGGATATCTTACCCTGTCGTTATCCATCACACAGGATATCTTACACTGTCGTTATCCATCACACAGGATATCTTACCCTGTCGTTATCCATCACACAGGATATCTTACCCTGTCGTTATCCATCACACAGGATATCTTACCCTGTCGTTATCCATCACACAGGATATCTTACCCTGTAGTTATCCATCACACAGGATATCTTACCCTGTCGTTATCCATCACACAGGATATCTTACCCTGCCGTTATCCATCACACAGGATATCTTACCCTGTCGTTATCCATCACACAGGATATCTTACCCTGTAGTTATCCATCACACAGGATATCTTACCCTGTCGTTATCCATCACACAGGATATCTTACCCTGTCGTTAAACCATCACACAGGATATCTTACCCTGTCGTTATCCATCACACAGGATATCTTACCCTGTCGTTATCCATCACACAGGATATCTTACCCTGTAGTTATCCATCACACAGGATATCTTACCCTGTCGTTATCCATCACACAGGATATCTTACCCTGCAGTTATCATCACACAGGATATCTTACCCCGTCGTTATCCATCACACAGGGATATCTTACCCTGTAGTTATCCATCACACAGGATATCTTACCCTGTCGTTATCCATCACACAGGATGTCTTACCCTGTCGTTATCCATCACACAGGATGTCTTACCCTGTTGTTATCCATCACACAGGATGTCTTACCCTGTCGTTATCCATCACACAGGATGTCTTACCCTGTCGTTATCCATCACACAGGATGTCTTACCTGTCGTTATCCATCACACGGATGTCTTACCCTGTCGTTATCCATCACACAGGATGTCTTACCCTGTCGTTATCCATCACACAGGATATCTTACCCTGTTGTTATCCATCACACAGGATATCTTACCCTGTTGTTATCCATCACACAGGATATCTTACCCTGTTGTTATCCATCACACAGGATGTCTTACCCTGTTGTTATCCATCACACAGGATGTCTTACCCTGTCGTTATCCATCACACAGGATGTCTTACCCTGTCGTTATCCATCACACAGGATATCTTACCCTGTTGTTATCCATTACACAGGATCTCTTACCCTGTTGTTATCCATCACACAGGATGTCTTACCCTGTAGTTATCCATCACACAGGATGTCTTACCCTGTCGTTATCCATCACACAGGATGTTTTTACCCTGTCGTTATCCATCACACAGGATGTCTTACCCTGTCGTTATCCATCACACAGGATGTCTTACCCTGTCGTTATCCATCACACAGGATGTCTTACCCTGTTGTTATCCATCACACAGGATGTCTTACCCTGTTGTTATCCATCACACAGGATGTCTTACCCTGTCGTTATCCATCACACAGGATGTCTTACCCTGTCGTTATCCATCACACAGGATATCTTACCCTGTCGTTATCCATCACACAGGATGTCTTACCCTGTTGTTATCCATCACACAGGATGTCTTACCCTGTCGTTATCCATCACACAGGATGTCATACCCTGTAGATATCCATCGCACAGGATGTCTTACCCTGTCGTTATCCATCGCACAGGATATCTTACCCTGTAGTTATCCATCACACAGGATATCTTACCCTGTCGTTATCCATCACACAGGATATCTTACCCTGTCGTTATCCATCACACAGGATATCTTACCCTGTAGTTATCCATCACACAGGGTATCTTACCCTGTAGTTATCCATCACACAGGATGTCTTACCCTGTAGTTATCCATCGCACAGGATATCTTACCCTGTCGTTATCCATCACACAGGATATCTTACCCTGTAGTTATCCATCACACAGGATATCGTACCCTGTCGTTATCCATCACACAGGATATCTTACCCTGTAGTTATCCATCACACAGGATATCTTACCCTGTAGTTATCCATCACACAGGATGTCTTACCCTGTCGTTATCCATCACACAGGATATCTTACCCTGTCGTTATCCATCACACAGGATATCTTACCCTGTCGTTATCCATCACACAGGATATCTTTTCCCCGTCGTTATCCATCAAACAGGATATCTTACCCTGTCGTTATCCATCACACAGGATATCTTACCCTGTCGTTATCCATCACACAGGATATCTTACCCTGTCGTTATCCATCACACAGGATATCTTACCCTGTAGTTATCCATCACACAGGATATCTTACCCTGTCGTTATCCATCACACAGGATATCTTACCCTGTCGTTATCCATCACACAGGATATCTTACCCTGCCGTTATCCATCACACAGGATATCTTACCCTGTCGTTATCCATCACACAGGATATCTTACCCTGTAGTTATCCATCACACAGGAAAATCTTACCCTGTCGTTATCCATCACACAGGATATCTTACCCTGTCGTTATCCATCACACAGGATATCTTACCCTGTCGTTATCCATCACACAGGATATCTTACCCTGTCGTTATCCATCACACAGGATATCTTACCCTGTAGTTATCCATCACACAGGATATCTTACCCTGTCGTTATCCATCACACAGGATATCTTACCCTGCAGTTATCCATCACACAGGATATCTTACCCTGTCGTTATCCATCACACAGGATATCTTACCCTGTAATTATCCATCAACAGGATATCTTACCTGTCGTTATCCATCACACAGGATATCTTACCCTGTCGTTATCCATCACACAGGATATCTTACCCTGTAGTTATCCATCACACAGGATATCTTACCCTGCAGTTATCCATCACATAGGATATTTTACCCTGTCGTTATCCATCACACAGGATATCTTACCCTGCAGTTATCCATCACACAGGATATCTTACCCTGTCGTTATCCATCACACAGCATATCTTACCCTGTCGTTATCCATCACACAGGATATCTTACCCGGTCGTTATCCATCACACAGGATATCTTACCCTGTAGTTATCCATCACACAGGATATCTTACCCTGTCGTTATCCATCACACAGGATATCTTACCCTGTAGTTATCCATCACAGAATTTGCTACATAAATGATTTACTGAAATATGTCAGTCTGAGCTGGGAGACTTCAGTAGTGTCAGTCTGAGCTGGAGACTTCAGTAGTGTCAGTCTGAGCTGGGAGACTTCAGTAGTGTCAGTCTGAGCTGGGAGACTTCAGTAGTGTCAGTCTGAGCTGGGAGACTTCAGTAGTGTCAGTCTGAGCTGGGAGACTTCAGTAGTGTCAGTCTGAGCTGGAGACTTCAGTAGTGTCAGTCTGAGCTGGGAGACTTCAGTAGTGTCAGTCTGAGCTGGGAGACTTCAGTAGTGTCAGTCTGAGCTGGAAGACTTCAGTAGTGTCAGTCTGAGCTGGGAGACTTCAGTAGTGTCAGTCTGAGCTGGGAGACTTCAGTAGTGTCAGTCTGAGCTGGAGACTTCAGTAGTGTCAGTCTGAGCTGGAGACTTCAGTAGTGTCAGTCTGAGCTGGGAGACTTCAGTAGTGTCAGTCTGAGCTGGGAGACTTCAGTAGTGTCAGTCTGAGCTGGGAGACTTCAGTAGTGTCAGTCTGAGCTGGGAGAACTTCAGTAGTGTCAGTCTGAGCTGGAGACTTCAGTGTGTCAGTCTGAGCTGGGAGACTTCAGTAGTGTCAGTCTGAGCTGGAGACTTCAGTAGTGTCAGTCTGAGCTGGAGACTTCAGTAGTGTCAGTCTGAGCTGGGAGACTTCAGTAGTGTCAGTCTGAGCTGGAGACTTCAGTAGTGTCAGTCTGAGCTGGGAGACTTCAGTAGTGTCAGTCTGAGCTGGAGACTTCAGTAGTGTCAGTCTGAGCTGGGAGACTTCAGTAGTGTCAGTCTGAGCTGGAAGACTTCAGTAGTGTTAGTCTGAGCTGGGAGACTTCAGTAGTGTCAGTCTGAGCTGGAAGACTTCAGTAGTGTCAGTCTGAGCTGGGAGACTTCAGTAGTGTCAGTCTGATCTGGCAGACTTCAGTAGTGTCAGTCTGAGCTGGAGACTTCAGTAGTGTCAGTCTGAGCTGGGAGACTTCAGTAGTGTCAGTCTGAGCTGGAGACTTCAGTAGTGTCAGTCTGAGCTGGAGACTTCAGTAGTGTCAGTCTGAGCTGAGAGACTTCAGTAGTGTCAGTCTGAGCTGGGAGACTTCAGTAGTGTCAGTCTGAGCTGGGAGACTTCAGTAGTGTCAGTCTGAGCTGGGAGACTTCAGTAGTGTCAGTCTGAGCTGGAAACTTCAGTAGTGTCAGTCTGAGCTGGAGACTTCAGTAGTGTCAGTCTGAGCTGGAGACTTCAGTAGTGTCAGTCTGAGCTGGAGACTTCAGTTTGTGTCAGTCTGAGCTGGGAGACTTCAGTAGTGTCAGTCTGAGCTGGGAGACTTCAGTAGTGTCAGTCTGAGCTGGGAGACTTCAGTAGTGTCAGTCTGAGCTGGAGACTTCAGTAGTGTCAGTCTGAGCTGGGAGACTTCAGTAGTGTCAGTCTGAGCTGGGAGACTTCAGTAGTGTCAGTCTGAGCTGGGAGACTTCAGTAGTGTCAGTCTGAGCTGGGAGACTTCAGTAGTGTCAGTCTGAGCTGGAAGACTTCAGTAGTGTCAGTCTGAGCTGGAAGACTTCAGTAGTGTCAGTCTGAGCTGGGAGACTTCAGTAGTGTCAGTCTGAGCTGGGAGACTTCAGTAGTGTCAGTCTGAGCTGGGAGACTTCAGTAGTGTCAGTCTGAGCTGGAGACTTCAGTAGTGTCAGTCTGAGCTGGGAGACTTCAGTAGTGTCAGTCTGAGCTGGGAGACTTCAGTAGTGTCAGTCTGAGCTGGGAGACTTCAGTAGTGTCAGTCTGAGCTGGGAGACTTCAGTAGTGTCAGTCTGAGCTGGGAGACTTCAGTAGTGTCAGTCTGAGCTGGAAGACTTCAGTAGTGTCAGTCTGAGCTGGAAGACTTCAGTAGTGTCAGTCTGAGCTGGGAGACTTCAGTAGTGTCAGTCTGAGCTGGAGACTTCAGTAGTGTCAGTCTGAGCTGGAGACTTCAGTAGTGTCAGTCTGAGCTGGAGACTTCAGTAGTGTCAGTCTGAGCTGGGAGACTTCAGTAGTGTCAGTCTGAGCTGGGAGACTTCAGTAGTGTCAGTCTGAGCTGGGAGACTTCAGTAGTGTCAGTCTGAGCTGGAAGACTTCAGTAGTGTCAGTCTGAGCTGGAAGACTTCAGTAGTGTCAGTCTGAGCTGGGAGACTTCAGTAGTGTCAGTCTGAGCTGGGAGACTTCAGTAGTGTCAGTCTGAGCTGGAAGACTTCAGTAGTGTCAGTCTGAGCTGGAAGACTTCAGTTGTGTCAGTCTGAGCTGGGAGACTTCAGTAGTGTCAGTTGAGCTGGGACTTCAGTGTGTCAGTCTGAGCTGGAAGACTTCAGTAGTGTCAGTCTGAGCTGGAAGACTTCAGTAGTGTCAGTCTGAGCTGGAGACTTCAGTAGTGTCAGTCTGAGCTGGGAGACTTCAGTAGTGTCAGTCTGAGCTGGGAGACTTCAGTAGTGTCAGTCTGAGCTGGAGACTTCAGTAGTGTCAGTCTGAGCTGGGAGACTTCAGTAGTGTCAGTCTGAGCTGGAAGACTTCAGTAGTGTCAGTCTGAGCTGGAAAACTTCAGTAGTGTCAGTCTGAGCTGGGAGACTTCAGTAGTGTCAGTCTGAGCTGGGAGACTTCAGTAGTGTCAGTCTGAGCTGGGAGACTTCAGTAGTGTCAGTCTGAGCTGGGAGACTTCAGTAGTGTCAGTCTGAGCTGGAGACTTCAGTAGTGAAGACATTCCCTGTGATCATATTAGCTTGGACATCCTCCTCTTTTCTGCAACATTACAAGCTCCCGATGATGTGTTGATTGCAACACGAAAGGTCTAGAGCTACCATTCAACTCCCCCCGCGGTCATTTCGTACATTTACATAAATTGTCATACTTATGTGTAGATTACCCTGGATAACTTACAAAAACAGGCTGGACAAAGTGACTTATGTCCATTGGAACCTAATGAATATTAGTCACTCTACATCTATCAATGGGGTTCAGTCTCTAATGCGACGGGGAAGTCTACGATCTCCCTTTCCTACTTACGGGAATGAATGGTTATAGTCGTAATGAATGATTATAGTCATAACTATAATTTTCAAAGGGGTGGAACGGTAAGCCAGTGGAAGGCCTCGGTCAGATGACCAAAAGCGCCAGTGGCGGGTCATCAGCTAAGACTCGCGTCTGGAAACACTTGTCCTGTTTCCTGACAAACCTTACCTAACTTAACCTAACCTTACCTAACCTAACTTAACCTGACCTGACCTAACCTAACCTAACCTAACCTAACCTAACCTAACCTAACCTAACCTAACCTAACCTAACCTTACCTAACCTAACTTAACCTGACCTGACCTAACCTAACCTAACCTAACCTAACCAGACCTAACCTAACCTAACCTAACCTAGCCTTCTCCTCCCCCTCCCGCACATCACCAACCCCGCCTCACACTCTGTCATTATCACCTTAGCAGTTTCCTCCTGGGAGTGATTCCTGCCCCACGGCCAGGAACCTGCAACTTCCTCTTTCGTCACTTCCTCAGACAGTGCCGGCTGCCTGGGGGCTGTCACCTGCAACTTCCTCCTTCGTCACTTCCTCAGACAGTGCCGGCTGCCTGGGGGCTGTCACCTGCAACTTCCTCCTTCGTCACTTCCTCAGACAGTGCCGGCTGCCTGGGGGCTGTCACCTGCAACTTCCTCCTTCGTCACTTCCTCAGACAGTGCCCGGCTGCCTGGGGCTGTCACCTGCAACTTCCTCCTTCGTCACTTCCTCAGACAGTGCCGGCTGCCTGGGGGCTGTCACCTGCAACTTCCTCCTTCGTCACTTCCTCAGACAGTGCCGGCTGCCTGGGGGCTGTCACCTGCAACTTCCTCCTTCGTCACTTCCTCAGACAGTGCCGGCTGCCTGGGGGCTGTCACCTGCAACTTCCTCCGGGGATATTCTTCACGTATATCATGTGCAACAGTTGGGTATCCTTATTGTTGAAACGTTCCTCCCACACAGTAGGCATCTTCAGTCAAATACAGAGGCAGCAGGTGTTATGATATAATCAGTCCATCAACCTTGGAGAACCTATATTTGAGGTGGTCAGTCCCTCAGTCTGGAGAAGAAGAAAAAGATGATAATGATTATTATTATTAGGTAATAAAATATTTACTGGCTTCTCTCTTTTTATTAATTCCTTTTCTTTACTGTTTTTATCACTGACTTTCTTGGCTTATCCTGGGTTATTGACCCTCCTGGGTTGTGCATGTGAAGAGGCAGCGGACCATCACCTAGGAAAGCCACCTAGGGACGGCACCTAAGTAAAGCCACCTAGTGACTCCAACTAGGTACGCCACCTAGGGACTCCACCTAGGGACGCCACGTAGGGACGTCACCTAGGGACTCCACCTAGGGATGCAATCTAGGTTTCTCCTACTGGTTAAGAGAATGGTTTCTGAACATGCCAGCTGCAGCCAGGTGGTGAGTAAAGCGGGTGTTGAGGGTATGGGTGACAGGTGGTCTACCCAGGGCCTCAGAACCTCTGGGGAACCTACCGTAATCACCACCTGTCGTTAGGTATTCCCCAGGTGCTCCTACTCGCTCTGAAACAAGAAGACACGGCGTTAGGAACTCGTCTTAAAACAAGAAGGCAGTGAGCTAGGTACTCGCTTAACTGATTAGGTAATTACCTATGTTACCAACTAGTTCATGACTTACTAATTAGGCCACTGAGCAATTAAGCGATTATTCCTTGAATTACATAATTAATGATTTGATTTAGTCAATTAGGTAACTTTTTGCTGATTTAGGTGATCAGGCACCTAATTATGCTATTAGTTAATTATACTACTAGGTACTCAAATAGGCTATTAGGTACTACATTAGGTAATTAGGTATTTAATTAGGCTATTCGGTACTTAATTAGGTGATTATTACCTAGATTCAAGGCATGAGGGTCATTAGGAAGAACTTCACCTTTATAGTGACATTAGGAATATATCAATTATTATTATTATTATTATTATTATTTTTTTTAACAAGTCAGCCGTCTCCCACCGAGGCAGGGTGACCCAAAAAAGAAAGAAAATCCCCAAAAAGAAAATACTTTCATCATCATTCAACACTTTCACCACACTCACACATTATCACTGCTTTTGCAGAGGTGCTCAGAATACAACAGTTTAGAACATAACATAAGAACATAAGAAAGGAGGAACACTGCAGGAGGCCTGTTGGCCCATACTAGGCAGGTCCTTTACAATTCATCCCACTAACAAAACATTTGCCCAACCCATATACGTATAAAGATACACAACATATCCCTCCAAACTGCCAATATCCCAAACCCCTCCTTTAAAGTGCAGGCATTGTACTTCCCATTTCCAGGACTCAAGTCCGACTATAAGAAAACCGGTTTCCCTGAATCCCTGCACTAAATATTACCCTGCTCACACTCCAACAGATCGTCAGGTCCCAAGTATCATTCGTCTCCATTCACTCCTATCTAACACGCTCATGCACGCTTGCTGGAAGTCCAAGCCCCTCGCCCACAAAACCTCCTTTACCCCCTCTCTCCAACCCTTTCGAGGAGGACCCCTACCCCTCTTTCCTTCCCCTATAGATTTATATGCTTTCCATGTCATTCTACTTTGATCCATTCTCTCTAAATGACCAAACCACCTCAACAACCCCTCCTCTGCCCTCTGACTAATACTTTTATTAACTCCACACCTTCTCCTAATTTCCACACTCCAAATTTTCTGCATAATATTTACACCACACATTGCCCTTAGACAGGACATCTCCACTGCCTCCAACCGTCTCCTCGCTGCTGCATTTACCATCCAAGCTTCACACCCATATAAGAGTGTTGGTACTACTATACTTTCATACATTCCCTTCTTTGCCTCCATAGATAACGTTTTTTGACTCCACATATACCTCAACGCACCCCTCACCTTTTTTCCCTCATCAATTCTATGATTAACCTCATCCTTCATAAATCCATCCGCCGACACTTCACTCCCAAGTATCTGAAAACATTCACTTCTTCCATACTCCTCCTCCCCAATTTGATATCCAATTTTTCTTTATCTAAATCATTTGATACCCTCATCACCTTACTCTTTTCTATGTTCACTTTCAACTTTCTACCTTTACACACATTCTCAAACTCATCCACTAACCCCATCCCAAATTTTTTTTTAGAATCTCCCATAAGCACAGTAAACATCAGCAAAAAGTAACTGTGTCAATTCCCATTTTGAATTTGGTTCCCCATAATTTAATCCCACCCCTCTCCCGAACACCCTAGCATTTACTTCTTTTACAACCCCATCTATAAATATATTAAACAACCATGGTGACATTACACATCCCTGTCTAAAACCTACTTTTACCCGGGAAGTATTCTCCCTCTCTTCTACACACCCTAACCTGAGCCTCACTATCCTCATAAAAGCTCTTTACAGCATTTAGTAACTTACCACCTATTCCATATACTTGCAACATCTGCCACATTGCTCCTCTATCCCCTCTATCATTTGCCTTTTCTAAATCCATAAATGCAATAAAAACTTCCCTACCTTTATCTAAATACTGTTCACATATATGCTTCAATGTAAACACTTGATCTACACATCCCCTACCCACTCTGAAACCTCCTTGCTCATCCGCAATTCTACATTCTGTCTTACCTCTAATTCTTTCAATTATAACCCTACCGTATACTTTTCCTGGTATACTCAGTAAACTTATTCCTCTATAATTTTTACAATCTCTTTGTCCCCTTTCCCTTTATATAAAGGGACTATACATGCTCTCCGCCAATCCCTAGGTACCTTCCCCTCTTTCATACATTTATTAAACAAAAGTACCAACCACTCCAACACTATATCCCCCTCTGCTTTTAACATTTCTGTCATGATCCCATCAGTTCCAGCTGCTTTACCCCCTTTCATTCTACGTAATGCCTCACGTACCTCCACCACACTTACATTCTGCTCTTCTTCACTCCTAAAAGATGGTATACCTCCCTGACCAGTGCATGAAATTACCGCCTCCCTTTCTTCCTCAACATTTAAAAGTTCCTCAAAATATTCTCGCCATCTACCTAATACATCCCTCTCCCCATCTAACTCCCCTACTCTGTTTTTAACTGACAAATCCATACTTTCCCTAGGCTTTCTTAACTTGTTTAACTCACTCCAAATTTTTTTCTTATTTTCATTAAAATTTCTTGACAGTGCCTCTCCCACTCTTTCATCTGCTCTCCTTTTGCACTCTCTCACCACTCTCTTCACCTTTCTTTTACTCTCCATATACTCTGCTCTTCTTATAACACTTCTGCTTTGTAAAAACCTCTCGTAAGCTACCTTTTTCTCTTTTATCACACCCTTTACTTCATCATTCCACCAATCACTCCTCTTTCCTCCTGTCCCCACCCTCCTATAACCACAAACTTCTGCCCCACATTCTAATACTGCATTTTTAAAACTATTCCAACCCTCTTCAACCCCCCCACTACTCATCTTTGCACTAGCCCACCTTTCTGCCAATAGTTGCTTATATCTCACCCGAACTTCCTCCTCCTCCTTAGTTTATACACTTTCACCTCCCTCTTACTTGTTGTTGCCACCTTCCTCTTTTCCCATCTACCTCTTACTCTAACTGTAGCTACAACTAAATAATGATCCGATATATCAGTTTCCCCTCTATAAACATGTACATCCTGAAGCCTACCCATCAACCTTTTATCCACCAATATTATTATTATTATTATTTCAATACCTCTATGTAAGCTGATTTAAGTAGTAACGACAGTGTGATGTCAGTGTAGTGATGTCAGTATAGTGACAGTGTCGTGATGTCAATGTGATGACTGGTGATGTCAGTGTGGTGGTGTTAGTGTCGTGATGTCAGTGTAGTGATGTTAGTGTAGTGATGTCAGTATAGTTATGTCAGTGTAGTGATAGTGTAGTGATGTCAGTATAGTTATGTCAGTGTAGTGATTGTGTCGTGATGAGTGTGATGACAGTGTGATGATGTCAGTGTAGTGATGTCAGTGTGGTGATGTCAGTGTGGTGATGTCAGTGTGGTGATGTCAATGTAGTGATGTCAGTGTGGTGATGTCAATGTAGTGATGTCAGTGTGGTGATGTCAGTGTGGTGATGTCAGTGTGGTGATGTAAATGGTGATGTCAGTGTAGTGATGAGTGTAGTGATGTCAGTGTGGTGATGTCAATGTAGTGATGTCAGTGCGGTAATGTCAGTGTAGTGATGTCAGTGTGGTGATATCAGTGTAGTGATGAGTGTAGTGGTCAGTGTGGTGATGTCAGTGTAGTGATGTCAGTGTGGTGATGTCAGTTTAGTGATGTCAGTGTGGTGATGTCAGTGTAGTGATGTCAGTGTAGTGATGTCAGTGTGGGGTATCTCTGGACATCATCACAGGTGGTGACGTCTCTAACTACCTCAGCACTGACTACCTACATCAGATAAGACTTATTTTAAGACAAGTATGCAAATTGCTTCGTGGCTTCCTTGACTGCATCACGCTCGTTGCTTCTGTAAGCCTATTTGGTCCGTGCTAGGCAGGTCCTCCTCGAACGATACTCATTATCACTCAAATATTGGTCTATCCCGTAGCTGGGTTGGTAGCGCACTCAGCTCACCCACACTGAGATCCGGGGGTCGATCCCCGGTACGGGTGGAAACACTGGGGACGTGTTTCCTCCTGAAGACACCTACTGTCCATGTTCACCTAGCAGTAAGTAGGTACCTAGGTGTTAGTCAACTGGTGTGGGTCGCATTCTGGGGGCGAAATTGACCTAATTTGCCCGAAGTGCTCTGCATGATAAGGGACTTTCTATATAGTATGTCACTGATGTCAGCTTTGGTCTGTATAAGTTGCATCATATACTTGTAGAAATTATTATTATTATTTATTATTATTATTATTATTATTATTATTATTATTATTATTATAAGTGCTTGGAAAATCCTATCATACTTCAGGGGATGCCACTGCTGCCTCGCTTATATAACCAACAACCTTGACCAAAAAACACATACATTATTCACGACCTTCTACAATAATACAGTAGCCTCGTAGAGGAGAAGAGGGAGGGCGTAAATATCTGGTATCAGCCATTGTTTAGCGTTATAAACAGGAGCCGGTGGTCGGGAGTACCATGGTCTGGTATCCTTGAGAACTGATAAACGAGGCAATTGCGCAGTATTTAGGTATCTTTATTCTGGAAACGGTTTTACAGCCAGTGGCTTCCTCGGTTCAATGAGGTAATCAGTCCCTCAGCCTGGGAGAGTGTAGGTACATAGTGAGGTGCAGAGCCTAACAGACTCTCCCAGACTAAGGGACCGGTTGCTTCAAACTCCTCCTCCTCATCTTCCACCTTTCTCTACATTGGACTGAAGAAGCCGCTACGTGGCGAAACGTTACCAGAATAGAGATTCCTAAAACATGGCACAACTATCTCATTTATCAACGTGTCGGTGTTTCTAAACCGTTGATACACATCCTAGCGAATATATTAACCAGTAGTAGTGGTGTCTTATTTTTAACAAGTGGAAATCCCCAGCATTTGCCGCCTCCCACAGGGCTCGCTGCCACCTCTCCTGTTTTTATCTGTTATATCATGGATTGCCTTTTTTTTAGTTGTGTCTTCCTGACACATGTGCTGTGCCATAATGTTCCCAACTGCCTGCAGAAATATGTGTTGGTTATTATTATTATTAACGTTATTATTTTGCCTGGAGGGGTGTTTCGGGGGTCAACACCCCCGCGGCTCGGTCCATGACCAGGTCTCGTGGTGGATCAAGGCCTGGTCAACCTGGTTGTTACTGTTGGCAGTACGCAAACCGACGGAGGAGCCGCAACCCGACTGGTCAGCACCGATTTTTTTTTTTTGTAATTTTCCTGAAATCAGTGTGTAAATACTAAATAATGTAACACTGTTTAAAAAAATCTATTGTGACTTTTAGAAAAAATTCTAGCCAGGAGAGAACCAACTCACAGGTTGAGTGGCGTCGAAATATGGCGTAGCATAAACTAATTTGTGTAAAATTTGTTTTAATCACGCCCGATAAGGGACGTATCGGCGTGAATGGTGGACCACGAAATAAGTAAACATCGTGGGTTCCTGTAATTGTGAAATATAAGAGTGACTCGGCTACAGTGAAACTGAAAAGTGGAATATAAGAGAGGCGGCAGTATCTGAGAAGGTGACACCTCACGTAAACATCTCGGTTAATTCTATGTTAGATTGTTATGTTGGGTAGCATCTAGTATATATATGTTAGATTGTTATGTTAGGTAGCATCTAGTATATATATGTTAGATTG
>NC_069455.1:8412534-8467534 GCF_026875155.1 Cherax quadricarinatus
TGTACGTACACGTACGTTAACATTACTTACTATCCAAGTACTATCCCATAGCATCTATATATGTGCCCTGGCCTTCCCTTCCTCGGATCAAACCTGAATGTCCCTATTCCATACGGGTCTAATGCTTCCCCATCTTAACGGAAATATAATAAAAAATAAACCAACGTTTCGCTCTTTGTTTCGCTACGTCCGTAGTTCTATTTTCTTTTGTTTACATTGGTTGCCGTGGCAACAAGATGGCCGCCGAGCCTACTTATTTTTTGGTAAACAAAGACAAAAGATATATATATATATATATATATATATATATATATATATATATATATATATATATATATATATATATATATATATATATATATCTGTTATTTTTAATGTGTATAATTGTTAGAAAACTAGCTAGTATTTATTTGATGTATTTTTGAGATATTTAAACATTTCATTCACACTAAAACTAAAGGTTAAAATTTCTTTTAGATTTTTATAGTTGTATAGATGAAGCTAGAATATTTGTCAAGCTATGATTAATATAATTAATGCAAAAGTTTAATGATAATTTATTGATAATAATCACTGGTTGGCAGAAGAATTATGAAGGCTGAGAGTGAGGTGCTCAAATAGTTAATTTCGAAATTTATTTTTGATTTACGTGATTTTGCATCAAATTCGGGTGGTTTTTAACTATATTCGTGAGTTGTAGATGGCGTATTATAGCCGAAAATGCGTCAGTAAGACGCCCAAAGTCGTATATTGCATTTATCAAAGATGCACTCGACGGATGCATTCCACAAGGATTTTTTTTGTAATGACATATTAAATTATTTTAATTAATGAGACGAAGAAATAAAATTTAATAAATCTATTATAAATTAGCAAGTTTGTCTATAAAATTTTTAAGGTATATCTTACTATTCTTTTATGATATAAATGAGTTAGTTTTAAGGCATTAAAGCGTTTGAAATAACTTTAATTGGGTAAATTATAATATACACACATGTTATTGTTATAGAGTAATTATATAAATTTAACTTTGTGTAATGTAACTGAATAAACTTAGTAAGTTTGTTTAGTTACATTACACAAGTTCAGATGAGTACAGTTGTGCTTTATTGTAATATTTGGGTCAATTACACAGGATAGACAAATCAGGTTAAAAAACAGTTTATTAAATCGCCAGGATAACCCGAAATTTGAGGTCAGAGAGGAACAGTGCTCAATATTTTCTTAGGCTAAAAGCACGATGAGTCGGAGGTAATCCGGATCCGGCGAGCTGCAAGATTATTATTATTATTATAATCAAGGGGAAGCGCTAAACCCGGAGGATTATACAGCGCCTGGGGGGGGGGATGTGGAAGGCATTCAGGCTTAATTCGGGGAACTGGAGCACAGATCCAATTTCCTAAATCAAGAGCCCCTCACCAACATCAAGGAACCTTCCTTGAGGGGATCGAGCTGCAAGAACAACTTCAAGAACAACTTCAAGAACGACTTCTTGGCTTGTTTTCAATGTTGCCAAATTAGCGCTTTATTTGCTAGATTTAGCGCATTTCGTTGTTAATTGGTACTATTTTTAGTTTGAGTTTCTTAATAATAATCTTTATTTCTATCAGTACAATACAACTTATACAGACCATAGCTGACATCAGTGACATACTATATAGGAAGTTCCTGGTTATGCTGAGCATTTCCCACGACTTAGGTTAATAATGTCCCCAGGATGCCACCCACACCAGTCAACTAACACCCAGATACCTATTTACTGCTAGGTGAAAAATGACAGGTGTAAAATGACTAAATACTCAGGTACATGGACAATAGTTGTAGGGTGACTTAACACCCAGTTATCTACTTATTTCTAGGTGAACAGAAACTGTGGAAAATTGCATTTATCTGAATGTAACTAATTATGTACATAACAGTAAATGATAACAAATATAATTATTATTTATCAAAGTTACATAGACAAGTAGGAATTTGGGACACCTAGGTCGCAAAAATGTCCCCCTTCGATACCTACCACTGTCATAACCACAAGTTGCTCTGGACCTATTAATTATAAATGAAATATATATCACCAGGAGTTCTGGTAAATATATAAATTTGTGGACTATATTAAAATTAATAAATGATTATATATACACACATTTACATAACAGATGGAGAATATATCTTAAAATCACTCACCAATTTGACTGGAGATTAATGTTTATCATACTCAGAAAACCTCACTGTCTATCTATGAAAATAACAACTGGCCAGAGTTACAACATAAGACTTATCTGAGGTTCCTGGAGCTGTCTTGTCCAGTCGCCTGATATCTCAAGTTATGCAGGAATGCACATCCAACAATTTCGGCTCCTATTTGAGAGGTGTCAACCCAATTTTAACCTCTAGAACACGAAAATTCTTCCCATTATTCACTAACATTAGTGTTGACCAGTTCAAACATGGCGACTCTTCTCTGCGCAGGCGCAGAATTTCCCATTTTTTTATAACAAATTTTTATTAAATACAGTATGTTACACTAATTTACATAAAAAATACACTGTATTTTTTTCTGGAAAATACATTATTTTCCACAGTAACAGCAGTTGTAAGGTGACTTAACACCCAGTGTTTCCACCCGTACCTGGGATTGAACCACGGACACTCAATGTTCATTACTGAACATTGTTCATTACGAGCAGTGAACCATCTAAGTGAACTCCACAAAGAACATTTTTCTGATGACTTTGGATGTAAGAATGTGAAGTTCAATAGAATTAAAATGTAATGCAGTCGTTTACCTGGAGAGAGTTCCGGGGGTCAACGCCCCCGCAGCCCGGTCTGTGACCAAGCCTCCTGGTGGATCAGAGCCTAATCAACCAGGCTGTTATTGCTGGCTACATGCAATCCAACCTACGAGCCACAGCCTGGCTGGTCAGGTACCGACTTTAGGTGCTTGTCCAGTGCCTTCTTGAAGACAGTCAGGGGTCTATTGGTAATCCCCCTTATGTATGCTGGGAGGCAGTTGAACAATCTTGGGCCCCTGACACTTATTGTGTTGTCTATAATATACTTGCCTCATATTTTAGTGACTTGAACTAGTAAATTCAGCTTATTAAGAGATGAAAGTATACCTGGAGAGGGTTTCGGGGGTCAACGCCCCCTCGACCCAGTCCGTGACCAGGTCTGGTGGTGGATCAGGACCTGATCAACCAGGCTGTTATTGTTGGCCACACGTAAACTGACGTAGGAACCACAGTCCGGCTGGTCAGGTACTGACTTTATGTGCCTGTCCAGTGCCCTGTTGAAGACAGCCAGGGGTCTACTGGTAAGCCCCCTTATGTATACTGGGAGGCAGTTGATCAGTCTTGGGCCCCTGACACTCTGTTATAAATATATTTCTCTACACGTCAGAGCCAGTCATAGCATGAGTCAGTTTAGGAAGAGAGCTAAAGGACCCCAATGGAAATTAAAAGGACCCCCAGTGGAAATAAGTCACTGACTTTTCTGGGTTATCCCAGGTTCTATACACATATGCCTCTATGTATGATAATCTATGTACCTTAAAAGGTACCTAATGAATGAAGCTACAGAAAGGGAGGAGAGTGATTTCTTGTATAGCTAATATTCATGTACCTATCACTGTAAGCTGATCTTTGTAATGTCAGTAACTCAGTTTACCTTATTCCTAGTATATCTCCTTTTATTGTAACTGATTTTTACATAGCTGAGTTACTGTTTTAACTTAAGGTTTAAATAAGATATTACAAGGACACTAGTGGAAATAAGTCACTTTGACTTTTTTTTTTTTTTTTTTGGGGGGGGGGGTTATCCAAGGTAATTTATACATATGGTAAGTAAGTTTATTCAGGTATACAAAGTTACATATATTATCATATATAGCAAAATATGTGTAGAGAACCTGGGATAATCCAAAAAAGTCAGCTAGAGTGACTTAGTACCATTGGAGTAAGTAAGTAAGTAAGTAAGTAAGTCCTTTTGTTACCTTACTGTTATATTATAAAGGAGATAATATCATTATTATTATGTATGACAATTTATGTAACTATATTTATGTGTACCTGTACCTGAATAAACTTACCAACTTAATTAATTATTTTTTTTAAGATCAAGAGTCTAGCGATCTCTGAAAAATTTTTGGTTGGCAACACTGCCAAGTTGTTTTGATTTTGAGGAGACGATCTTGTGGAGGACAGCAAGTGACCTCTCCTGGCTGGTTTTTTTGGTCCCCCTTGTGTGTTACCGACCTTATTTGTGAGTGTTGGTGGAGCCTGGTGAGTGATGAGTGCCACCTGAGTGCCATGAGTGCCTCAACTTCTCTTAAACCAGCCCTCACACTCAATTTTTTTTTTATTTCCATTCCTCCCCTCCCCCGGGGTTTATTTTTTTTCGGTGTTGGGTGATGGGTTCTTCCGGGTAATTTACATTGTATTTGATAATTGCAGCAGCGATAGCCTGGTTGACCAGGCTAGCACCAGCTGAGCCTGGACTCTGGCCGGGCTCCGGGAGTAAAAACACTCGAAACTCATCAAAGGCATATCAGAGGTCCCTTATGGTCCTCTCTGAAAATGATGATAATATTTTTGAGTTTGAAATTGCTTTAAACCATCATTGTAATCCTAATACTACTATTAGTAATAATATTTTCGAGTGTCAGATTGTTCTTAATTATCATAACCTAATAATAATAATCTTTTTGAGTTTCGGATTGTTTTAAACCATCATGTACTTGTAGAAAATAAAAATATTATTATCATTATAATCCTAATAAAATTTTAAAGTTTCCTAATTTTAAGTTGTCATTATAATTCTGTTGAGTAATGACACCTTGTGGGTTCCTGTTATCTCAGTTTTTTTCTGAATATATTAATTTTCAGTAGCTCCTGCTGGTGGGGGCTCTTGATCCAAGGAATTAGATTTGCCATTCCCTTCCTTGAATTGAATCTGAGAGCTTCTCATTCCCCTTGGCACGATACAACTTGTACGGGTTTAGCGTTGTCCCCGAGAATGTAATAATGTTCATTTTCATAATGGTGTTCATGTAATAATCACCGAGGTTTTGTGCACGTATTTTTCTGTACATTATGAAGGAGAGAATCGACATGTCAAGGACCCCAATGGGAATAAATTGTCACTTTTGGGTTATCCTGGTGGGTACTTTACACTATGATAATTGTAATTATGTATACCTGTGCCTAAATATACCTACTTACTACCTTGGAAATAAATGGTATAAAATACCGACACAATGGAAAAAGTCCACTGTGTGGGCGAAATGTTGTCAATAAAGGATCACATTATACCGCTTATGTGTTTATTTTTCTACTTACTACCTTAATATTGGGAGGCAGAAGTGCCACTGGAAACTGTAGACCATAGCAATACTAGGTAAGAAAAAAGGCTTATTCATTGTTGACTACTGTATTGAAAATAGAGGTCATTGTTTAATTTTTCAAGGAACAGATCCACAAGTACGTGTACTTGTAGAAATAAAGATATTAGTATTATTATTAATCTTTTATATTATAAATAACATCCATACTCTCCATTCCATATGAAGAATAATGTTTGTTTCTTTGGTTATTATTTAAGGTGATAACATGCCAATCTACACTACTCTTGAAATTTCATTTAGGGACTGCAGACGATGTACTCATGACATTAATTTACCAAGACCCGACACCATCAAAAAGAGTACATAGTCCTCCCCAATAACCGGACAACTACAATGTTCATCTTAAAGCTCTTCTCTAGCGGCAAATTAAGCATGGTTGACACCACTGCCATTAACATAACTTCTGAATGAGTATTAAATAAGACAAATTATACAGTCTATGGCATTTATAGAGAAGACATTTCATTCACACAATTATGTGTGGTGTCAAAGAACTTTTTTAAATACAGCCTTTCCTACCTTAGCAACGTACTTGTTTACCGACAACTCAAACTTATGATGGGCTCTCTGACCAGTATGCATACCTAAATAATGTATATTAGAGCTGATTTCCTCTATTCAGTTTAATTACAATATGCAGTAAACTACTGTATAAACATTTAAAAATACAGCCTCTCCTCACTTAGCAACGTACTTGTTTACTGACGACTCGGACTTACGAGGGGCTCTCTGACAAGTATGCATGCCAAAATAATGTATATTAGAGCTGATTTCCTTTATTCTGTTTATTACAGTATACTGTACAGTAAACTACTGTATAAACATTTAAAAATACATATACAGTACCAGAAATGTTATAGATGGTGCAAAGGTGACATTAAAACAATATCAAAGATGGTTGACACAAACCCACTACCATTATAGTGTGCACCTTGCTTAGTGACGAATTTGTTTACTGACGTGATCTTGGGAACGCAACTCTGTCGTTAAGTGAGGAGAGGCTGTACTATAATTTTTTCAACATTGACCCCAATGAAAATAAGTCATTTGGCTGACTTTTCTGGGTTATCCTAGGTAATTTTCACTATGTATGATAATTGTACTTACATGTACCTGTATCTAAATAAACTTACTTAACCCCAGGAACGGATGTTCATGATGGTGTGTCAGCTGTGACGAGGGAGAACTTACAGCTGAGGTGTGGTGGTGGTGATGATAGTTGTGGTGGTGACAAGGGCAGAAGGATGGAGGAGGAGGGCAGTGTGCAGTTTATACAACAGAAGAGCAATGTTCCCACATGCTGTACATTCCATCCCAAGGTCAGTAAGGCATGCAGTACTGTAGTGCAAATAAATACAATACAATACAGCATTATTTCTTTTCTGTAGTATACAAAATGTAGTTTACATATAATTAAAATATTGTTAAGCACAAGAGGAAGCTACTAACATGCGCTGAATTTCAGGCAGACTAATCCTAATGCTCACAAACTACTTAAGAGCTAGACTAAGGTTATTGAGTAAGAGGTTTGTAAATGTATGAAAAGTCAGGTGGCTAAATCTTCTGCCTCCAGGATTGTAATTCATTACTGTATTCTACTGACACATGTTACAGTGCAGGCAAAACATTTCATCAGTAAAGATATTTAGTGTTGCACATGCCTCTTACTCATCAGCTTGCTGGCATTGCATACCATGTATAATAAAATATTCCCACTTGCTATATATTTCCTTCAGAATTCAGTAACACACGTTAATACAGTGGAACCCAGAGTTTCGGCAGCCCTGAGAATCGGCCGCTTCGAGTTTCGACCGCTTTTTTCGGCTAAATTTTGTCCCAAGTTTTGGCCTGTGCCCTGTGTTTCGGCCGGCATACTTGACCTCTCTGCTTGCCCGCCTAGGCATCGTGAGTCAGTCTAGCTTTGTTTATCCTTGAGTGAACATTACCCTGCATGCTCATCCAAACATTTCACAATAAATTCATTGTATTTAGTGCTTGTTTATTGATTGTGACTGTGAAATAAGCCACCATGGGCCCAAAGAAATTTCCTAGTGGCACCCCTTTGGTAAAGAGTGAGAGACACAATAGAAGTGAAGGAGGAGATAGTACAAAAATACGAGAGTGGCATACGTGTGGGCAAGCTTGCCAGGATGTACGGCAAAAACAAATTAACAATCACCTCTATCCTGACAAAGAGAAAAGAACTCGAGGAAGCTGATGTTGTGAAAGGTATTGTCATGTTAACCAAAAAATAGATCTCAAACAGTTGAAGAGGTTGAGAAGTTGGTGGTTTGGATCAACAATACACAGATAGCGGGTGAAAGTGTTTCAGAGTCGATCATTTGTGAAAAAGCAAGGCAGTTGCATGCTGATCTTGTAAAGAAAATGCCTGGAACCAGTGCTGATGTTAGTGAATTTAAGGCCAGCAGAGGCTGGTTTGACAGATTTAAGAAGCGTAGTGGTATACACAGTGTGGTAAAGCATGGTGAGGCTGCCAGTTCTGACAAACATGCTCCTGAAAACTTAGTGAGTGAATTTAAGGGGTACGTAGAGACTGAAAATTCAGACCCCAACAAGTGTTCAGTTGTGATGAAACAGGCCTGTTTTGGAAGAAAATGCCAAAGAGGACCTACATTACTCTGGAGGAAAATGTACTGCCAGGACACAAGCCTACGAAATACAGGCTAACTCTTTTGTTCTGCACTAACACTAGTGGGGATTTTAAAGTGAAGCCTTTACTGGTTTATCACTCAGAAAATCCCAGAGTGTTCAAGAAAAACAATGTCATCAAAAGTAAATTGTGTGTGTTGTGGAAAGCTAATCACAAGGCTTGGGTCATGAGGCAAATTTTCAAAGAGTGGGTCCATGAAGTGTTTGGTCCCAGTGTGAAAAAATACCTCCTGGAAAATAATTTGCCACTCAAATGCCTCCTGGTAATGGACAATGCTCCTGCTCATCCTCCAAACTTGGTAGACCACTTGTCTAGGGATTTCAGTTTTATAAGAGTGAAGTTCTTGCCTCCTAACACCACTCTTTTCCTCCAGCTCATGGACCAGCAGGTCATTTCTAACTTAAAAAACTCTACACAAAGCAGTGTTTGAAAGGTGCTTTGAAGTGACCTTGGACACTGAATTGACCCTAAGAGAGTTCTGGAGGAATCACTTCAATATCTACAACTGCATAAGCCTTATAGGTAAGGCTTGGGAGGGAGCAACTTCCAGGACTTTGAACTCTGCTTGAAGGCAATTGTGCCCACAATGTGTCCTCCAGAGGGATTTTGAAGGGTTTGAGGCTGACCCTGACCCTGCCGACCATCTGCCTGTTGTAGAAGGTATTGTGGTATTGGGGAAGTCCGTGGGGTTGGAGGTTAGTGGCAAGGATGTAGAAGAGTTGGTGGACGACCACAGGGAAGAGCTAACCACTGAAGAGCTTCAACTCAAACAGCAACAGACTGCAGCTGAGTAACTTGCTTCAGAGGAGGAGGAAGAGGGATTGAAGGAGGTGCCTCTTTCAGAGATTAAAGAGATTTGTGCAGTGTGGACTAGGCTGCAAGGTTTTCTAGAGAAATACCACCCTGACCAAGCTGAAACCATATCTGCAACATGTTCAGTGACAAAACCTTGTCCCACTTCAGGTAAATCTTAAAGAGATGCCAGAAACAGAGCACTCTTGACAGTTATTTTGTGCTACAGGGATCCAGTGACTCAAGCTGGTCCTAGTGGCATTAAAAGACAAAGAAGGGAAGTAACCCCAGGTAAGGACTTGTTACTTAAAGTCTTTATGGAAGGGAATTCCCCTTCCAAACAATAAGTCCTCCCTCTCTCTCTCCTGCTCCCTATCTTCCAGATGCCAGCAAGACTCTTCAATAAAGGTACGTAAATGTGATTTTAAATGTTTATGTATTGTATTACTCGTTTAAATACTATATGTATGTTTTAAGTACAGTGGACCCCCGACTTACGATCAGCTCCCAACTCGAACAATTATGTAAGTGTATTTTTGTAAGTGCTTTTGTAAGTGTATTTTTGGGGGTCTGAAACAGACTAATCTAATTTACAATATTCCTTATGGGAGCAAATTCATTCGGTAACGGCACCCAAACAGCCTCCTGGAAGGAATTAATATCGTAAGCCGGGGGTCCACTGTACTATATGTAGGTTAAACTATAGTTATTCTTTAGAAAACATATTTTTTTGTGAATATTTTTGTGGGTCTGGAATGGATTAATTGTATTTACATTATTTCTTATGTGAAATATTGCTTTGACTTTAGCGGTTTCGAGTTTAGTCCTAGCTCCTGGAACGGATTACGGCTGAAACTCGGGGTTCCACTGTACTATAATGCAAGTAATCAACACCTGAGATAAGAAACTTTCGACAACATGTTGGCACATCTTGAACCACTAAGTGGTAATGGCTTGATAATGGTCTAATGATGTAGCTAAGTTCTAGTGTCAGGGAAGTGAGCACATACAAAAAGGCACCACTTGCACTTCAAATAAAATAATTTAAAATTAATTATACAGTATGTACATGTTTATTTTGCATTTAGATCAAAATACAATAAAAATACACTATTACAATATGTAGCACGCCTACTCTGTGTGTTATTTTGTAATTTGAAGGAAAACATAATAAAAACACGTGTTATTTACTCATTTCATATTGCAAAAGTAAAATCAAAATAGTGGGAAGTAATAATAATGTGTGAAGCAACTATTGTAGCCTCTTTTATCTAGTCTAACTTGAGTAAGGTTATCTCTTACTGTCCCCTCATGGGAGGTTCCTTGATGCTGGTGAGGGGGCTCTTGATCTAGGGAATTGGATCTGTGGTCCAGTTCTCTGAATCGAGTCTGAATACCTTCCATCCCTCCCCCAAATACACTGTATAATCCTATGGGTTTAGCACTTCCCCATGATAATAATAATAATAATATCTCTTACTGTACTTTATTATAATATACTGTACTTCAGTATCTGTCTCTCAGTAGAGAGTAAAACTAACGTGAACATTCACTCCTCGCTCACTGTAGACAGCAGTTAGGACTTTGAGTAAATGATTCTTCCATAATTGCACCTATTTTTGGCATGATCCAATAAATATGGCATAGTGTTTAACAGGATAGGATAAATGGAGCACATGCCATTGGAGATTATGAATTTTAGTATTCTGTTAATGGTCATTATTTTGACACTTGAATTTATCTTATTGCTAGTGTATGTTATCTCCTTAAATGCCTTATGCTTGTGCTGGCTTTGACATGGTGGACTTGTATTAACATAGAGGATTGTGTTTTTTTCAGGCTCCAAACAGTAGCAACTTGCTGGAAGACCACTTAGAATCATTATTCATATTCTCATATTCTTCAGACATATTCTTTACTAATAATCTCTTGTATCATTCATAATATTGATAATTGCTATTAGTTTATAAATTTCTCTCGTATTTAATTGTGTAATTTATTTATAGGATCGATATGCTTTCGCATTTGGTGGGAGTGATGGCGAGATAACAGTGGTCAATGCTTTACGAGGAGAAATAGTGCGCTCTGTTCCTCTAGGTTCTCTCAGTCTTGCAAGAGCCATCAATGCTCTCAACTTCTCTCCAGATGGCTCCAAGGTAAGATCCACCATCTGATAGTACAAAAAAAGCATTTAACATTTTTTTATTTTGAAGTTGCATTCAGTTACCCATTTGTACTCATCTGTTTGTGACTATTGGGGTTGAGACTACTCCTGGTCCCTCACTTCTTAACTGGCTATAACTGAACTCACTGCCTCATATCCTCACACCTATTCTTTAAGCTGTCCATGGAGTCTACCTGCTTCATCTCTGTCGTGAGTGTATGGAATACACTATGTGAGGAGGCAGTCAAAATAAACTCCATACATGGTTCAGGTATAAATATGGGAAAAATCCATGAGTTTAGATAGTTATCAGACTGGTAGAATGATGCTCAAGTTACACACATGCAGGAGACTGAAACTTATGATAACATTTCAGTCCGACTTGTGACTGGTTAATGATGCAAGTTGCACCGAAATGTTGTCATACATTTATCTGCTATGTGTGTGTTTTTTTTGTGTATTGTTCCAGCCTGGGTATTGTGCCTTATTATTTTTCTTGGTAGAATGATGGTTAAGAGACGGGGCCCAGGAAAAAGAGCTCATTCCCTGCAAACTTATTTAAGTATGTATGACTCACGAAATCGTAATGACACGATTGCAAACAAACCGTGAGTCATGTTGACGGCAGTGAAGGGACTTGAGCTAGAGTTCGTCACGGCCACGCTAGCTGGAGATTCGTCTGTAAAAACTTGCATTTCTGGTCACAGTGGTGCCTTTGCTAACCTTCCTATGGTGTAGAAATATACCTAGTTGGACGAATCTTATTGTGGCTAGCTGGTCTAGTGACTAACGCGATGGGCTGGAGTTTTGAGACTCTCTGACCGCGGGTTCAATCCCGGCCGGGGTATGGTTAAGTATGTATGTCTTTCACTCCTATCTGTATTGACATGATGCTCATATCCCTAAAAAGAGAAGGATTACCTGTTCATTTTTCTTCTTTGTTTTTACTTTTTGACAGGCTATTACAACTTCAGTGTCTCGCAAAGTGAGCATCGTGGATATAGAGAGAGGGACTCCCTTGTTGGCGTACGATAACTGTGCTAGTCCTATTGATGTCCGACAGCCGCTTATCGTACATCCCTCTTTACCATACCTGGCCGCCTGCACCACAGTCAATGCTCGGGGCATTACTCTTCTTGATTTTAGGATGCCACTGCCACTTGATTTTATCTATGATGTACGTCTTTTCACTTTTATGGCATGACTGTGAAACATATTGCAAGGTATTATGTAAATAAATATTTTTTATTGCCATTTTATTTACAATTAATCTTTGAAATATTGTTTGCCCAGCATGCTTTGCCTGATAAAGCAGTAAATAATCTAATACAACAAATAGCAAAGCCTACTTAGGCACTGATTAAGTGGTTTAGTATCTTGTTAATGCTATGGAATGGTTATCAGTATCTAATCATTAAATCAGGTTTATTGTGTACTGTAGCTTCTATCAGGTCCATACACAGTGAACATATCTCTTAACTTCTTTCTCTTTATACAGTTACACGAGGACAGCATCAATGATATGTGTTTCCTTGATGGGTCCTGGCCATGGGGATCTGGCAAGGCTGTCCTGGTGTCTGGTTCAGCTCTAGGGGAGGTCAAAGTGAACAGTGTAGATGGACGTCCAATATGCTCCTTTTCTGCTCAGCCTCCTGTCACTTGTTTGTACCCTTCCCCTGAGCGCTACAATGTCTCACTCTCTAATGGATATCCCAGTAAGTCAGTTTAAGATTTTATGTGTATTGTATTTTCTGAAATTTAACATACTGTGTTTTGTTCTGCCTATCAAGAAAGATTAGCTCATTCTGTCCCACAGCATCATATATTCAAAGACATAAATAAATAAAAATAAAATAAATAGACCAGCTCTCGGCACCCCTCGAATACAGGAGAAGGGGTCACTAGCCCCTTACTCCTAGCAATTTAGTCACCTCGTACAATATCCATGGCTTATGGAGGAAGGATTCTTCTCCACTTTGAAATATATATCTCGCCCTCAGTTTCTTCAAGGCCAAGGGGTACACTGGAGACTTTGTTTTTCATCTTGCTCATAACTTGAGAAGGCTTCATCTGATCAACTTTAAAAGTTTCACTTCTTGTGTACCTCAACTCGAGTCAGATGCTTAGAACGATTGGCATGTGCATGTGACCTTCATCTAACATTGTTGAACCCTTACTGAGTATCTGGAACAGCTCCAGTAACTCCTAACACCCTAGGCAACATAGCTTCAAGCATTCAAAACAGGAGCCTCCTGAGTCAACAATGGTGAAGAGTGAAAATTGAGTGTAGGAGCAGATTTGCTCATCTTGTGTGTAAAATAGTGTTAAATTTATATTCCTGTTAAATTATATTAAATAATTTTTGGTCAATCTCTTCTAAATAGCTTCATTATTTAATATTTAATGGTAAAAAGAAACTTTGAATTCTTAAAATCTGTGCTGTAACTGGAGAATGAATTATCTGATCGGCTTCAAATTTTCATCACTGGTGTGTCCTGAATGCAAGGTTTATGCTGCTATTGGCTGACATAAGTCCCAATTTTCCATTTTGATTGAATGAATAGTGATATTCATATGTATATTAAATAACTAAAGAATGTTCCTACTAATCAGCTTCAAAATAATAATGGTTCAGTTTATGAGAAGGATGATGCCCCATAACCTTAGTGTGAACAAGTTAATGAGTGTAAATTTTAAATTTTACTGAAATTGTTAAAACATTTCAAATGGCTGGAATTGGATCAGTTACAAATTTTCAACTTTGGTGAGCTTTATTTAAAGAAAGCTTGTTGTTCACTTTCAACTGTGTATATTTCAATTTGACAATTTCATTAAATTGTTTCCCATTAAAATTCTGTTAAAAAATAAAAATATTTTTTCCTCTAGGATTGGAGAGAATTCAAAATAAATATAAATGAGAAAAGACATTCAAAATAGAATATAAATGAGAAAAAATTACTTTTTTTACTGCATTTTTAAATTGAATTAGCAAAGACCTTTTTATTTTCAGGATATTAGTCTGATATAAGAATTCCTCTTCAGTTTAGCTGATAAGTTTGTTGGGTGTTTTGTATTAGATCTGGAATTCTTGTCTTAATTTGCCATTTTTATTATAGGAATTGATAGTCATTTCTGTATGTTGATTTGTGAAAGCCTCTTCTGATTCATTTCAAATATTCAAGACTGATTTAACTGCATTACAAATTTATGCTTCACTCTAAGACCCACATCAGAAAACACTTGTCCTGTTTCCTGACGAACCTTACCTAACCTAACCTGCACTCTGTGCTATTCCAGTCACATGCATTGAGGTACAAGGGACTGAGGTTATGGAATATAGATATACCTTTCTCAGATCATGTAGTGACTGAAATGTATATATAATTCCTTGCTCACAGTCTTACCTACTTCACCTTCCAATATTAGCTGATGTGCTGCTGGAATGTGAGTTAGTTAAGATTTATGATGCGATTCAAGGTAACTGGTTAGCTGGCCTTGAATCCTTGAGATGGGTAGTATGGTGCCTACATTCTAATGGAGGGGGGCGAAGATGTTGCTGAGCGGTGTTGTCAGTGCAGTGACAACATTCAGCAATTAAATGAATGTGTTTCCTCTATATGGGTTCACCCTATCTTGGAGAGAGATGACCATTGTGTTAAAACAAATAAGTCAGTTAATAAATTCATAAATAAATGAAGAATCATGAGGCAGAAACCCTACTCTATCATGCAGGCTTTCCTATATGTATTATAATGTTGTATTGTAGGTGTGATGATGGCCAGCACGGGTGAAGGTCTTGTGTGTTGGTGCGTCGGTAAGCGACCATGGAAGTGGGAGACCCAGAAGGTGAACCCTGGTAGGGTAACATGCATGCGGTACACAGTTAGTGGGGGTGTGCTCTACACTGCTGAAGGTAGGTCATGTGACTTTTGTTGCTATTGCATGCTTCCTTAGCCTACTCTATATGTATTGTGCTTCGTGAAATGGTAGACCCATGTGGGTCATTCAGCATAAATAGTGTTGAAGGTTCAGTCCTCTGTGATAATCATGGCCCAGTGTCTGACCATGCAGGTTGCTTAGCACAGTATAGTGTATATGAATTACCCTATTATATTCAGTATCTTAATAACAATAAGCAAAACCTCTCATTAATGGACTAACAGGAGGATGGGGTTATTACAATAATACCAGTTTCTGCAACTCCAGGATGATGAAATTAATATATCATGATAGTCTGGTTGTCTTCGAAGTAGTGGACTTGGTCCGCTGATATAGAAGGCGACCAGACACTAAGAATACAGATATTGTAACCTGTAGTACTACAGTACAGTACCTGTATATTATAGTATTTTATAGTAGTCTACATAATTTACAGTAATTTTACTTAGATTTTCATGATGGAGAGATGAGATGTAAACTGCTGTGATTAATAGTGGTGATTCAGATTTAATTTTATTCTGAGTCAGTTCTACCAGTGAAAATAATGTATATGGCTGAGATGATGTAGATACCTGAGAGATATAGATGGTTGAGATGATGTAGATGACTGAGAGATGTACATGACTGAGATGTAGATACCTGAAAGATGCAGAGGGCTGAGAAGACACAGATAGTTGAGAAAGTCACACAAAATGCTCTAAATCCAAGGAATATTGGAGACTGAGTGACAAGTGTATGCATGAATGAGGACAAGTGCTAGACTGGCATGGGTGGCCTACAGTCTAGGGAGCAGTGACAATAGACAAGTCTTGGACGTGGCTGCTTTGGCCTATACTGCACTAATGTCCAAGTTATTGGGCTTGATCCGATACTTCAGAACACCACTGGACATTGTTGCTAATGACAGAATGCAGAATTATAAACTTTTTTTTCTGATTATTAGTGTTTGTCCAGGCAATTTTTTTGTCCAAAATTACCAAAATCCATTAATGAGAGGTTTTACTGTAATAATAATAATAATAGTAGTTATAATAATATTAGTAATAATAATAGTAATAATAATAATAGTAATAATAATTGATTTCCACATGATACTTAGTTTTTTGCAAAATTGCAAAATTGGATAACATTTCCAACTGAACTGAAATTGTAGCAAAAAAAAAAGGGGGAGGGGGGTGTGAACTGTCAAACTAACTAATGAAAGTCATTCAGGATATATTAATGATTTAAAGTGCTCTCTGCTGTTTTTTATCATTGAACTGGTCAACACTAGATATTTCAGCAGATAATGAATACTTGCAGGTAAGACTGTGTACCGATATCGCCGCTATCCTGAGCGCCATCAAGTCATTGGACAAGTCTTCAGTCACACGGCTCCCATTTTGGATCTTGATCTTTCACCATACAATGAATGTATCCTTTTATAAGTTCATTTGTAACCAATTATGGCAGCCCGCCATATGTGGATAATTTGACTTGGAAAAATGGGTAATTTTCTTTCAATACACTGGCCATCTCTCACCGAGGCAGGGTGGCCCAAAAAAGAAACACTTTCACAATCATTCACACCATCATTGTCATTGCCAGAGGTGCATAGATGTGACAGGTCAGATGTCCCTCGAAATAGCATACATCTCAAACCCCTCCTCCAAAGTGCATGCATTGTACTTCCTACCTCCAGGACTCAAATCTGGATAACCAGTTTTCCTGAATCTCTTCACAAAATATTGCCTTGCTCATACTCCTGTTAACAGCTCATCAGGTCCCAAAAACAATTTGTCTCTGCTCACCCCTATATAACACACTCACACTTGTTGTATATCCAAGCCACTTGCACACAAAACCTCCTTTACCCCTACCGTCTATCTGTTTCTAGGTAATAAATTTTTTTTTTTTTTCAACAAGTCAGCCGTCTCCTACCGAGGCAGGGTGACCCAAAAAAGAAAGAAAATCCCCAAAAAGAAAATACTTTCATCATCATTCAACACTTTCACCACACTCACACATTATCACTGTTTTTGCAGAGGTGCTCAGAATACAACAGTTTAGAAGCATACACATATAAAGATACACAACATATCCCTCCAAACTGCCAATATCCCAAACCCCTCCTTTAAAGTGCAGGCATTGTACTTCCCATTTCCAGGGCTCAAGTCCGACTATATGAAAAATACCGGTTTCCCTGAATCCCTTCACTAAATATTACCCTGCTCACACTCCAACAGATCGTCAGGTCCCAAGTACCATTCGTCTCCATTCACTCCTATCTAACACGCTCACGCACGCTTGCTGGAAGTCCAAGCCCCTTGCCCACAAAACCTCCTTTACCCCCTCTCTCCAACCCTGTGATGTAGTTCAGCTGGGCTTGTGAGGTCTCTGGGGAGACCTAATTTAACCAATTATATGGTCACACCTTGCCTTGGCAAACGTCTGTAGCCACGCCCACGTCTGAGGTGTTTTGTTCTTGACGGCGTCAGACCTAGGCGTCAGGTCGTACACGTGGTTGTGGAGGGTGCTTGGACCACCATAAAAGCCCAAGGAAGAGCATGATCAGGAGATTCGAGCAGAGCTGCTGCTGGGGTGCAGAGCTCCTGAGCAGAGACTTCGAGCGGAGCTGCTGCTGGGGTGCAGGGCTCGGGAGAAGGCTGCTGAAGTCTCTGGAGGAGACTCTTGGAGACATTGGGCAGAGTACTGGCTTGGAGCAGTACTCGTGCTGTGTAGGTCTTGGGACCTGTGGCTTAGTTCCTGTAGTGAACTGTCCTCTGTACTATTTGTAAGTTATATTCATTTTCTTACTCCCATATTCCCCCGTTCATTCATTACCCCCCCCCCAACATGACAACCCTTTCGAGGACGACCCCTACCCCGCCTTCCTTCCCCTATAGATTTATATGCTTTCCATGTCATTCTACTTTGATCCATTCTCTCTAAATGACCAAACCACCTCAACAACCCCTCTTCTGCTCTCTGACTAATACTTTTATTAACTCCACACCTTTTCCTAATTTCCACACTCCGAATTTTCTGCATAATATTCACACCACACATTGCCCTTAAACAGGACATCTCCACTGCCTCCAACCGTCTCCTCGCTGCTGCATTTACCACCCAAGCTTCACACCCATATAAGAGTGTTGGTACTACTATACTTTCATACATTCCCTTCTTTGCCTCCATAGATAACGTTTTTTGATTCCACATATACCTCAACGCACCACTCATCTTTTTTCCCTCATCAATTCTATGATTAACCTCATCCTTCATAAATCCATCCGCCGACACGTCAACTCCCAAGTATCTGAAAACATTCACTTCTTCCATACTTCTCCCCAATTTGATATCCAATTTTTCTTTATCTAAATCATTTGACACCCTCATCACCTTACTCTTTTCTATGTTCACTTTCAACTTTCTACCTTTACACACATTCCCAAACTCATCCACTAACCTTTGCAATTTTTCTTTAGAATCTCCCATAAGCACAGTATCATCAGCAAAAAGTAACTGTGTCAATTCCCATTTTGAATTTGATTCCCCAAAATTTAATCCCACCCCTCTCCCGAACACCCTAGCATTTACTTCCTTTACAACCCCATTTATAAATATATTAAACAACCATGGTGACATTACACATCCCTGTCTAAGACCTACTTTTACCGGGAAGTAGTCTCCCTCTCTTCTACACATCCTAACCTGAGCGTCACTATCCTCATAAAAACTCTTTACAGCATTTAATAACTTACCACCTATTCCATATACTTGCAACATCTGCCACATTGCTCCACTATCCACTCTATCATATGCCTTTTCTAAATCCATAAATGCAATAAAAACTTCCCTACCTTTATCTAAATACTGTTCACATATATGCTTCAATGTAAACACTTGATCTACACATCCCCTACCCACTCTGAAACCTCCTTGCTCATCTGCAATCCTACATTCTGTCTTACCTCTAATTCTTTCAATTATAACCCTACCGTACACTTTTCCTGGTATACTCAGTAAACTTATTCCTCTATAATTTTTAGTCTCTTTTGTCCCCTTTCCCTTTATATAAAGGGCCTATACATGCTCTCCGCCAATCCCTAGGTACCTTCCCCTCTTTCATACATTTATTAAACAAAAGTACCAACCACTACAACACTATATCCCTCCCCTGCTTTTAACATTTCTGTCATGATCCCATCAGTTCCAGCTGCTTTACCCCCTTTCATTCTACGTAATGCCTCACTACCTCCCCCACACTTACATTCTGCTCTTCTTCACTCCTAAAAGATGGTATACCTCCCTGACCAGTGCATGAAATTACTGCCTCTCTTTCTTCCTTAACATTTAAAAGTTCCTCAAAATATTCTCGCCATCTACCTAATACCTCCATCTCCCCATCTACTAACTCCCCTACTTTGTTTTTAACTGACAAATCCATGCTTTCCCTAGGCTTTCTTAACTTGTTTAACTCACTCCAAAATTTTTTCTTATTTTCATTAAAATTTCTTGACAGTGCCTCTCCCACTCTATCATCTGCTCTCCTTTTGTACTCTCTCACCACTCTCTTTACCTTTCTTTTACTCTCCATATACTCTGCTCTTCTTATAACACTTCTGCTTTGTAAAAAACTCTCATAAGCTACCTTTTTCTCTTTTATCACACCCTTTACTTCATCATTCCACCAATCACTCCTCTTTCCTCCTGCCCCCACCCTCCTATATCCACAAACTTCTGCCCCACATTCTAATACTGCATTTTTAAAACTATTCCAACCCTCTTCAACCCCCCCACTACTCATCTTTGCACTAGCCCACCTTTCTGCCAATAGTCGCTTATATCTCACCCGAACTTCCTCCTCCCTTAGTTTATACACTTTCACCTCCCTCTTACTTGTTGTTGCCACCTTCCTCTTTTCCCATCTACCTCTTACTCTAACTTTAGCTACAACTAAATAATGATCCGATATATCAGTTGCCCCTCTATAAACATGTACATCCTGGAGCCTACCCATCAACCTTTTATCCACCAATACATAATCTAATAAACTACTTTCATTACGTGCTACATCATACCTTGTATATTTATTTATCCTCTTTTTCATAAAATATGTATTACTTATTACCAAATCTCTTTCTACACATAGCTCAATTAAAGGCTCCCCATTTACATTTACCCCTGGCACCCCAAATTTACCTACTACTCCCTCCACAACATTTTTACCCTCTTTAGCATTGAAATCCCCAACCACCATTACTCTCACACTTGATTCAAAACTCCCCACGCATTCACTCAACATTTCCAAAAATCTCTTTCTCTCCTCTACACTTCTCTCTTCTCCAGGTGCATACACGCTTATTATAACCCACTTTTCACATCCAATCTTTATTTTACTCCACATAATCCTTGAATTAATTAATTAAGGTAATAAATGTGTTTATTTAATTGCTTTAGTTTTCAGATATTAAGTAAGCACCTTGATAATTTTACAGTAATGTGTAAATAACTTTCAGAAGCCATTACTATTTTCAAAGACCAGGTATCATGCTATGTCACATGACTGTTTCAGCTGCAGTCATTTTAACCAGTGGGTCAGCAACATTGTATAGTGATACTGGTTATTTATTTTTTGTTAATAGTGTTAGTGTCATTAAATAATAATAAAATACATTGTACATTATTATACTTCTTGAATGGAAGATTCATTCTTGCCATACATCTTAGCGACCTCAGCATACGATTTTTCTTGTTGTCTTTATACGTATATGCTTCTAAACTGTTGTATTCTGAGCACCTCTGCAAAAACAGTGATAATGTGTGAGTGTGGTGAAAGTGTTGAATGATGATGAAAGTATATTCTTTTTGGGGATTTTCTTTCTTTTTTGGGTCACCCTGCCTCGGTGGGAGACGGCCGACTTGTTGAAAAAAAAAAAAAATAAAATATAATTAATTATTATTCCTACAAGTATATGTACAAGGTATACAGGCTTAGTTGACATCAGTGACATACTGTACTACCATACAGAAAGCCACTTGTTTTGCAGAGCATTTTGTGGAAATAAGGCCAGTTTTGTCCCAGGATGCGACCCACACCAGTCGACTAACATCTAGGTACCCATTTTACTGATGAGGAACATGAACATCTGGTGTAAGGAAAGATGTCCAATGTTTCTAACCTTGCTGGGAATCGAACCTGGACCCTCGCTGTGTGAAACGAGAGCTTTAGCCACCAGGCTATGGGGCACCGTGGGAAACACTTCATGGCTTCTCTTCTCTTAGGCTTTGAAGAAGTGTCATCATCACTACTTTTGTGCTTTGGTGCCTTTATTAAGCAAAAGTAAGGTTTATTTTTGAGCCACAGTAAACCATGGATAACAAACCACGGAAACTGAATTCACGGATATGGGGGTTCTACTGTACTATGGTTAATCACCAGTATGTACTGTAGTAGGGACAGATCTACTTTGAAATTAATGAAACTTAAGCTTGAGGGCCCCTAATCCCAGAGGGGCCCCAGAAACAACATTAGTGTACATTGCTTAAAAATTTTTGGTCTACTGTATGAGAAGGGGTTGCAAAGGGGCCCCCATAACAGTTCAAGCTTCAGGGCCTCAGAAATGTAGGTCCCCCACTGTACTGTAGTGTGGTGTTTGCTCTGTGTTCTGTACATGTGACCAGCCTAAGAGTTAAACCCAGTGTTTGTGTTAGTTAAGAGGTACCTTTACCTTTGATATACCTTTAATGAATTCCAAGAGTTTTTCTACTCCCGGAGCTTGGCTTGTATTACGTATTGTAAAATTAACTTGAAAATGTAAATAAAAGTAATTTTGTACATTTCCTTGTGGTAATTGTGCTACTGTGGATCTCTTATTTAGAGAGATCACCTCCTCGTATGTAATTTGAAATGAAAAAAAATACGAAAAACTTGTTTGGTTTTCATTTTCCTTATCTGCCTGTGATTTTTTTCATTCCTGTTTATAAAAGTGTTCCTCTTTCCTTTTCTCTTTCTTTTTTTTCCAATTTGCTTTATCTGTTGTATTCTTAAAGTGTTGGTGCTTGACACTAGTGAGGGGCTCTTGATCAAGGGAATTGGATCTGTGCTCCAGTTTCCTGAAATGAGCCTGAATACCTTCCCCCCCCCACAGGCTCTGTATAATCCCTACGGGTTTAGTGTTCTCCCATGATTATAATAAGTCCGCCAAGGCAAGGTTACCCAAAAAAGAAGAAACACTTTTATCATCATTCACTCCATCATTATTATCATTATTACAAATGTTGAATGTTTTTCATAATATATGACATACATAGCTTTGAACATTGATCTGAATTATTTCCTTAGCTTGACACAGATCTGATCACTGCAGGCAAGGACAACATGGTTGGTCTTCTACACCTCGGAGCCCCAAATCATGGCTGGACCCAACGATGTGAGTTTACATGATCAAGCCTTTCCCACAAACTTGATCTCTTCGAGTCCGATCGTCAAGTGTGCACTCTGAATAATTCTTTCAGTCACGGGAATAAAAACTGAAGGTTCTTGGTCCTTCTGTACATGTGAATGCACTGGTAATACAGAAGAATATTTTTATTTAAAATTAGATTCTTTGAAGTAGAAATGCAAAGATTTGCAGTGCGTGTGTTGAAACTTTGAGCAGACAGTTCAGGTGTAACTTCACAATTCAGGTCGTGTTAAAGTTTCAAAAATTATTGTTGTTGTATTGGAAAATGAAGAGCTACATGTATAGTTAATGCAGTGTATTTTATTTTAATGTATTAAGCAGGACCTGAGGAAAGTAAGTTCTTCCCGCTGTTACTAGCACTTCTTAAAAGTTCAGATTGTACCTTTCTTATTTTTTTAATTTCTAATGTGTGTGTCATATAAGGTTGCATTTGAGATTTATCAGGTAAATTTTATCTTTTGTTCCCATTTCTTTTGTATATACAGTATGTGCTATTTATACTCTTGTTTTCAGGTTAGCATTGGTAAGTAATGGAAGTGTAACTATGTTTATGTCTTGCTTTTTAGGCAGTGTTTGTCACATAATCTGAATTGACTTAAACATAAATTATTTCCAAAAGATATTCTTATGCATTCTCCATGGGGAAGTGGAACAGAATTCTTCCTCCGTAAGCCATGCGTGTTGTAAGAGGCGACTAAAATGCCGGGAGCAAGGGGCTAGTAACCCCTTCTGCTGTATATATTACTAAATGTAAAAGGAGAAACTTTTGTTTTTCCTTTTGGGCCACCCCGCCTCGGTGGGATACGGCTGGTGTGTTGAAAGAAAGAAAGATTCTTATGCATTGATACATACATTTTTGTAAATTAACATGGCATTGTATTTTTTTATTTCAAGATAGTGATCATCTACACCAAGGCTGGTGACCCAAAAAAGAAAAAAACTGTAAAGTTTATCTTCTTTTTACATTGAGTAATTTATATAAGAGAAGGGTTTACTAGCCCCTTGTTCCCAGCATTTTTTAACAACACGCAGGAATGATTCTTTTCCACTTCCGCATGGAATGGTACTGTATGTAAATTTGTGATTTTGCCCCAAAACTAACTTTGAAACCTGGCAGGGCATGCTGTTGACAATAGTGAAGAAACAAAGTACTATATTGAAAACACTTTTGTTTGTATAATGTTTTGAGCTGGTTAGACCTTTGTAGATTTGACTTGTTTGGCAAAATGATTATTGTTTTATATTTCTCCGAGGTGACTCATGAAATCATAATAACACGATTGCAAACAAACCACTGAATGGGTGGGATTTGATGAAACTCCAGGCCAGCTGGCTGAGTGGTTTACACACTAGCTGGAGTTTTAAGACTCAGTTGCCATGGGTTCAAATCCCAACTGTTCCATAGTTTATATTCCTGCAAGCGCAACCTAAAAAGCACAGCATTTCTTTCTGTATGGAGGTATTGCATTTCTTTTGGTAAAACTTTTCTTGAATGCATGGACAACATTAAGGTTTAATTGAATGGTGAGTTTATTTTTCATTATTGGTGAATACTTTTTTATGAATAAAAGTTAGTTAAAAGCTGCGTGTATAATACTAAAAGATCTCAAAACCCGTAAGTTCTGATTCCATTTATAGTTTTATGTGTCTTAGCAGGGTGCTGGGCTGATTGAAGCATCGGTTTGCAGTGGGTACTTCCTCACTTCCATCAGGATAAGTAGAGCTAATTATTTTGATATTAACCTTGGTACTTGATACTGACAGGTGGTCGAAAAAGATGAGTAAGCAAACACCAGGATGTACTTATTAAAAACATTTAGGTCCTGGAACCTTGATTGCCTCTGGTCAAGGTCCTGGAACCTTGGTCGCCTCTGAAGTGATCAAAGTCCTATGACTGAAATATTTCTAATAACCACATGCTAGTGTTTGGTCATGTGTCATTTGAAGCTGCTAATTATTTTGGTAGATCAGTCTCAAAATCCAAAGGTTTCTGGGTGAAAGTTTGTTTTTATTTTCTTGACTTTTAGATTTTCAAAGGGTTTTATTAATTGAAAATAAGGTGTTTCTTAACCACTGTTTGTGTGAAGTTGAATAAATACAAGCAATATTTTCTGGAGTGAAAGTTTGCTACACTACTGAACTCTGTATTGAGGCTTAGGAAGTCCATTTCTTTTATGCTTTTATATTTTTTTCTTAGTCATACAGCAGAGACATGCAAGATAGAATAAGTAAAACACCTGATGCTGTACTTACAACATATATGGTTATTTTAATGATTTTTATTTTTGGAGTAAAGATCTTGTGTAGAGTGAGTTATGATTTGAAATATATTTCCTAGTGATTGTTGTTATACTTTATATCTCTTTATAGACTGTTTGTAATGTTTTTTACCTGTAATGAATATGACACTTGAGGCATTAATGCGAACGGTTATAAATAGTTTGTTAAATCTGTGTTAAATTTTAGTTGTTTTTATGCATTGTACAACTATGATTCAGTACTGGAACGATGCTTCAACTGTAATTTCTACTCACTTGGGCATTATTATTGTTATAGCCATTGGGAAGCACTAAACCTGTAAGGGGTCATAGAGTGCCTGGGGAGTGGGTGGTAATTATTATTATATTTACGAGGAAACGATAAGAGTCAGACCGAATGTCATTATGAGCTTCTTTCTCCTATGTGCGGATTATTTGTGCATGAGGAAGTGCTATATTCATAGTCATTGAGTGCCTACGAATGGGAGGTAATTAAGTGTGATCAGGAGAAGGGAAGACCAGTTTGAATGTACTGTGTATCAGTGGTAAAATATATTAACAAGTTATGTAAATAAGACATGATACTTTATGTGGCTTATGGTATAAAACATCTTTTCAATGAAATGCCACAAACTGCATGTAATGGTATCTGAAATTCTTTACATTGAGAGGGCTTCAGTAGCATCAAGGCTTCACCTTGAAGGAGTAATGTGTACTCGCCTGCATGTGGTTGCAGGGGTAGAGTCACAGCTCCTGGCATAAGAAAGTTTTCATAGTTTGGCTAAACAGCATTAATGAATGATTCTTAAACTGTAGGTATCAAGATTCCCACCACTAAAACTCTAGTTCAACTAGCTAGTTTGCTGAATTCCCCTCAGAGTACCACTTTGAGGGGGATTCAAGCCAGACCCTTGCACCAACCACACATCAAAACCTCTAAACCATTCTCCTATGTTAAATCTTCATTGACTCTGATCTAACAGTCACATGTGTGACTGTTTATTGCCTCCCCACATGTCCATCCATCCATCCCAGATTGATGCATTCTCTTCATCAACCCATCATGTTTCACACTATCTTAACTCATTTTTTGGAGTATGTTTATAGTCACCTATCTTGCTCCACACCATCTTAATCAACTTATCCTGCTACTCTCTCTAGCCTTAACCCCATCCATCACCAAGGATTACGTTTATGCCTTGGTGCTTTTCGCTCTTCCCCTGTTGAGAACCTCTATGCAGAAGCGAATGTTCCATCCTTGTCTGATCGCCGTGATGCCCATTGCCTTCGCTACTATGTACGCTCTCACGATCTCCACAATCCTTCCATTTATAGAATGGTCACCGATATTAGTAGACATTCTTTATTTGTTCGCCGCCCCTGTTTGCTCCATCCCTTTTCTCTTCGCCTACATTCGCTCTTGTCTTCCCTTCAGTTACCACCTTTATATGTTCATATAGCATCTCACTTTTCCCTACCCCCCTGGGAAGTTCCAGCTGTTCGGGTCTGTTCTTTCTCACTCCCTTGCTCGAAAGCCCAACTGCCTACAGTGGCTTCCCGCTCTCTTTTTCTTGATCACTTCCACTCTTATTCTCATGCCATCACTGTGTACACAGATGGCTCTAAGTCTTCAGACGGCGTCGGATTCACAGCAGTGTTTCCAGACAGCATCGTGCGAGGGCATTTACTATCTTCGGCTAGCATTTTTACTGCTGAATTGTATGCCATTCTTGCAGCACTTATTCGTATCGCATCTATGCCTGTGTCATCATTTGTGGTAGTCTCAGACTCCCTTAGTGCTCTACAGGCTATACGAAAATTTGATACATCTCACCCCCTAGTTCTCCGTATCCAACTTGGCTACGCCGTATCTCTACCAAGCATAAAGATATTGTTTTTTGTTGGGTCCCTGGTCATGTCGACGTACAGGGCAATGAACAGGCAGACACTGCTGCGCGGTCAGCATTACATGACCTACCAATTTCCTATAGAGGTGTTCCATTTCTGGACTATTTTGCTGCAATAGCTACCCACCTTCACACCCGTTGGCAACAACGTTGGTCAACTCTGCTCGGTAACAAACTTCATTCTATTAAAACCGAGCATAGGTTACTGGCCGTCTTCTTGTCATCAGTGCCGAGGTTGGGAGACCACTCTCTCCCGCCTTCGCATAGGCCACACTCGTCTTACTCATGGGTATCTCATGGAAAGGCACCCTGTTCCTCTCTGTGAGCAGTGTCAAGTTCCAGTATCGATTAGCCACATTCTGTTAGACTGCCCTCTCTATCATCGAGCATGCAGAATTTACCTCCAACGTCGTCTTCGTTCTACTACTCTCTCTTTACCTTCCCTTCTTGCTGATGGACCCTCCTTTAATCCTGACTCTCTCATTGACTTCTTGACAACGACTGATTTACTCCACAAACTCTGATGATGATACCTTTCGCACTCCCCTCAGCCCTTTCTAGTTCAGTCTCTTGCTGCCCTTTACCCTTTCACCATCCACTGCCCCGCTGTTATCCGTAACCTATTACTCATCCATCTTCCTTTTGCCACCTGATGCCCTCGCTTCCTTCCTGCCCTGCAGCGCTGTATAGCCCTTGTGGCTTAGCGCTTCTTTTTGATTATAATAATAATTAGTCAACTTAACTTGATAATAAATAATGTGCATGCACATCAGGCTGGCTTGCTTTTCAGTCTTGTACAGTGGAGGATTTTTATGCTGGATACAATTTAGAAATCTCCAGTATTAGAGTGAGAAAACCTGCTGCTCAGACAACAAATCTCATCATTGAAGATACCCAAGCATTATGCATCTCTTATTCATCAACTTGCCAGTATTCCATCCCATCAATATAATGAAGCAAATTATTGCAACAACCTCTCTTTCATGGCTTCCAAAGAATAAAAAGGCTTCATAAAGAATAAAAAGGCACAGTACTGTGACTGGAACAGTACACAAATAATGCACATAGGAAAGAGAAGCTAACAACGATGTTACAGTCCAATTTGGACCATTTACAAAGTCACACTGTGTACTTTGTAAATGGTTTAAGTCACACTGAAATGTCATAGTAAGTTTCTCTCTCCTATGTTCAGGTTATTTGTGTATTGTGTTTTAGATGAAGTCATCTGTCTTGCAACCTCTCCTGACCTGACCTTGGCTTTCACTATACCTTACTCTAGATTTCCACCTTAATCATGATGATAATCATGGACAATCAGGAATGTCATCCTAAAAATTAATCTCTAGTTTGTGGGATAGCTGTGAATTGTTCCAATCATGGTAATGTGAATGCTAGTCTTCCTTTTACAGTATGTAATGTACAGTATTCTGTCTGAACAATTATGAAGCAGATGACAGTCCATATTGCAGGTGATCTGAAGGATTTATTTAATGCAGTTGTGTAAATGGCATGAATTATGACTACTGTATCTGGCTACAATCACTTCCTTCCATTTTCCTCTTAATGAATAACTAAAGTGTAATGAACACTTGTCAGTGATCAGTAATAACCCACATGGAGACAGAAACTCATAAGATTGATTGATCTGTATATTTCGACTCCCTTCTGGGATCCTCAGTGTACATAATGTGTTTTAGAGAATAATCTGTATATGACTGTATTTAGGGACTAGTGAATCGGTAGTATTTATGTATCTGAAAGGGAGGGGTGAACAGAGGAAATGTGCTCATGTAAAGAGTAAATATTAGTTATGAACTTTGTGCACTGTTCCATCCTCCCCTCCTCCCCCCACTCCTGCCAAACAAATAATTTCATTAAGGTATTTAGTCTATTAGTAATACTGTATAGCAGCTTCCTGAAAAATTCATGATGGATTTACCATTGTTTATGAATATAACAATCAGTGTGTGTCTAATTGCCCATCCCATGAGTGGGGAAAATGGATGTACAGTACTAATAATGATTGTTTAATCTATACAGGCAGTAATTAAAGCAGCTATTTTTTTACTTGTAATATATTTTTAATACTGTATATGCTATGGGAAGAAATAGAAACTCAGTAATTCATGCCCTAGAGGAAGTTTAGCAGGTTTTATTCCTGAACTTGAGTTTCACCAGTGATAATAAACAATGCTGCCTTGTAATTGGGCATTTTGAATTTTTTGTTCCACCAGAGAGGATTGTTCCATTTTACATGTGACCTCTTGTTTACTTTTTGTATATTTGGCTTAGTTGTTCATGCAGTTTCTTGACCATAGTTTGCAAAATGGTACTTATTTCAGTATTTATAATTATCATTAAATGTAGGGAATATGTCTATGCTGTAATATTGATTTGTATACCTGGAGGAGGTTTCAGGGGTCGTTGCCCCTATGGCCCGGTCTGTGATTAGGCCTCGTCACACATACTTCATGTTTGTGTACACAACACTCAAAAGCAGCATTTTTAGAGTTATTATCTACACTTATGACTAAGATCCAAAATATGTAATATTGTCTTGAGAAAATAATTGTTTTGTGAATTCTCATCTACTTACAAAAATTGCTACGGGTGTTTGTCAATTGAGGGAACCTTCTATCTCAAAGCAGGTGTTGTCAATCGAGGGAACCTTGCATCTTAAAATGTGTTTGTCTGTCGGGGGAACCTCGTATCTCAAAAGAGGCGTTTAAAAGGTTGCATCTTGAGTGTTGGTTCACCATATGTTGCATCAGTTCCACCATGAAGCATCAAGGACAGTGGTGCTAACACCCCCCCCCCCCATCCCCACTCCACACATTGTATGATGGGTTTAGTGCTTCCTTCTGATGATGATGATGATAAAAATAATAATAAATACTGTACAGCATATGCTTATTGTATTTTATTACCATACAATATAATGCTGAATTTGCATTTATCACATATGTACTTTTAAAGGATGGAGGAGCCAGCTTGTTGCATTGAATCATCCACACTCAGTACTTCACATAAATGTAATAATGTTGTTGTGGTTAAGATAACATGGATGCTCTGCTCTCTGGACTATCCCTAGTATTATCTGAGATATTGATTTATCAATCAGGAATTTATTTCTTAAACAGTTTTTTTTTTTTTTACTCTGTGATTTTTATGAACTTGCATGTGTATGAGATGACCAGGTGGTGTATGACCCTTGGGTTTATCATCTATGAATATGGGGTGTTGTGTTATGCAGCAGAAAAGAATAAGTGTCATATTCAAGCAATGGAGTAAAATGCAAGCATATGGGAGATCAGAGCCATGAAGGTCAAGCCACCATAGTTTATCAGGCTCTAATCCTAACTTAGAGATGCAGAAGACAACATCTGCACTTTCCCACAGGCAAAACATTAAACAATCTGGAAATAAAGATATTAGTAGCAGAGGATTCACCCAAGGCTGGGGTTTTTCAAGTACACAAGAATGAGCAAATACTACTACTGAAAAGGCAAATGGGGATCATGAGGTCAGGCTCAGAGAAAGACACCTCACACACAAGGTCACTGCAAGAGCAAGTGTGTTTACTGGTTGCTGTGTACTTGATAAAGCCTGACCTTGAGTGAAACATTGTACTAAAAGGATCCTTTGCTGCCAGTATCCTGTATATGTATGGTATACAATACCAACAAGATAAAGAATTAGACATGTTCATCTGGATATTTTTATACCCAGTGTTGTACATATGTCTAATTCTTTACCAGTATCTTTATTCCCGCTTGTCTACTTTTGATATGGTCTGCCATTGAGGAATCCATTTGTTCACTAACCCAGATTTTGGCCATGGTGGCATTTATTTGTTTCTGCCTCTCAGTGCCTCATATGTTACTGTAAGACTGAGTTCCAGTGTCCATCACTGTCCTTGAAACTTGGAACTCCTATTCTTAATCAATGGATATTTATTATTTTTAATCCAATTTTTTTATTATATACATCCCTCCACAGGATGTTCTTGGAGGTGATATGTCTTGGTCCAAGGAATTGGATCTAACCTCTTTCTTGGAACAAGCCTGACTGTTTCCCTTTCCCCAGGCAGTGTATTACCCCACAAGGTTTAGTGGTTGCTCTTAATGATTATTGTACCCATCAGTCTCCACCTAAAAGATTGATAATGGTATCAATTGTAATGACTGATAAGGAAGAAATCCTTATGATTTACACATCACCTAATATTTTTATTGACAATCTCACATCTGTATTTTATGTCTAAACGTGTTCATCGAATTTATTCAGAAAACTCAGGCCAATAGGTCATGAATTTCTTTATTGGGCTCTTTTTCTAAATGTTTGTAGGCTTACTTAAAAAAAAAAGTCTGTATTAGCATAGGATATATCTTTTCTGAACCTGAGTGGATTAAAGGGTAATAGTGATGGATGCAAAGCAATGTCAGACACTTGCTGGAAAGAACTGTATATTTCAGCTTGTAAGACCCTCCAGGGAGGCACCTTGATGCCAGTGAGAAAGTCTTTATCTAGTGAACTGGACTTATTCTTCTCTTCCTTGGATCAAACTTGAAAGCCTCCCATTCCCTAGGAGCTGTATGATCCCAATAGGTTTAGCACTTTCTCCATGATTAAAATAATTGGCCTCTAACTGATGTTGAAGTACATGTATACAAATTTCTCTAACTTGTATTTTATATAGCTAAGTGGTTTGTCACTTTGCAAGTGTAGATATTGCAGTGCAAGAGTATAGATATTGCAGTGGAATGTATCTTAATGATTTACAAAGTGTCACTGCTGGGTGGAGTACATTTACAGTGCTCAAAATTTGCAAGGATGTGCTCAGAGTTCAAACACAAAACCTGAGAAAACCACTAAGTGTTGTCTGTGTAAACCATCTGCAATCAGGACTTTAAATGACATTTTTTAATATAATAAAGTAAAATGTTTATTTCTTTAAGTACATGTACAAGGTATACAGGCCATAGCTGACATCAGTGACATACTGCTATATAGAAAGCCCCTTGTTATGCAGAGCATTTCTCGCAAATTTGGTCAGTTTTATTCCAGGATGCGACCCACACCAGTCGACTGACACCCAGGTACCCATTTTACTGATGGGGAACGTAGACAACTGGTGTAAAGAAACACTCCCAATGTTTCTACCCTCACCGGGAATCAAATCTGGACCCTCGCCATGTGAAGCGAGAGCTTTAGCTACCAGGCCACAGGGCACTGTGGCCTGGTGAATTTTTTTTTTTTAATTCACAAATTGAGATCCTGCAAATTTTGAGTGAGTAATATACCATATGTTAAATGTAATTAGGAATAATGTACTGGGCGTATAGCAATAAAAGCCAAAGAATGATAATACAGAAGAGTGGTAATTAATAAAGATATTCTTTATAGTTTCAGAGAACATTTTGTATTTGCTTAATAGGTTAGTTTGTATTCTTAATAAAAGAAATTTTTAAGTTGTATTTTTAATGCCCTTAATTTCCAGATCATTTTAAGGGGTCACTGAAGGGCACTTCAATGACCCCTTGGATCAAACCCATTTACCTCCCATACCCCAGGTGCTGCATGATCTTTGTGGGTTTAGCACTTCAGTAATAACCTGTCCTCAGATTATTATTAGTTGTGTTAGCAGTGTTTAACCCACAGCGGTCTTCTAGCACCTGGAGGAATAGCAGACAATAAAGTTCAGTTAAGGGAAATGGAAAATAGATAAAATTGCTTAGATTATGAACCTTTCACCAAGAATAATAATACTGAGCTAGCATTGGCTTAATTAAAAGTGTAACAGCAATCATTATAGATGTTTGCCTGAAAGTACCAGAATGTATATTGAGGTTGTGATCTTAGTGTGACTACCAGTTTGCTGCTCATTAACAGACTCCCCTCAAAGGAGGTTCCTTGATGCTGAGAGGTTCTTGATCTAGGGAATTATATCTGCTCCAATTCCCTGAATTAAGCCTGAATCCCTAACATCCCCCTCCCTCCAGAGTCGCTGCATAATCCCTACAAGTCCAGTGCTCCCCATGATAATAATGACCTTGCAGATGCTTGTGCAGGCATGGATGGTTAATTCAGAGCCACCACTCACTAATATACAGGGTGTTTCAAAACGATGGACCCAATTGGGTCCATTTTGAAGCACCCTGCACAATTGATTATGCTTCCAACTGTGCCCTATCACAGTTTTAAATCATCAGTTCCCTGAAGGGAGGCACCTTGATGCAGGTGATGGACTCTTCATTGAAGAAACTGGACCTCTTTCCTGCCTTGGATTGAACCTAATTCCCCCCCCATTCCTAGTGCAGTATGACTTATGGTACACAATACACAAACAACCCGCACATAGAAGACAGGAGCCCACGACGACGCCTCAGTCCGACTTGGACCATTTACAAAGTCACGCAGTGTGGCTTTGTAAATGGTCCAAGTCGGACCAAGGCATTGTCGTGAGCTCCTCTCTTCTATGTGTGAGTTGTTTGTGTATTGTTCCAGTCACGGTATTGTGCTTTTTTTTTTTATTTATGACTTATGGGTCTAGCTCTTCCCCCTCATTATCATAATTTAAATTTTCTGTTACTTAAAGTGCCTGTAATTGTAAAAATGTTAAGAATCTCTTAATATATATGGGATCCTTTCCTGCCTTGGGTCAATAATACCTCACTTAATATAACTCCACTGTGCTCCATGACCCTTGTAGGTTTAGTGCTTCTTTTTGATAACCCCATTATCAACCCCTTATACCCCTCAAGAAAGGTTTCTTGATGTTGGTTAATAAAATCCCATTAGCCACCCATTACATTGTACCTTGCTTAATAAAACCCCATTAACCACCCCTTACAATGTACCTCACTTAATAAAATCCCATTAACCACTCCCTTACAATATACCTTATGAAGAAAATTTTGGATTTTCCTAAATTCAGCATGTGTAAATTTGAATAATACAATAATTTTTTTTACTATTTTTTTATTAACATCGGCTGATTCCCACCAAGGTAGGGTGGTGCAAAAAAGAAAAACTTTCATCATCATTCATTCCATCACTGTCTTTCCAGAGGGACGCCTTACACTACAGTTATAAAACTGCAACATTAACACCCCTCCTCCCCTCAAGGAAGGTTCCTTGATGTTGGTGAGGGGCTCTTGATTTAGGGAATTGGATCTGTGCTCCAGTTCCCCGAATTAAGCCTGAATGACTTCCACATCCCCCCCCCAGGCGCTGTATAATCCTCCGGGTTTAGCGCTTCCCCCTTGATTATAATAATAATAATAACACCCCTCCTTCAGAGTGTAGACACTACTTCCCATCTCCAGGACTCAAGTCCAGCCTGTCGGTTTCACTGAATCCCTTCATAAATGTTACTTTGCTCACACTCCAATAGCACTTCAAGTATTAAAAACCATTTGTCTCCATTCACTCCTATCAAATATGCTCACAAATGCTTGCTGGAAGTTCATGCCCCTTGCACACAAAACTTCCTTTACCCACTCCCTCCAACCCTTCCTAGGCCGACCCCTACCCCACCTTCCCTCCACTACAGATTTATACACTCTCGAAGTCATTCTGTTCCATTCTCTCTACATGTCCGAACCACCTCAACAACCCCTCCTCAGCCCTCTCGATAATAGTTTTGGTAATAATCCCACACCTCCTAATTTCCAAAACTATAAATTCTCTGCATTATATTCACACCACACATTACCCTCAGACTTGACATCTCCACTGCCTCCAGCCTTCTCGCTGCAACATTCATCACCCATGCTTCACACCCATACAAGAGTGTTAGTACAACTATATTCTCATACATTCCCCTCTTTGCTTCCATGGCCAAAGTTCTTTGTCTCCACAGACTTCTAAGTGCACCACTCACCCTTTTCCCCTCATCAATTCTATGATTCACCTCATCTTTCATAGACCCATCTGCTGACACGTCCACTCCCAAATATCTGAATACATTCACCTCCTCCATACTCTCTCCCTCCAATCTGATATCCAATCTTTCATCACCTAATCTTTTTATCCTCATAACCTTACTCTTTCCTATATTCAGTTAATTTTCTTCTTTTACATACCCTACCAAATTCATCCACCAACCTCTGCAACTTCTCTTCAGAATCTCCCAAAAGCACAGTGTCATCAGCAAAGAACAACTGTGACAACTCCCACTTTGTGTTTGATTCTTTATCTTTTATCTCCACACCTCTTGCCAAGACCCTCACATTCACTTCTCTTACAACCCCATCTGTAAATATATTGAACAACAACGGTGACATCACACATACTTTGTGGAAAATACTGTATATATTTTCCAGAGATTCAGTATTTATATGTAAATAGATGGCCATACTGTATTTAATGATATTTATGTCATAGAAAACGGAAAGCCTGCGTCTGCGCAGACGAGACTTGCCATCTTGGTTTTGAATTGGATACAACGTTAGTTCAATGGGAAGGAATTTTCGTGCTCTAGAGGTTAAAATTGGGCTGACACCTCTCAAATAGGAGGCGAAATTGTTAGACATGCATTCCTGCATAACTTGAGATATCAGACGACTGGAGAAGACAGCTCCAGGAACCTCAGATGAGCTCTCTAGATTTGTGTATAATTCTGGCCAGTGTTTTCATAAATTTAGTTAGTGAGGTTTTTCTGAGCATGATAAAACTTAATATCCAGTCAAATTGGTGAGTGATATTAAGATATATTTTCCTTCTGTTATGTAATTGTGTATATATAAAACCATTTATCATTTTTAATATACAGTCCACAAATTTATATATTTACCAGAACTCCTGGTGATATATATTTCATTTATAATTAATAGGTCCAGAGCAACTTGTGGATATGACAGTGGTAAGTATCGAAGGGGGACATTTTTTGCGACCTAGGTGTCCCAAATTCCTACTTGTCTATGTAACATTGATGTTTAGGTAATCACAATGTAAAGGATTGTCATGCTAAATTAAACAACTGTTATCAATGTCACAAAGGAAGACACCATGTAGTCATGTGTAAAGGTCTATATGATAATGTTGATAATAATGATAATGTTGACAATCCTGACACAACAGTAGCTAACGTAAAAATTTCTGCTAATATTAATAATGATGGTTTTGCTTAAGTAGCCTTACCTGTGTTACAGGTAAAAATTGATGATAAAAGGCATAAATAAAAAAAATGTAAATGCATTATTGGACCAGGGATCCCAGCGTACTTTCATAAAACGTAAATGTCTTGATGGTATGAAAGTACAGATGGGAGATCCCACAACTTTAAAATTATCTGGTTTTCTCTTGGATAAAAGGGCTCAATTGTATGACACTGTTTATGTAACTGTCAGGTTGGGCAATGAGATAAAACGTGTTAATGCAGTAATTGTAGATAGACTTCCAGATAAAATATCTACAGTAGGGCTTAGTAAAGCTACAGAAAGACTCTCACATAATGTAAATTTAGCACCTTCTGGTGTAAGTGATGATTCTGTAGGCCCAATAAATATTTTGATAGGTAGTGACTATTATGCCTCCTTTGTAAAGGGTATGGTAAAGAAATGTGGTGTCACCCTTTTGAAGACTCCCAGGAGGCCATGTAATTGTAATGGGTAGGATTCCTCGTATATTAATTCATGACTAGAGGAAACAACAATCCATACTGTGTGTCTTACTCTGAAATCGTACCCCAGTATAATTCTTCCAAGAGGATGGTGTTGGAGCCAGTGCATAAATTGTGGGAATTAGACAGCATTGGGAATATATGTAAATGAAGAAAGTCCGACATTCTTTTACCCCAGGAGCAATACCTGAGAGATGTAAATTTGAACCTGGACAATATGGGTCGATTCGGGAGACTGACCCATCAATGCCCATAATTAGAATGGCATATAGACAGTTAAGGGCTCAGCTCCCGCGAACTGGAAAGAGCCAGAATTGTTAACTACCTATAATTGATATAATTGCTGGCAGTTTATTAATAAATTTATAAAGGGAGGTACCTCCTGAGCAAGCCAAAATTTATGGTCACAATTTGCCACTCACGGAGTGAAGAAGGATTCTAGACCTCCTCTGAAATTGGTTTAATTTTTAGTGCCAGGAGTACAAAATGAAACCTAGTTTAAATGACTGTTTGATGACAGGTCCGTTGTTGACGGAAAAATTAGGAGATATCTTATTAAATTTCAGAGTAAAGAATTATGCCTTTACGGCTGACATAAGTAAAGCTTTCCAAAGAGTGGGTTTACAAGAGGCTGACCGGGATTGTACCTGCTTCTTATGGCCTGAGAACCCTAGTGACCCACTTAGCCCTCGGGAAAACCCTTTTCGCTTTAGGAGGTAAAATTTGGTGCTACATCCAGTCCATTCCTACTTCAAGCGACGATAAATGCACACCTTAAATGTATGGAAAGTTCATTGAGAAAAGTAATGAGCAAAACAATTTTGTGGAAAAATTCCTGGGTGTGACGTTAACTGAAGAGGAACTGTTAATGACTTTGGGAGGGGCTAATAAAATAATGCAAAGTGCAAATATGCCTTAAAGGGAATGGAATAGTAATTGCCCAAAATTTAAAAGGACAAAATAAGTAAAGATTACCCTGGAGATGAAGTACCAAAATGTAGTAATGTAATTGGGATTAATTTGGGGATACTGAGAGAGATTTGTTAATGTTAAAACCTATAATTACAGTATGCCCAACAAATTAACTAAGAGAGTTTTGCTTGTAAAGTTTCCAAAGGGTTTTGATCCACTAGGTTTAGTGTCACCCCTTACTATAAGGGGGAAAAATTATTAATTCAGGAAGCATTGAAACTTAAATGTGCTTGGGATGAAATTCTACCTGAGGAATTAATTAACAGGTGGGATGAATTAATTGGTGATTATGAGAAAATTCCAATGTTGGAGTTCCCACGCCAGGTGGCCAATCCAAATGGGAAAAATGTACTCCACATTTTTTGTGATGCTTCAAAATTGGCATATGGAGCAGTTGCTTACCTTCAATGTAATAGTTTATCTCTCTTGTTATTCTAAGGTAAAGTGTCTCCAATTAAATCACGCACCTTACCTCAGTTGGAATTAACAGCCATTTATGTAGGTGTCAAATTAGCTAATTTTATAAGAAATAAGTTGCATGAGATAAATATTAGCGACACTGTAATTTGGTCTGATAATGAGGTATCCTTACAATGGATTCATAATGGAAACAGTAAAATTGTGTACATACAAAACAGAGTCGCTGAAATTAATCAGATGCAAGAGAAGTATAATAGTTTGGGTCAGCATGTGTTAACATTTAATCATATACCTGGTAAGGAGAATCCAGTGATTTCTTGTCCGAGGTTTACCTTATGCTAAATTTGAAATGCTGTATCTGGTTTAAAGGACCTAGTGGTTGGTAAATAAAGCTAATGGCCTGTACAAAAGGCGTATTTTGCTCCTGTTGAAATTACTGTGACCACCGCTCCAATAGTTTGTCCTCCTTAGCCATTGATATAAAATAGGTATTCTTCTTTTACCCAAACTAATCAGTGCAACTAAGTTTGTGTTTAAATTTCTAAACAAGATGAATATATCATGTAAGTTTTCACTCCTCTTGAATATTGGATAAGAGGGTACAGGAGGAAAAACTATGGAAATGAGATTAAATTGATGATGGAAAGAAAAATTGTGAAAGGTTCCATAATAGAGAAATTGGGGCTGTATTTAGAGAACAATGTAATTTGGTGCAGACGTAGGTTACAAAAATGCTGAATTGGGTGATTATGCTAAACACCCTATCTTACTGCCCAAAACTCATCATCTAACAAAATTTTATTGTTCTAAATGCCCATAAAAATGTAATGTATGGTGGGGTACAAGATACCTTAAATTGTATTAGGGAAACTTTCTGGATTCCACAAGGACGGCAAGTGTTTAAAAAAGGGTGATTAAATCTTGTGTAATATGTCGCGTGTGGATTCCAGATCCTATATGTACCAGGTCCTCCACCATTGCCAAAGGAGCGTGTACAATTAGTGAACCATTTGATGCAACAGGTGTAGACTATAGTGGTCCCAATAATTTTAACAGGTACTTCGATGGTGTTCCACTGAACGTGTTGTATGCTTGTTCACTTGTACTGCTTTCTAGGGCAGTTCATTTAGAAGTGGCACAGGACTTGTCTGCAGAACAGTTTATACAGCTGTTTCGAAAATTTGCAGCTAGGAGATCCTGTCCGAGATTGATGATTTCGGATAATGCCACAAATTTGTAGCAGGTGCTCAACACTTGATAGAAAATTAAATAATAGTTTAACGATGTTCAATCTTTGTTAACCCAGCGAGGGTGTACCTGGAAATTTATTACTCCTAGAGCCCCTTGGCAGGGGGGGCTGTACGAAAGACTGATAGGCACAGTGAAGAGATGTCTCCACAAAGTACTACACCAGAAGAGAATTAATTTGGAAGAATCCCGTACAGTGTTAGTGGAGGCAGAAAATCGTATAAATAATAGGCCTCTCTCGTACATGAGTGATACACCTGATACAGATGTATTAACACCTTCTCACCTAATATGTGGAAGGAAATTGGAAGGTGCTCCTGTCTATAGAGATAATCCGGAAGAAAGTGATGAAGATTACAATGATGCGGCAGTGTTGTGTAATAAATTTAAAATGTTAAATAAAGTAATTGATCATTGGTCTAATGTGTGGCGTAAGGGAAAATCTTCTTACCCCTACGTGAACACTTTTATGGTGCGACAGAGGCAGTAAGTCGACAGACCATTCAACCAGGTGACATTGTGTTAATTGACACTGAACAACATCGAACATTGTGGCCTTGGGCAAAGTATTGACATTGTACCCAGTGCACAAGGTGTTGCCCGGAATGTCAAAGTGTTGTGTCGTGGCCAGGAAAATTTATGCACATTAATAAATTGATTCCCTTGGAATTAGGTGTTCAATCAAACGTAAATGAAAATCTGAGGGGAAAATGACACGAGTGATTATGGAAGATAACGCCCGACCAAGTGATGCCCGGGAAAATGAAATCGTAGCAAGACCTACTAGGAGAACAGCCACTCAAGCCAGAACTGGGGTGGAATCGTCTCCTAAAGGAAGGGGGTAATTTGAATCGTTTAAACAACCAAACTCCGGCCGCCGCAGTGTGGAAAATACTGTATATATTTCCAGAAATTCAGTATTTATATGTAAATGATGGCCCCTACTGTATTTAATAATATTTATGTCATAGAAAACGGAAAGCCTGCGTCTGCGCAGACGAGACTCGCCAAACTTGGTTTTGAAATTTGGGTACAACGTTAGTGTAATTGGGAAGGAATTTAGTGCTCTAGAGGTTAAAATTGGGCTGACACCTCTCAAATAGGAGGCGAAATTGTTGGACATGCATTCGTGCATAACTTGAGATATCAGACGACTGGACCCAAAACAGCTCCCGGAACCTCAGATAAGCTCTCTGATTTGTGTATAATTTTTGGCCATTGGTTTTTATAAATTTTTGTTAGTGAGGTTTTTCTGAGTATGATACAACCCAATTCCAGTCAAATTGGTGAGTGATATTAAGATATATTTTCCTTCTGTTATGTAATTGTGCATATATAAAACCATTTATTATTTTTAATATACAGTCCACAAATTTATATATTTACCAGTATTCCTGGTGATGTATATTTCATATAATTAATAGGTCCAGAGCAACTTGTGGTTATGACAGTGGTAGGTATCGAAGGGGGACATTTTTGCGACCTAGGTGTCCCAAATTCCTACTTGTCTATGTAACATTGATAAATAATAATTATCTTTGTTATCATTTACTTTTATGTACATAATTAGTTACATTCAGATAAATGCAATTTTCCACATCCTTGTCTAAGGCCTACTTGAACTGGGAAATAATCTCCCTCTCTCGTAACTGGAAGGTCCTGGAGGGATTGGTACCAAACCTGCGCACGAAAATCACTCCATATGAAAGCAAAAGACTCGGCAGGAGATGCAACATCCTCCGATGAAAAGCAGGGGTGCCACGAGTACACTGAGAGACAACACAATAAGTGTCCGGGACCCAAGACTGTTCGATTGCCTCCCAGCATACATAAGGGGGATTAGCAATAGACCCCTGACTGTCTTCAAGAAGGCACTGGACAGGCACCTAAAGTCAGTACCTGACCAACCAGGTTGTGGTTCGTACATCAGCTTGTGTGCGGTCACCAGTAACAGCCTGGTTGATCAGACCCTGATCCACCATGAGGCCTGGTCTCAGACCAGGCTGCGGGGGCACTGACCCCCGAAACCCTCTCTAGGTAAACTCCAGGTACATACTCTAACTTGAGCCTCACTATCCTCGTAAAAACTCTTCACTGCTTTCAGTAACCTACCTCCTACACGATACATCTGCAACATCTGCCACATTGCCCCCCTATCCACCCTGTCATACGCCTTTTCCAAAACCATAAATGTCACAAAAACCTCTTTACCCTTATCTAAATACTGTTCACTTATATGTTTCACTGTAAACACCTGGTCTACACACCCCCTACGTTTCCTAAAGCCTCCTTGTTCATCTGCTATCCTACTCTCCGTCTTACTCTTAATTCTTTCAATAATAACTCTACCATACACTTTACCAGGTATACTCAACAGACTTATTCCCCTATAATTTTTGCACTCTCTTTTATCCCCTTTGCCTTTATACAAAGTAACTATGCATGCTCTCTGCCAATCCCTAGGTACCTTACCCTCTTCCATACATTTATTAAATAATAGCATCACCCACTCCAAAACTATATCCCCACCTGCTTTTAACATTTCTATCTTTATCCCATCAATCACATCTTCCCTATCTTCATCAACATTCAACAATTCCTCAAAATATTCCCTCCATCTTTCTGATACCTCTAACTCTCCATTTAATAATTCTACTCTCCTATTTTTAACTGTCAAATCCATTTATTCCCTCAGGCTTCCTCAATTTATTAATCTCACTCCAAAACTTTTTCTTATTTTCAACAAAATTTGTTGATAACATCTCACCCACTCTCTCATTTGCTCTCTTTTTACATTGCTTCACCACCCTCTTAACTTCTCTTTTTCTCTCCATATACTCGTTTTTTTTCGGCCTGAATTTGTAATAGGAACCCGTGTTCATGTCCCCTGCTGAAGAATTGGGACAGGAAATTTGCGGGACCTCAAGAAATACGTGTGGATGGCAAAAGATAAGGGATACAACCATCACAAGGAAGTGTGCCATTAGTCCTTGCAGTTAGACCTCTAACTGACCAGTGTAGGGGTCTAAGTGTCAGGCAGGTGTTGTGGTGTGATCCATCTACAATAATTAAATGATAAGTGGTAATACAAATTTCTTTCGTGTACCCAGCAAGCCTGATCATATACAATCCACAACTTTAATTTACCAGAGTAGCTGGTTTTAATATTGTAATTATTAATTTACTGTCAGGTCTAGATTTTTGAGAGTGGTAGGGAGTGGGCATCGAGGAGTTAGTCCTGCGACCTACTGTAACTTAAGTCCCACTTTGCCCAAATTACTTGCAGGTAATAATTTAGGTAATACCCTGTAAACCTCCTGCAGGTAATTTGCTCACATAATAATTCATAAAACCTCGGTTAATAAGGACCCCATTAACCACCCCTTTGTACTGTACATTCCCAGGAGACCTAGGTACCCCCATACGCTCTGTTAGCGCTCTACCTTGACACCTCATGACCCCCCCCCCTCCAGCAGCAATTAAGAGGGAGAGGGTGCTGACTTAATGACCTGAACTTAATGACCTGAACTTAATGACATGAACTTAATAAGTCATATCAAGTGTTCGTCAGCGTCTGGGAGCCAGAGTAACCTAACAGACACCCCCCACAACCGCCACGCAAACCTCGCCTCTACGTCGCAAAGACGTAAGGTAGAGTTTAGCCCGAGTTACTGGCGCTCTGGGTTGGCCGCTGATCAACACTCACGTCTTGGTGTACTTAAATTCATCAAAGGGGATACCAGTCCATCAAAGGGGATACCAGTTCATCAAAGGGGATGCCAGTTCATCAAAGGGGATACCAGTTCATCAAAGGGGATACCAGTTCATCAAAGGGGATGCCAGTTCATCAAAGGGGATACCAGTTCATCAAAGGGGATACCAGTTCATCAAAGGGGATACCAGTTAATCAAAGGGGATACCAGTTCATCAAAGGGGATACCATTTCATCAAAGGGGATACCAGTTCATCAAAGGGGATACCAGTTAATCAAAGGGGATACCAGTTCATCAAAGGGGATACCAGTTAATCAAAGGGGATACCAGTTCATCAAAGGGGATACCAGTTAATCAAAGGGGATACCAGTTCATCAAAGGGGATACCAGTTAATCAAAGGGGATACCAGTTCATCAAAGGGGATACCATTTCATCATAGGGAATACCATTTTATCAAAGGTACAGCTGTACCTCCGGGAACACCTGTACCTCAGATAACACTTGTACCTTCAGGAACACCTGTACCTACAAGAGCAGTTGTGAACATTAAAATGGTATAAAATACCGACAGATTGTTAGGTAAGACACATATGCAACAGTTAGGTATCTTTATTTCGAAACGTTTCGCCTACACAGTAGGCTTCTTCAGTCGAGTACAGAAAAGTTGATAGAAGCAGAAGATACTTGAAGACGATGTAATCAGTCCATCACCCTTAAAGTTTTGAGGTGGTCAGTCCCTCAGTCTGGAGAAGAGCATTGTTCCAGACTGAGGGACTGACCACCTCAAAACTTTAAGGGTGATGGACTGATTACATCGTCTTCAAGTATCTTCTGCTTCTATCAACTTTTCTGTACTCGACTGAAGAAGCCTACTGTGTAGGCGAAACGTTTCGAAATAAAGATACCTAACTGTTGCATATGTGTCTTACCTAACAAGAGCAGTTGTATTTCCAGGAACATCTGTACCTGAGGGTAAAGGCAGGTATATGCACTTGTTATCAGCACGGTGCTGGAGACACAGCACTTAGTTCCACTTTATGCCTGGATGCTGTGAGCTGCTGCAGGGTAACAGCATCTCAGGAGCCTTGCCGGAGACGAGATAAAGGTAGCAAGCTTTCCTAGATGTATTGTTGAAGCGTGAGCTGACATAGGGACGCCTCCTTGCTCTCCTCTCTCTCTCTCTCTCTCTCTCTCTCTCTCTCTCTCTCTCTCTCTCTCTCTCTCCTCTCTCTCTCTCTCTCTCTCTCTCTCCTCTCTCTCTCTCTCCTCTCTCTCTCTCTCTCTCTCTCTCTCTCTCACTCTCACTCTCTCTCTCTCTCTCTCTCCCTCTCTCCTTTTACTCGAAGAAGACGGAGGAGGAAGAAGACGATGATGATGAGGAGGAGAGGTTTAGTAAGTGTTTTTCTCTGGTGCATATTGAGTCTTTTCAAGTTTGCAATACGTACAAGGAATCACGTTTGTAATTATATATATATATATATATATATATATATATATATATATATATATATAATATATATATATATATATATATATATATATATATATAGAGAGAGAGAGAGAGAGAGAAGATACCTGAAAGATGAGGTGAATCATAGAACTGACAAGAGGAAAAGGTGAGTGGTGCACTTAGGAGTCTGTGGAGACAAAGAACTTTGTCCATGGAACAAAGAAGGAAATGAACATAAAAATGGTATACAATCCCGGGACGGTTGGTAGGTAAGAACATATGCAACAGTTAGACAACTTTATTCCGAAACGTTTCGCCTACACAGTAGGCTTCTTCAGTCGAATACAGAAAATGGGGCGGGAAAAACAGTAGAGATGGGGAAGCCGATGTATCAGTCCATCACCCTTAAAGTTCGTAGATTTGAGGTTGTCAGTCCCTCGGCGGAAGAATTCAGTTCCATAGTCGGGAAACTATCTGAGATCAAGCGACAGTGCGGAGATTAATACTGTCGGAAGGAGAGGTGCAGGGTTAGTAGTAGTAGTAGTAGTAGTAGTAGTAGTAGTGTAGTAGTAGTGAGAGGCCACTGAAGGTCATGTCCCTTCTCAGATCCAACACTTCTCACTTGAAAAGCTTGTCCAAGGTGTTTTCTGTACCAAGATGCCACGTGTTGCAGTGTCTGACAAGATGAACATCAAAATGGTATACAATACCGACAGGTTGGTAGGTAAGACACATATGCAACAGTTAGACAACTTTATTCCGAAACGTTTGCCTAAAAAGTGGCTTCTTCAGTCGAATACAGAAAGTAGGCAGGAACAGTAGAGATGTGAAGACGATGTAATCAGTCCATCACCCTTAAAGTCTGTAATAAAGTTGGTAGAATTACCGACAATATGTAAAGTAAAAGGACACAAGTGCAACTAATGTGACATTTATTGTGGCAACGTTTCGCTCTCCAGGAGCTTTATCAAGCCATTACAAACAATACATGGACACAGAGGGTATATAAAGGCTCAGAGTGAGGTGAATACTAGTGAGGTACCATTTCGATGTTCACTAGTGGTGGTAGTAGTAGTAGTAGTGGTAGTGACAAAAGTAATACAATATGGTAGAGCAATTAATTCGTACATGAGTAAAAGGATATAAAAGCTATTACTTGGGTAACATAAAAATAGGTTGGACAAATATAAACTGGAATGAGGCAGGTTGTTTCAGTGTTCACTCTCTGTGCTTTGTGTAGTATAACAGGAGAGACTATGTGATGGCAGGGTTTACTGTTTTCAGGAGGATTCTTGCTAAGACTTCGGAGATGGTGAAGCTGCCGTTGTTTTGTTTAATTGTATTTGAAACAGCGATCAGTGCTGATTCAAGGCACTTGCGTGTGCGGAAATTAGTGATAAAAGAAACTAATTTCCGCACACGCAAGTGCCTTGAATCAGCACTGATCGCTGTTTCAAATACAATTAAACAAAACACGGCAGCTTCACCATCTCCGAAGTCTTAGCAAGAATCCTCCTGAAAACAGTAAACCCTGCCATCACATAGTCTCTCCTGTTATACTACACAAAGCACAGAGAGTGAACACTGAAACAACCTGCCTCATTCCAGTTTATATTTGTCCAACCTATTTTTATGTTACCCAAGTAATAGCTTTTATATCCTTTTACTCATGTACGAATTAATTGCTCTACCATATTGTATTACTTTTGTCACTACCACTACTACTACTACTACTACTACCACCACTAGTGAACATCGAAATGGTACCTCACTAGTATTCACCTCACTCTGAGCCTTTATATACCCTCTGTGTCCATGTATTGTTTGTAATGGCTTGATAAAGCTCCTGGAGAGCGAAACGTTGCCACAATAAATGTCACATTAGTTGCACTTGTGTCCTTTTACTTTACACCCTTAAAGTCGTAGAATTTGAGGTTGTCAGTCCCTCGGCCTGGAGAAGTTCAGTTCCATAGTCAGGAACTATCTGAAGATCAAGCGACAGTGCGGAGACTTAAATACTGTCGGAAGGAGAGGTGCAGGGTAGTAGTAGTAGTAGTAGTGAGAGGCCACTGAGAGGTCATGTCTCTCTCAGATCCAACACTTCTCACTTGAAAAGCTTGTCCAAGGTGTTTTCTGTACCAAGATGCCTACTGTGTAGGCGAAACGTTTCAGAATAAAGTTGTCTAACTGTTGCATATGTGTGTTAGGTAAGACACATATGCAACAGTTAGGTATCTTTATTTTGAAACGTTTCGCCTACACAGTAGGCTTCTTCAGTCGAGTACAGAAAAGTTGATAGAAGCAGAAGATACTTGAAGACGATGTAATCAGTCCATCACCCTTAAAGTTTTGAGGTGGTCAGTCCCTCAGTCTGGAGAAAGCATTGCTCTTCTCCAGATGGGGGATGACCACCTCAAAATTTTGGGTGAGGACTGATTACATCGTCTTCATTTTCTTCTGCTTCTTCAATTTTTCTGTACTCGGGGGGCAATTAAAAACAAATGCTTAAAATGTGATCCTTTTTTACTACGTTTCGCCCACCAGGGGGCTTTTTAAAGTCACAAACAAAACTCCCGGGGGTGGAAGGAAGCGGTATTTAATGTCGGCTGGAGGTAAAGAAGCTGCACTATGATGTCCCGATTTGGGTTGTAGAGTCTAAAAAACGGGGGTAGCTTGGAAAGGAACGGGACAATTTTGTAGAACCTTCACAGTGAGAAGTCTCCCCAAAAAACTTGTCCATCCCCTTTCCCCCAAGTTACCAAGTTTTTAGACCTCAACCCAATCGGACATAAAACGATGCGCATTCTTCACCTGCCACAGCCGGACTATAAATACTCGCCCCTTCCCCCCGGGTAGTTTGTTTTGACTTGAAAAAGCCCACTGTGGGGGCGAAACGTATCAATAAAAGGGTCACAAATTTTACGGAATTTTGGGGTTTTTATTGCATTGTGTGGTTTTTTTTATACCCTTTATTTCCATTTTCTGTACTCGGGCTGAAAAAGCCCACTTTTGTAGGGAAACGTTTTAAAAATTTAAAAAATTTCCCAAAATGTTGCATATGTGTCTTAAATAAAACCCAAAAATTTTCGGTATTTTTTTTTACCATTTTAATTTGCATATGTGGGTTTTTCCTTTCCCAAAAAAGGAAATGTATGAGGTATTTGTTATTCAACTCTCCCTTTTGTGGGTGTGAGCCCTGGGTTGGGGAATTTTTGCCCAAAGGGGGGGAAGGTGGAGGCGGGGAGATGTCAAGTCTGAGGGCCCCCGTGTGGTTTTGAATTTTAATGCAGGGGAAATTTTAGTTTGGAAATTTGGAGGAGGGAGGGATTACCAAAACTATTATAGTGGGCCGAAAGGGGGGGGTTGTTTAGTTGGGTTTTAGACATGGAGAGAAAGGAACAAAAAAAAGGGCTTCGAGAATTTTGAAAATCTGTTTGGGGAGAAGGGCGGGGTAGAGGTCGGCCTAGGAAAAAGGGAGGAGGGAGGGGGGGGTAAAAAAGGGGGTTTTTTTGTGCGAGGGGCTTTTACTTCCGCAAAGCATGTGGGAGGGGTATTTGTTTGGAGTGGGAAAGGAGACAAAAAAGGTTTTTTTAAAACTTGGGGGTGCTGTTGGAGTGTGAGCAAAATAAAAATTTATGAAGGGAGGGGCCCCGGGAGGCCCTACTTGAGCCCTGGAGAGGGGGAAGTACAGTACCGTCACTCTGAAGGACGGGTGTTAATGTTGCAGTTTTATAACTGTAGTGTAAAGCACCCTTCTGGCAAGACAGTGATGGAGTGAATGATGATGAAAGTTTTTCTTTTTCGGGCCACCCTGCCTTTAGTAGGGATTGGCCGATGTGTTAATATATATAAATGTAAATATATATATATATATATATATATATATATATATATATATTTTATATATATATATATATATATATATATATATATATATATATATATATATATATATATATATATATATATATATTATATGTATATAGACTGTTGTAGGTGGTATCCTGGGCAGGAAGAGACACCAAACATACCACCACATCATCATACATCCCACCATAAGTGGATGACGGGCATAAACACGGGATATATTAATAAAGTACTGAGGGTGTCGAACCAGGTAAGAACCAGGAATAATGGATTTAAGTTGGATAAATTTAGATTTAGAAAGGACATAGGTAAGTACTGGTTTTCTAACAGAGTTGAAGATGCGTGGAACAGTCTTCCCAGTGGGGTGATAGAGGCTAGGACCTTGGGTAGCTTTAAGAAGAGACTGGACAAATATATGAGTGGGAGGGGCTGGGTTTGATTGGTGTCATTGGGTACGGGAGTTATTTCTTGGGAAGCTTTAGGTAGTAGTCGTTTTGATAAGGACCTGCCTCGCATGGGCCAGTAGGCCTTCTGCAGTGTTCCTCCATTCTTATGTTCTTATAGCATCATACATACCACCACAGCATCATACATCCCACCACAGCATCATACATACCAGTACAGCATCATACATCCCACCACAGCATCACACATACCACCACAGCATCACACATCCCACCACAGCATCATACATACCACCACAGCATCACACATCCCACCACAGCATCATACATACCACAACTGCATCATACATCCCACCACAGCATCATACATACCACCACAGCATCACACATCCCACCACAGCATCATACATACCACAACAGCATCATACATCCCACCACAGCATCATACATACCACCACAGCATCACACATTCCACCACAGCATCATACATACCACCACAGCATCATACATCCCACCACAGCATCATACATACCACCACAGCATCACACATACCACCACAGCATCATACATACCACCACAGCATCACACATCCCACCACAGCATCACACATACCACCACAGCATCATACATACCACCACAGCATCACACATCCCAACACAGCATCATACATACCACCACAGCATCATACATACCACCACAGCATCACACATCCCACCACAGCATCATACATACCACCGCAGCATCATACATACCACCGCAGTATCATGCATACCACCACAACATCATACATACCACCACAGCATCATACATACCACCACAGCATCATACATACCACCACAGCATCATACATACCACCACAGCATCATACATACCACCACAGCATCACACATCCCACCACAGCATCATACATACCACCGCAGCATCATACATACCACCGCAGTATCATGCATACCACCACAGCATCATACATACCACCACAGCATCATACATACCACCACAGCATCATACATACCACCACAGCATCATGCATACCACCACAGCATCATACATACCACCACAGCATCATACATACCACCACAGCATCACACATCCCACCACAGCATCATACATACCACCGCAGCATCATACATACCACCGCAGTATCATGCATACCACCACAGCATCATACATACCACCACAACATCATGCATACCACCACAGCATCATACATACCACCACAGCATCATACATACCACCGCTCGCTCTCTCTCCCAATAACACTCACAAAAACATTTAAAATAGTTAGTGTTAACCACTGAGTAACTTACTGACGTGCTGAGTACCTTAACCCTCAGCTACTGAAGGAATGATAAGAGATCAACATACCTGAGGTGTCTCTCAGAGCTCTGGTATCACTGTTATCATCCTACGACTCTCTGATACCAAGTATGATACCTGCATACTTCTGTATCAAGATCAACGTTGTCTTCCGCATTTCAGTGACTCTCGTGTTGAAGATCGTCACTTACAAAGTCACTTTGTGGCATCTTAAAGCAAATGATTTATTTATTGAAATTTAAAAGTAAATAGCAAATTTAAATTGAAATTTTATTATTTCCTTAAAATTAAAAACAATGATTTTTTTTTTGATCGATACCATGCCTAACCCTTCTAGGGTAGGGTAGGTGCCTGAGCCCGAGCCTTTAGCTCATAAGACTGTCATTCCCATTTGCCCCCTTGGGGCGGGGATGGCAGACCAGAGAGGCCTAGCTTGTGGCTAGGCCTGGGGACAGTTGGTCCCAAAGATGAGGAGGTACTTGTGCCTCCTCCCATGGGAGACTTAGGTCTCAGACACTCCCTAGAGCGGGAGCCAAGGCCGGGCCACCACTTGGAAAAGGCCCGGGCCGGGAGAATACCGGCGAATCTTTAATAATAATAAAATAAATCTGAAATAATGGGAAATAATACGTGATCGACACCATGCCCAGCCCTTTTAGGGTAGGGTAGGTGCCCGAGCCCGAGCTTGCAGCTCACAAGACTGCCATTCCCAAAAACCCCTTTGGGGCGGGGATGGCAGACCAGAGGCCTAGGTTCTCCCTACGAGAAGCTAGGTCTGGGGACACTTGGTCCCAAAGATGAGGAGGTACTTGTGCCTCCTCCCATGGGAGACTTAGGTCTCACATTCCCTAAAGAGGGAGCCAAGGCCCGGGCCGGGAGAATACCGGCGAATCTTAAAAAAAAAAAGAAATAATTAGCCCCGTAATGCCTGAGCTTGCTACCATCTGCAGCTCATAAACTACCATCCCCACGAGCCCTTTTTGGGGCGGGGCAGAGGCCTAGCTTTTTCCTACGAGCCCCTTGAGGGCGGGGACTGTGGCTAGGTCTGGGGACAGTTGGTCCCAAAGATGAGGGGGTACTTGTACCTCCTCCCATGGGAGACTTAGGTCTCGAGATACTCTCCAGATAGGGAGCCAAGGCCGGGTCACCACTACTTGGAAAGACCCGGGCCGGGAGAATACCGGCGAATAAACAAAAAAAGGGTAGGTGCCGAGCCCGAGCTTGCAGCTCACAAGACTGTCATTACCATTAGTCCCCTTGGGGCGGGGATGGCAGACCAGAGAGGCCTAGATTGTGGCTAGGCCTGGGGACAGTTGGTCCCAAAGATGAGAGGGTACTTGTGCCTCCTCTCATGGCAGACATTAGTCTGAGATACTCCCGAGACAGGCAGCCAAGGCCGGGCCACCACTTGGGAAGGCCCGGGCCAGGAGAATACCGGCGAATCAACAAGAAGATGAACAACTTTAATTTAATATACTAAATATGACCGCAATTTTTAAAGGGGTGGATGGGTAAGCCAGCGGAAGGCCTCGGTCAGGTAACTAAAAGCTCCAACGGCGGGTCATCATAAGATCCGCATCAGGAGACACTTGACCTGTTTCCTGACTAACCTTACCTAACCTAAGAAACAATTTTAAATTAATTATTTACATAATGATCATTTATATCATTAATGAACTGGCTTACCCCTCCACCCTTTAAAAATTAAAGGGTGGAGGGGTAAGCCAGTGGAAGGCCTCGGTCACATGACCAAAAGCTCTAGATGTGGGCCATCATATGACTTAGACCCGTGTCAGGAAACACTTGTCCTGTTTTTTGACAAACTTGACCTAACCTTCATACCAGTTACAGGTTGTATACCCTGAAAGGGTGTTATATATCCTTCAGCTGAGACATAATTGTCTGGTGGTAACAGCGTTATACGGTGCAACTTTAATGACCCTCGTGTAGCAGATAGACTCTAAGCTCCATTAACCAACCGACCATAGTATATACATGGTATATACATCGAAAGGTATGTCTCAGTGTATATATAAACACATAGCTGAGTTTAATTCCTGTTTTAGGTATTAAGTTGTTCTTGACTTGTGGTAAAGAGGTGACGTGCAGCCTTAAAGACTTTAAACCCTATTAACCAACCAAACTTAATGACCCTCGTGTAGTAGACTTAAGACTCCATTAACCAATCAAACAGCCTTAATGACCCTCGTGTAGTAGACTTAAGACTCCATTAACCAATCAACCAGTCTTAATGACCCTCGTGTAGTAGACTTAAGACTCCATTAACCAATCAAACAGCCTTAATGACCCTCGTGTAGTAGACTTAAGACTCCATTAACCAATCAACCAGCCTTAATGACCCTCGTGTAGTAGACTTAAGACTCCATTAACCAATCAAACAGCCTTAATGACCCTCGTGTAGTAGACTTAAGACTCCATTAACCAATCAACCAGTCTTAATGACCCTCGTGTAGTAGACTTAAGACTCCATTAACCAATCAAACAGCCTTAATGACCCTCGTGTAGTAGACTTAAGACTCCATTAACCAATCAACCAGTCTTAATGACCCTCGTGTAGTAGACTTAAGACTCCATTAACCAATCAAACAGCCTTAATGACCCTCGTATAGTAGATACACGTCAAACTCCATTAACTAATAATTTGATTACCTGGAAACAAATTATTCCAATTTTTAAATCATGATAAAAAATCAACACATTTACACTTAGTCTAGAACCAATATATTGGGTGGATGCATCAGCGTTAAAAGTTTTAAGCCTATCGGAAGACCCATTCTCAGATTATCCACGGAAAATGTAAGGCTTCCTTTAAAATTGGCAGGTTTACCCGGTGATGATTTCGAGGATCAGCGCCCCCTCGACCCGGCCCCAGACCAGGCCTGAAGATGGATGATTTAATCAACCAGACTGTTAGTGCGGTGGTATGTATGATGCAGTGCGTGCACCACAGCCTAGCTGATCAGGAACTGACCTGAAGAAATTTTAAAGTTTCCTCTTGAAGACATCGAGGGATCTGCTGGTAATTGCTCGAATATATAAAGAGAGGATGGTGAAGAGTCTTGGTTCCCTTACAGTTACAATTTAATAATAGTCAGGATGTGCAAATAACTGGTATTTTCATGTGTAAAAATGATAGACTGGCATAAGATACATCAAGGCTGAAGGTTTGAAGGCGAGCAGCAGAATCGTTCTTGAGTAATAAGACACACCAACGCTGAAGGTGTGAAGCCGATCTAGAGAATCGTTTTAATTACCATCAAGTTGCCTCCTAGGAACCTTGAATGATAACCAACCCTGCCAAGCACTACAGGGATCCTCTTTCAAGCATATCTAAAAATATAATTTGCACCGCTTAAAACAGAGGAAGAATCCATTAAAAACAACGTTAACTCATCCAGAAAGCAATCCCCCATGTTGGCACTAACATGGAATCAACGGGGAAAGCATAAACACACTAAATATTGACATGTGCTTCTCCAAATATATTTAGTAGGAAGCAAGGTTGAGTGTGGCGTCACTGCTGGGCATGTGCCATGGCTAGCAACATACCCAGTGATCATTCCCATGATTCTGCTTACATTACTCTGTACCGCTACTCGTCTCGCATATCCCTAAACCAATTTACCAGATGATTATTCTGAGTGTCCGTCAATGGCTTCCAACGTATAGTTTTGAAATCTGGCTTCAGTTTGGGGCAGGACGGATATGGTGGCCACAATATATTAGGACATGTGGTGTGGGTAGTAGGCAACCCCCAGACCAGTGTGATCTGAGGTGTGGTAGAGGGAGGATGTCGTTACTCTCTCTCCTTCCATTACCCCATTTTTTTCCACCTCTATAATGGATTATACTGTGCATAGACATACTTAGTGATGATTATGGCATTCTAGGGACGAAATGTGTGCTCTCTGTGCCCGACCCCGACCCCAGGAGGACAATATATGCGGGGCTGATGGCTTTTTCGAGAGGAAATTAAAAATTTTTGTGGACAGGAAATTGAATCTGCGGTAATGAGGCTGACCAGAAGTTTTTTTTTTTATCCCCATGGCCGAGGATTTGTGGTATATTTTGTGGCGTCAGTGAACCGTAATGTGGAAGGAATTGTGGAACTGTCTGCTTGTTAATGTCCACCAACCTAGTGATCTCAACTGCATATTGGGGTGATTTTTGCGAATTTTCTGCTGCTGTGGCGGGTAAGTACACTTGTGTACGTTTTTGTGTCGACATGTGTGTGTGTGTGTGTGTGTGTGTGTGTGTGTGTGTGTGTGTGTGTGTGTGTGTGTGTACGTTCCTTAAATGAGGTGAAAAAAATAGGAAATTAATTCTCCGCTTGTGACAGTATTAATTACCTGGTCATGTCAAGGTCAGTTACCTGGTCATGTCAAGGTCAGTTACCTGGTCATGTCAAGGTCAGTTACCTGGTCATGTCAAGGTCAGTTACCTGGTCATGTCAAGGTCAGTTACCTAAGTCATGTCAAGGTCAGTTACCTGGTCATGTCAAGGTCAGTTACCTAGTCATGTCAAGGTCAGTTACCTGGTCATGTCAAGGTCAGTTACCTAGTCATGTCAAGGTCAGTTACCTGGTCATGTCAAGGTCAGTTACCTAGTCATGTCAAGGTCAGTTACCTGGTCATGTCAAGGTCAGTTACCTAGTCATGTCAAGGTCAGTTACCTGGTCATGTCAAGGTCAGTTACCTAGTCATGTCAAGGTCAGTTACCTGGTCATGTCAAGGTCAGTTACCTAGTCATGTCAAGGTCAGTTACCTGGTCATGTCAAGGTCAGTTACCTGGTCATGTCAAGGTCAGTTAACTGGTCATGTCAAGTCACTTACCTGTCATGTCAAGGTCAGTTACCTGTCATGTCAAGGTCAGTTACCTGGTTATGTCAAGGTCAGTTACCTGTTTACGTCAAGGTCGGTTAACCTGGCCATGTCAAGGTCAGTTACCTGGTTATGTCAAGGTCAGTTACCTGGTTATGCCAAGGTCAGTTACCTGGTCATGTCAAGGTCAGTTACCTGTCATGTCAAGGTCAGTTACCTGGTCATGTCAAGGTCAGTTACCTGGTCATGTCAAGGTCAGTTACCTAGTCATGTCAAGGTCAGTTACCTGGTCATGTCAAGGTCAGTTACCTAGTCATGTCAAGGTCAGTTACCTGGTCATGTCAAGGTCAGTTTACCTAGTCATGTCAAGGTCAGTTACCTGGTCATGGTTTTAAGGTCAGTTTACCTGGTCATGTCCAGGTCAGTTACCTGGTCATGTCAAGGTCATTACCTAGTCATGTCAAGGTCAGTTACCTGGTCATGTCAAGGTCAGTTACCTAGTCATGTCAAGGTCAGTTACCTGGTCATGTCAAGGTCAGTTACCTGGTCATGTCAAGGTCAG
>NC_069455.1:8472534-8477029 GCF_026875155.1 Cherax quadricarinatus
TCTTTACGGTATTCTGTTCTTACAATAATACTGAAAGAGAGACCACGCTTTACCCTGGTATGTATGTTCCCATGGACCTGAATCTAGGAGACAACGTAGCTTGGTCGCTAAGGCACTCAACTCACGCACTGAGGTCAGAGAATCAATTCCCCTCTACGGCTGGAAAACATTAGGACGTGTATCATTAAGACATCTGCTGTCCCTGTTCACCTATCAGTAAAACAGGTACCTGGGTGTTAGTGGACTGGTGTGGGTCGCATCCTGGAGACAAAACTCACCTAATTTGCGGTAAATGCTCTGCATAACAAGCGGCTTTCTATGTAGTAGTACATCATTGATGTCAGCTATGGTCTGTATACCTTGTACACGTACTTGTAGGAATAAAGATATAAACAACTGGAAATACTTAATGTTACACAGAAATGCATCTTTATATATATATATATATATATATATATATATATATATATATATATTATATATATATATATATATAATATATATATATATATATATATATATATAATACAGTAAACCCTTGATAAAATGGACCTCCATAAAGCGGATATTGGCTAAAATGAAAAAAAAAATCTTGTTGAAATAAATACTCAACATGTATGTCTAATGGAGTGTCCGACTGGTAATGAAGCTGAAATTACACCATATTTATAAAATTGCTCAGTAAATTTTGTCAAGGTTAGGAAGCAAGGCCAGTATAGCACCAGAGGAAGTGAACACAACAGTGTAGCACCTACAGTAAGTGGTCAGGCAACAAACACCTGGACATCAGACTGTAAGCATGAACGGGTTGCCTGACATGTCAAGGTCAGTTCGCAAACCATTTGGAAGAGGGTTTAAAAGAAGTACCTCGAAAGGCAGCTACAGGGAGGAAAATGGTTATAGTTGATTTAGTTAAGTGTATTGTACTGGGTTTTTTCGTGTCGGTATTGTTCATTCTGTTTCATTCTTCACGATTTGGGTAAAGTTAAACTGTTGGTGTGTAGGACATTCAGCTCCAAAACGTACTTAGACCTGGTACTTAAGTATCCCTTTCGTCGACCTACAAATCTTCTTCACTTCTCTTAGTCTCTAGTCTCTATCTCGTACTCTCTCTTTCTCTCTCGTCTCTCTCTCCTCTCTCTCTTCTCATTCTCTCATCTCTCTCTCTCTCTCTCTCTGTCTCTGTTACACTCTCGATCATCTCAACTCTCTCTCTCCTCTTCATTCATCTCTCTCTCCCTCTCCTCTCTCTCTCTCTCTCTCTCTTTTATTCTCCATCCTTCCTACTTATCTCCCCTCCTGCTCATATTCTCTCGACACTTCATCTCTCTCCACATCTTCTCCCTTCTCCTTTCTCCCTTATCTCCCCTCCTACCCATCCCTATCTCCTTCCCCTCTCCCCTTCCCTCCCCATCTCCCCTCCATGCCTTCCCTGCTGCCCCTGCTTCCTCGTCCTCTCTCGCTAGTATTTATGAGGTTGTGATTATTAGCCTCACTCAGTTATTTTAAGCTACTGCTGAGTTAACTTGTACCTTTGGTACCTTTGCATGTATTCTTAGCTTCTGTCTTGTGTTATTTCCTGTAGCTGTAATGCCAGTGTGTGTGTGTGTGTGTGTGTGTGTGTGTGTGTGTGTGTGTGTGTGTGTGTGTGTGTGTATACTTTCCTATTTGTGATTGCAGGGGTAAAGTCACAGCTCCTGGCCTCACCTCTTCACTGGTCGCTACTAGGTCCACTCCCTGCTCCATGAGCTTTATCATACCTCTTCTTAAAACTATGTATGGATCCTGCCTCCACTACACTCTTCAAACTATTCCACTTCCTGACAACTCTATGACTGAAGAAATACTTCCTAACAACCCAGTGACTTATCTGTGTGTGTGTAAACACACGAACGTACGTACGTACGTTATCGTACTTGGCGATTTTCACCAGTTATAAAATGGTGGACTGAATATATTGTAGATAAAGGCCATGTAATGGCACTGAGAGAAAGTGAAATGATTCCACATAGAAAAATACAGATTGTTTCACAATATAGACTGTATCAGAGAGAGAGAGAGAGAGAGAGAGACGAGAGAGACGAGAGAGAGACAGAGACTTATTATTAAAACACCTATTGCCAGATGAACATAATGTAAATATAATGAAGAGAAACTTTGTCTTTGCTACAGATTTACGACACGGGTTTCGAACAATAAGTGGCGAAACGTTGAGGCAAAATGAAGAGCAAAACCTGTGTACAGTAATGGTTAGGCCAGAATTATAATGCATAGCAGAGGTGTGGTACCCACAAGTTGCAGAATAGCAGACATACCTGGAGAGTTTACCTGGAGAGAATTCCGGGGTCAAGCGCCCCCGCGGCCGGTCTGTGAGAGGAGGGAGAGGATGCGAAAACCAGTCGACTAACACCCGTACCCATTTTTACTGATGGGAACATAGACAACAGGTTGAAGAAACACGTCCAATGTTCTACTCTGCTGGGAATCGAACCCAGCTCACGTGTGAAGCGAGAGCGTTAATCCACCAGCCACAGAGACATAGATAATAAATAACAGGTCAGAAAAGAACTTCGAAACGTTGAAGAGTTAGAGCAGGTGGGATGATACGAGGAAGTGGAGGAGAGGTGATAACGTAGAAAAAGGAAGATGAGTAGATAAACAGGACTTCCTGTTTTTGCTTCCTGTCAGAGGGACAACAAGGGACACGGTTGTAACTGCAGGAGTGGAGACGGTGGGACACCAGGGGGGACTAGTTCTCGTATAGAGAGATAGACAGTAGTCGACCAGTGAAGGAGAAGGTAGTAAATCCTACAAACCACTGGAAATTATATGATAAACAGAGTATTTAGAGAGGGGAGGACAACAGGCATAACTTCTACTGTCGTTACGAATTTGTAACATGGTAATAAATCTTGTCCTAACAAGGTGACAAGTGAAACAGGGGAGACAGACAGAGACGGACACTTTGCATAGTCTTGGACTGCAAGAAGATGTATGCAAATAGGCAATGATAAATAAGTGATTACACATACACACATACATATATACGTAACTCAGGATCAGCAGGACTTGCTGCTGGCAAGTGGCATGCTGTTGCACACTAACTCCAGATCCCGGCCCCCCTCCCACGGGATTCTTAATTCCCTTGCAGGTAGAACACACATTGAGGGAGGGGGAGGTTCTTGATTCAGGGACATGGAGCAGATCCCCCAGCCTTCCTCTAAGTGGGACATATTCCACTGTTGATATATTATTTAGGGGGAAGTTGAGCAGAAGCGGCTTTCTGAGGTTATCTCTCATTGATAAAAATAGTTTTTTTTATTTACTCGTTATGAAGTCGAAAGCCGAGTTTATTTTAATAAGGCCCTTCAACACAAGGTTTGATGCCTGTCGGAAGAGGCATTCTCTAGTTATCTGAAGAAAACCAGTCTGAGGAATGAGTTGTGTAAAAACAGAGAGAGAGAGAGAGAGAGAGAGCAGCAGCCGAGGTGAGATAGGTGACTCTTTACTAAGCAGGTGCATGGTGACACCTGAATACTTGGCACTCACCTGAAGCTTGGTACTCACCTGAAGCTGGTACTCACCTGACGCTTGGCACTCACCTGAAGCTTGGCACTCACCTGAAGCTTGGTACTCACCTGACGTTTGGCACTCACCTGAAGCTTGGCACTCACCTGAAGCTTGGTACTCACCTGAAGCCTGACACCTGAAGCCTGACACTCACCTGAAGCTTGGCATTCACCTGAAGCTTGGCACTCACTTGAAGCTTGGCACTCGCCTGAGGGTCACTCAGTGCCAAGGTAAACACTGGTTGGCACCTCCAGCTCGATGCCACTTGACAGGAAATTGTCTGAGAGACACGTCTGCCACATGTTGTTGTTATTGTTATTAGTGTTATTGTTGTTATTAGTGTTGTTTATTGTTGTTATTAGTGTTGTATATTGTTTAGGTTATTGTTGTTATTAGTGTTGATTGTTAGTGTTATTGTTGTTAGTGTTGTTATTGTTAGTCTTATCTGCTGTTATTGTTACGTTGTTGTTGTTCTTGTTAGTTGTTAGTTGTATTGTTGTTATGTTGTTATTAGTTATTGTTGTTAGTGTTATTGTTGTTAGTGTTATTGTTGTTAGTGTTATTGTTGTTAGTGTTATTGTTGTTAGTGTTATTGTTGTTAGTGTTATTGTTGTTAGTGTTGTTAGTGTTATTGTTGTTAGTGTTGTTAGTGTTATTGTTGTTAGTGTTATTGTTGTTATGTTGTTATTGTTGTTAGTGTTGTTATTGTTATGTTGTTATTGTTGTTAGTGTTATTGTTGTTAGTGTTTTTTGTTGTTAGTGTTGGTTATTGTTAGTGTTTATTGTTTGTTGTGTTGTTATTGTTTTGTTAGTGTTGTTATTGTTAGTGTTATTGTGTTTTAGTTGTTAGTGTTATTTGTTGTTATTTTTGTTATGTTATTGTTGTTAGTGTTATTATGTTAGTGTTGTTGTAGTGTTGTTTTTG
>NC_069455.1:8477529-8540029 GCF_026875155.1 Cherax quadricarinatus
TCAAAAAATGTCGTATATTGGGTAATATCCATTTCATTAATCCAGCCATGATTTTTTTTTTAAAATTTATATAAAACAGGGATACAAAAACAAAAAAAGTGAAAAACACCCCCACAATAGAAAAAATAAACAAAAATTTAAAAGATGGGGGAGCCTGGTTTGTTTACAAAACCCTGCGCCTGTTCCCTCTCATTACTCTTTTTCTCTCTCTCTTTTATTCTTTTTTTATCTCATTTACTTACTCTGACCCCATTAAACTAAAATATTTTAAAGGGAAGTAATGAGTGAACTGTTTACATTTTATCGCTCGGGGGATGTTAAATACATAAAAATTTTATGTGGGGGGTGGGGGGCCCGGTGAGGTAGCCGGGCTATTACAATACAACCACACTTGATTTCTTACAATAAATACTATTTTGCTCACCCTAGATTAAGACTAAAAATTTTTTAAAGGTAAGTAATGAGTGATATGTGGTATTGTACCTTTTTTTGTTTTTTTGAGCCTGGTCTATTGCTAACTAATATATGTTGGGGTAAACTTGTTATCTAGTTTTTGAGCATTTATAAGGGGAAAAAAAGGGGGTTTTTCCACTTTACGGCGTTTTTCCGTTTTACGGCGGTCCGGGAACCTAACCTGCCGTATAAGTGGGGCCCCCCTGTATATATATTTATTTATTATAATATAATATTTATTATTTATATTTATATATATATAGTAGGTTGGTAACAGAAACCCGCCCAGGGAGGTGCTCCCGTCCTGCCAAGGTAAAAAAACGAAACCCTGAAATTTTTTTAAATGAGGGGATTGTGGTGTCCTTTTTTCTGTCTTATGAACATGCAAGTTTTCCCGGTATCTTGCACTTCTACTAACACTTAGGTCACACTACACCAGTACAAGCGTATATATACAACCCCGGGTTTTTTCTTTTTTCTTTCTAGTTCTTGTTCTTGTCATTTCCTTTTATCCCCAGGGGGGAGGGGGAAACAGAATTTTTCCCTCCGAAAGCCATCGTGTTTTAAGAGGTGACAAAAAAGCCGGGGAAAAGGGGGATAGAAACCCCCCCTTTCCTGTTAAAATACTGAATTTTGGACAACCTGCCTTTGGGTGGTTTGGCGGGTTTTTTGGAAAAAAAAAAAAAAATATATTATATTATATTATATATATATATATTTTATATATAAATATATATTTTAATATATTTATTTTTTTTTTTAAACAAGTTGGCCACTCCCCCCGAGGCAGGGTGACCCAAAACAGAAAGAAAATCCCCAAAAAGAAAATGCTTTCATCATCATTCAAACACTTTCACCACACTCGCACATAATCACTTTTTTTGCAGAGGTGCTCAAAATACAACAGTTTAGAAGCATATACGTATAAAGATACACAAACATATCCCTCCAAACTGCCAATATCCCAAACCCCTCCTTTAAAGTGCAGGCATTTTTACTCCCATTTCCAGGACTCAAGTCCGACTATATGAAAATAACCGGTTTCCCGAATCCCTTCACTAAATATTACCTGCTCAACACTCCAACAGATCGTCAGGTCCCAAGTACCATTTGGTCTCCATTCATTCCTATCTAACACGCTCACGCACGCTTGCTGGAAGTCCAAGCCCCTTGCCCACAAAACCCCTTTACCCCCTCTCTCCAACCCTTTCGAGGACAAACCCCTACTGCCTTCCCTTTCCCCCATGATTTATATGCTTTCATGTCATTCTACTTTGATCCATTCTCTCTAAATGACCAAACCACCTCAACAAAACCCCCCTTCTGCCCTCTGACTAATACTTTTATTTTAAATCCACACCTTTTCCTAATTTCCACACTCCGAATTTTCTGCATAATATTTACACCACCATTGCCCTTAGACAGGACATCTCCACTGCCTCCAACCATCTCCTCGCTGCTGCATTTACCACCCAAGCTTCACATCCATATAAGTGTGCTGGTACTACTATACTTTCATACATTCCCTTCTTTGCCTCCATAGATAACGTTTTTTGACTCCACATATACCTCAACGCACCACTCACCTTTTTTCCCTCATCAATTCTATGATTAACCTCATCCTTCATAAATCCATCCACTGACACGTCAACTCCCAAGTATCTGAAAACATTTACTTCTTCCATACTCCTCCTCCCCAATTTGATATCCAATTTTTCTTTATCTAAATCATTTGATACCCTCATCACCTTACTCTTTTCTATGTTCACTTTCAACTTTCTACCTTCAAAACAAAATTCCCAAACTCATCCACTAACCTTTGCAATTTTTCTTTAAAATCTCCCATAAGCACAGTATCATCAGCAAAAAGCAACTGTGTTAATTCCCGTTTTGAATTTGATTCCCCATAATTTAATCCCACCCCTCTCCCGAACACCCTAGCATTTACTTCTTTTACAACCCCATCTATAAATATATTAAACAACCATGGTGACATTACACATCCCTGTCTAAGACCTACTTTTACCGGGAAGTAGTCTCCCTCTCTTCTACATACCCTAACCTGAGCCTCACTATCCTCATAAAAACTCTTTACAGCATTTAGTAACTTACCACCTATTCCATATACTTGCAACATCTGCCACATTGCTCCCCTATCCACTCTATCATATGCCTTTTCTAAATCCATAAATGCAATAAAAACTTCCCTACCTTTATCTAAATACTGTTCACATATATGCTTCAATGTAAACACTTGATCTACACACCCCCTACCCACTCTGAAACCTCCTTGCTCGTCCGCAATCCTACATTCTGTCTTACCTCTAATTCTTTCAATTATAACCCTACCATACACTTTTCCTGGTATACTCAATAAACTTATTCCTCTATAATTTTTACAATCTCTTTTGTCCCCTTTCCCTTTATATAAAGGGACTATACATGTTTCTCCGCCAATCCCTAGGTACCTTCCCCTCTTTCATACATTTATTAAACTAAAGTACCAACCACTCCAACACTATATCCTCCCCTGCTTTTAACATTTGTCATGATCCCATCAGTTCCAGCTGCTTTACCCCCTTTCATTCTACGTAATACCTCACGTACCTCCCCCACACTTACATTCTGCTCTTCTTCACTCCTAAAAGATGGTATACCTCCCTGACCAGTGCATGAAATTACCACCTCCCTTTCTTCCTCAACATTTAAAAGTTCCTCAAAATATTCTCGCCATCTACCTAATACCTCCTCTCCCCATCTACTAACTCCCCTACTCTATTTTTAACTGCCAAATCCATTTCTTTCCCTATGCTTTTCTTAACTTGTTTAACTCACTCCAAAATTTTTTCTTATTTTCATTAAAATTTCTTGACAGTGCCTCTCCCACTCTATCATCTGCTCTCCTTTTGCACTCTCTCACCACTCTCTTCACCTTTTTGTTACTGTCCATATACTCTGCTTTTCTTATAACACTTCTGTTTGTAAAAATCTCTCATAAGCTAACTTTTTCTCCTTTATCACACCCTTTACTTCATCATTCACCAATCACTCCTCTTTCCACCTGCCCCCACCCTCCTATAACCACAAACTTCTGCCCTACATTTTAATACTGCATTTTTAAAACTATTCCAACCCTCTTCAACCCCCCCTTCACTACTCATCTTTGCACTAGCCCACCTTTCTGCCAACAGTTGCTTTATATCTCCCCCGAAACTTCCTCCTCCCTTAGTTTATACACTTTCACCTCCCTCATACTTGTTGTTGCCACCTTCCTCTTTTCCCATCTACCTCTTACTCTAACTGTAGCTACAACTAAATAATGATCCGATATATCAGTTGCCCCTCTATAAACATGTACATCCTGGAGCCTACCCATCAACCTTTTATCCACCAATACATAATCTAACAAACTACTTTCATTACGTGCTACATCATACCTTGTATATTTATTTATCCTCTTTTTCATAAAATATGTATTACTTATTACCAAATCTCTTTCTACACATAGCTCAATTAAAGGCTCCCCATTTACATTTACCCTGGCACCCCAAATTTACCTACTACTCCCTCCATAACATTTTTACCCACTTTAGCATTGAAATCCCCAACCACCATTACTCTCACACTTGATTCAAAACTCCCCACGCATTCACTCAACATTTCCCAAAATCTCTCTCTCCCCTTTACACTTCTTTCTTCTCCAGGTGCATACACGCTTACTATAACCCACTTTTCACATCCAATCTTTATTTTACTCCACATAATCCTTGAATTTTAATACATTTATGGTCCCTCTTTTCCTCCCATAGCTTATCCTTCAACATTATTGCTACTCCTTCTTTAGCTCTAACTCAAATTTAAAACCCCCTGACCTAATCCCATTTATTCCTCTCCATTGAAACTCTCCCACCCCTTCAGCTTCATTTCACTTAAAGCCGGACATCCAGCTTCTTCTCATTCATAACATCCACAATCATCTCTTTCTTATCATTTGCACAACATCCACGCACATTCAGACTTCCCACTTTGACAATTTTCTTCTTCTTATTCTTTTTAGTAATTTTTTACAGGAAAAGGGGTTACTAGCCCATTGTTCCCGGCATTTTAGTTGACTTTTAACAACACGCATTGCTTACGGAGGAAAGATTCTTATTCCACTTCCCCATGGATATAAAAGGAAAAGTAATAAGTCCAAGAATATTAAGATAAAATCAAAGAAAACTCAGATGAGTGTGTATAAATAAATGTGTACAAAGTATGTGTAGTGTGACCTAGTGTAAGTAGAAGTAGCAAGACATACCTGTAATCTTGCATATTTTGAGACAGACAAAGACCCACAATCCTCCATCCGTAAAAAAAATTTCAGCTTTTGTTTTACTACTTTGGATATATTTATACAGTGGGGCCCCCCCATAACGATCACTCCAAATGCGCCAAAAAAATTTTAAGTGTATTTTTGTAAGTGCGTTTTTACGTGTTTTTTGGGGTTCTGAAATGGACTAATCTTCTTTACAATATTCCTTAGGGGGAAAAAATTCGGTCGTATGGCCCTAAAAATATTCTGGAGTGAAAAAATATCGTTAAACCGGGGTCCACTGATATATATATTGTAATATTTTTAAAATTTTTATATATAAAATATTATTTATATATTTTATATATAATTAAAAATTTATATATATATATTATATATATATAATTTGAGACTGGTCAAAGAGAATGACTTGGAGAGAGTATAAAAACTGTAGGGAAAGGAAAGGGAGGGTAGGGTGGGCCAGAAAAGGTTGGAGGGGAGGGTAAAAGGGTTTTTTGGGGGGGGGGCTTGGACTTACAGCAAAAATGTGTGGGCATGTTAGATAGGAGTGAATGGAGACCAATGGTTTTTGGGACCTGATGAGCTGTTGGAGTGTGAGCGGTAAAATTTAGTGAAGGGATTTGGGGAACCCCAAATTATTTTTATATGTGGGTAACTGGGAAAAGGGAAGTACAAGCTTGCCTTTAAAGGAGGGGGTTTTGGGATATTGGCAGTTTGGAGAGGTATGTTATACATCTTTATATATGCTTCGAAACTGTTGTATCTGGGCACCTCTGCAAAGGTGGTGATTACATGCAAGTTTACCTGGAGAGTTCCGGGGGTCAACGCCCCCACGGCCCGGTCTGTGACCAGGCCTCCTGGAGGATCAGAGCCTGATCAACCAGGCTGTTACTGCTGGCTGCACGCAGTCCAATATACGAGCCACAGCCTGGCTGGTCAGGTACCCACTTTAGGTGCTTGTCCAGTGCCAGCTTGAAGACAGCCAGGGGTCTATTGGTAATCCCCCTTATGTATACTGGGAGGCAGTTGAACAGTCTCGGGCCCTTGACACTTATTGTATTGTCTCTTAACGTGCTAGTGAAAACCCCTGCTTTTCATTGGGGGGGGAAATGTTGCATCGTCTGCCAAGTCTTTTGCTTTCGTTGCGAGTGATTTTCGTGTGCAAGTTCGGTACTAGTCCCTCTAGGATTTTCCAGGTGTATATAATCATCTCTCTTCCGCCTGCGTTCCAGGGAGTACAGGTTCAGGAACTTCTAGCGCTCCCAGTAATTGAGGTGTTTTATCTTCCGTTATGCGTGCCGTGAAGGTTCTCTACACATTTTATACGTCAGCAAAATCACCTGCCCTTTAAAGGTGCTGTTAGTGTGCAGCAATATTCCAGCCTGGATAGAAAAGTGACCTGAAAGTGTCATCATGGTTGGCAACCCTAGTTTGAAGGTTTCATTATCCATCCTGTCATTTTTCTAGCAGATGCGATTGACACAATGTTATGGTCCTTGAAGGCGTGATCCTCTGACATGATCACTCCCAGGTCTTTGATGATGGTTTTTCACTCTGTTTTGTGGAAGGAATTTGTTTTGCACTCTGAAGAAGTTTTAATTTCCTCATGTTTACCTATACGGTAAACATGAGGAAATTACACGTGGAATCGTCCTCCCTGGCTTGTAAGCAATGGCACTAGCACGTCCTCCGACTACCCCAGCGCATCTAGGTTCCCCGTTTCTCTATTTCTGACCAATCATAGACCTTCCGAGTCGCCCCGGCTGAGCGGTGATGGCGGCTGCTCGCTTCCCATTGGTCGAGAGAGCAGAATGTATTATTATAATCAAAAAGAAGCGCTAAGCCACAAGGGCTATACAGCGCTGAGAGCAGAATGTAAACACTTCTACCTTGCCGGCGCCAAAACTCATGTTTCTCGGTTGAGTGCTCCTTATATACTGAAGCATTTCACCCTATACAATGTCAGTAAGTACCGATTTGTGTGTCTAGTGCGTAAATGAATAGTTTAGCCATTTTTTTTTTTTTCAACAAGTCGGCCGTCTCCCACCAAGGCAGGGTGACCCAAAAAAGAAAATCCCTAAAAAGAAAATGCTTTCATCATTCAACACTTTCACCACACTCACACATAATCACTGTTTTTGCAGAGGTGCTCAGAATACAACAGTTTAGAAGCATATACGTATAAAGATACACAACATATCCCTCCAAACTGCCAATATCCCAAACCCCTCCTTTAAAGTGCAGGCATTGTACTTCCCATTTCCAGGGCTCAAGTCCGACTATATGAAAACAACCGGTTTCCCTGAATCCCTTCACTATATATTACCCTGCTCACACTCCAACAGATCGTCAGGTCCCAAGTACCTTTCGTCTCCATTCACTCCTATCTAACATGCTCACGCACGCTTGCTGGAAGTCCAAGCCCCTTGCCCACAAAACCTCCTTTACCCCCTCTCTCCAGTTTAGCCATATTTTGATATATATATGAAGGCGTTGTGAAGCATATTACGAGTGCACCATGCAAATGAAAAAAGTCCAACAAAATAGGACCAAGTACAGTCGTTCCTGCCCTTTTAGGTGCAGTTTTCAAGTTTCGGTATATAAATATTTCCATAAAATTTGGTAGCGTATATATGAATTCAGTAATGGTCTGGGTGTGTACAGAACGTTTTTATTGTCCTTCCAGATCAATAAGAAATTGTTTTACGGCGAGTCGAAATTTGTCTGTTTGGGATGACAGTGACTCAGATCAAGACCCAGATGACCTAGAAGTGGTGGAAACTGATGATGAAAACTTGCCACAAGATGCAGAGGTGCCAACAGATGAGGAGGAAGCTGTGCCACCATCCAGAAAGAAGAAATTGAACAAGATACTTGCTTACATGCAAGTATTGCAGCAACAAGAATAATCATGTCACATCCTCATTTTCCTGTGCCACATGCAAAGTAAATATCCATCAAGAAGGATAGAAATTGTTTCATAAAGTTTCATTGCAGAAATTAGTGATGTAAAAAGATTGTTCTTTCTCAGGGAACCCAGGAATATTTTATTTGCAAGTTGTATCCCATTGCAATGTGTCATTGTTGATAAGTAGTTCCTATTTATTTTTTTTTTACTGCTTACAAATTGTTCAGAAACAAGTTCCATTTGTTTTTTTTTATATTGTCGACTTGTATAATAAATTTAAAAAATATTTGTTTTTTTTTTTTAAATTGCAACCTTGCAACATTCTAAATTGTTATATCCCAAACGGGCAGGACCGAATATACTCTGTCTTCGAATATCTGCAATTGCCCGAGATGTTACTTTCACAACTCCGTTTGGATGGTCTCAGTGACCTTACATCGAGTGGCTATCTCCTCATACGAAATCACTTTCAAAATCCGTATTTTAGCCTGCCTTGCCCTCTGAAGGGTTAAGTTTTTTCGGTAACCGAGGCAATATTTAGACGCAAAAAAATGCGTCGCTATCCGATTTTTTTGTTATCCTATGACATCGTTACCCGAGGGTCCACTGTAAGTGGATACTGGGCTGTTAGGGAGAGGTATGGGATTAATTTAAATGATTAATGAATAAATTTTTTTTTTTTGGCACCAGTAACTTTTCTTGGGGAAAGTCTGGCGAGAAGCTGCAAAGGTTGGAAGAATTTGGGAGGGTATGTAACAGGAAATCAGAAGGGAACATAGGAAGGAGCAAGGCAATGAGGGTAACAAATAACCTAGGCAAAGAAAGATTTGAGGAAGACATGTTCAGACATTTGGGAATGAAGTTGTCAGTGGATGGGTTTATGAAAGATATGAAGCACAGAATTAATGAAGGGGAAAAAAAAGTGGGTGGTCAATCAAGACAGTGAATATTTTTTCCACAGGAAAAATCAGGGAAATACAACAGAATAGTGATACCAACAATTGCATGAGCATGAAGCATGGGTTTTTTTTTTTTTTTTTTAAATGTTACAGCAATGAGATGGCTAGAGGCAGCAGAGATGTATTTGAGGGCAATGTGAAGGGAAAAAATAGAGAAAATTCAGAGCTTGGATATTAGATGTGGGGATTACCAAAAGTATTAATCATTGGGTTGAATAGCTGTGCTGGTGATATGGTATGGACATTTAGAGAATCTAGTAAAATTAGGACGATTAGGAGGGTGTATGAATTTCAAGGGGAAAAATTATCATGCCAGGAAAGGTTGGGGGGGTGGGGCGTTAAAGGTTTCGAGTGCCGGGGACTTGGAGTAAAAAGGGGCTTGTGGGAGCATTTTACTGGCAAGGGAAGACTAACGCTTACAAAGGTATTGGGGAAAAACCATGAGGATTTTTGTCCGCAGGGGGGAAGCTGGGGGACTTTTGTGGGGGTTGGCATTTCGTTTGGAGGGCTACCTAAATTTTGAAGATCAGTCGCTTCTAGAAAGACAAAGTTTTCCCTTTTTTCGGCCACCCACATTTTTTTTTTGGAGAGAGAGAGGAGAGAGAGAGGAGAGAGAAGAGAGAGGAGAGAGAGAGAGGAGAGAGAGAGAGAGAGAGAAAATTAATATGGTTAAAATTACATTTGCTTTCAAAAACATTTTAATTGTTTGTTCTTTAGCATACAGTGGATCATTCCAGGATTTTGGGTTTTTAAAGTATAAACAATTAAGTATTGAAAAAGTATTTATTGTAATCATGACTTTACAAATGTCAAAAAAATTTTCAATTTTTGTATACAAGTCTCCAAATTTAAGTTTCAAAAACACAGTTTACTACCATAATTTTAAAAGAAAACCCAAAATCTGAAGTACGAAAACCCGGATTTTTGGACAAGCAAAACAAAGATTTTTTCACTGTCCTTTTGACTTCAATTTTTTATTTTTTTTAAAAAATCTAATACCCGTTTTGGGTTTAGTAAAAATTTGGGAGCCAAAGGGATTTTTAAATTTCAATGAAGGTACATAATTTCATGACCAATCAAATATAGGAATAAAATCAGTTCACACCTTGATCATTAACAGTCCATTTAAGACTTAAAAAGTCATGTTTCCCGCAGATGAAGTTATTTTTTTTTTTTCTTTTTTAATCAACGAGGTTAAATTTAAACCCCAATAATAATCCCAGGACCACCCCGGGGAAGTTACACACTGCTACAGGAAACATTTACACAGCTAGCAATGATGGGTTTTAGGGGTCAAGTGTAGTTACCATTCCTTATAATTCTTTCTCAATGGAAAAAAAATTACTTCTTAAGATACTTGTCTTAACAGGTAGAGTTCCTTAAATGTTTTATCACTAAATCAAACACCACAATGCAGTAAAAAAAAAAAAATGACAAGTAATGTATAGGCCAAGAAAATTTAATTCATACAATATTATGGAAAGTTAAGATGTCTAATTAGTTAATTTTTTTTCCATGAACTGGATAGAAGTTCAAAAAATGTTCAGTGCTGCAATTTTAAAATTTGCAGTGTATATGAAACTTTTAAACCATGTGGCAGACAACATACATATTCAAATTTGTACAGTTTAATTACAGCCTGCATTATGACAAGATTACCAGTTTGTGAAATACAGTAGAAACCCAACAAACGCTCATCCATAGAATGAGTCTTCAATAAAATGCTTATGAAATACTGTGTTGTACCAAAGTCCAAAATGTATGGAAAAACTACCAAACATGCCAAAAATCTTTAAAAAAAAAAAAAAAGCTGGTACTGGTGGAGTGTGGAGGCTTGCTCTACCTGGTCTGAGCATCTGAATTTTCTAGTTCTTTTCCTGGGGGCACTTATACAGCCCAATAGGCAACTGGTTAGGGTGCCATGCATTTTTTTTTTTTTTTAGATGCAGATTCCTAAGGCCTGGGGAAAACTGGTGACTAGTGTGGGCATCTAGCTCTGGGTTTAGGCATAGGGTCAATATGACCCAATCAGGAACTTTGTTCCCATTTCAATTCCCTAAGAACTTTTATTCCTTCCCAATTCTTACCCAGCTTAGGACACAGCCTCTTTTGTTATTACTCTCTGAATGTTTTCCTCTTTTACATATATGATTGTATATTATAGATCTGGCAAGTTCATTATGTCTAGGAGTAATCTGTCAAGGAAATGGTCTTATTTTAGCCAATGCTGACAGATTCACAACAGTTGTGGTGGTAGCCGATACTCTGCCACATTTGTACACAGTCTGTACCTTCTCCAGACACTTGCATATCAACATGGAAATGTAGCTTACTTTATACTGTAGTTAACATGTTAGCAGATGATGGTAGCTGATAATACTTGCTATATGTTTATGCAGGTATTGTACAGGGCCACAACCATCCCTATTTTCAGGAAAACTAAAATGCAGGCACAGGGAAACTTGGAATTAAATACATTTGGGGGATCAGGAGAGGAGGGAGGGCCACAACTTCCAAGTTGTCAGAAACCAAACCACATTTTTCTCAAAATATTCTCTAGTCTATTTCACGTAGAGTGCAAGTTTTCAGGAACCTAACCCTGCGTTAATTGGCATTCTACTGTACTTAAAAAAAAAATCACGAAATATAAATACTAAACTTGAAAATGTATGTTCTTAAAAATGAACAATATCCTTAAAACAAATTATAAAACAGGAAAGAATACTTTTATTTTCATAAGCATTTTCTGCCCAAAATAGCTCAAACTATTGACAAGCATGAAGTATAAAAAATCTAAACCCTTAATTCTGTATATACTGTATATAATTAGCCCCCCCCCCACCAAAAAAAAAAAAACCCACCATGGAGTGTAAAGCAACTAAAATGGAATGAGCAGAATGCAACGAAGCAAACTTTAATCATTCCTACAGTATCTTAATTCTACCCTCAACTAACTGGTTCCAAAAGATGACGGTTGTATAATGTACACAGTTTTTAGTATGAAAATGCTAGCTAAAGTTGCTCTTATCTCAACACTAGCAATCATAGTAACACCACTGTAAATGAACCACAGAACTGGTGGGGGGGTTAAACTCATGGGAAGAGTTCTAAAACTTATGGATTTAAACCTTGCCTATTCTGTGGTTTGATCTTATCCATAACAGAGTTAAAAAACTTAAAAATCAAAGAATCAAGCTGGGTGTTTTAGCCAATTAACACACGATGATATAAGTTTAGAAAACTCAAAATGTATCAAAGAATGAACAAAGGGCACTCTTTTTCCACCAATGTGCATATTGTACTACCTCTTGGACATTGAGCAAAGTGCACAATGATAAAATTATGTAGGTTCCATTGTACAAACTTATCTACATCATGTACTACAAACACTGTACAATTCAAAAATAAATCTAGCAATTTTTTTTTTTTTGTCAAAGAACATTTAAAATTTCCATCAAGCCAAAATTTAGCTTACTGCTACATGGATTTCCCTTTTACAGAATATTAACCAATCCTCTCATTTGAGACATCTCCCTGACCATGTACAACTAATATGCAGTAATTTGGGGGGGGGGCCCCCCCATGTCAAGAAATGTAGAATTAGCAATGTGTTTGAACGTACCCCTATGTATTACATGTTAAACTGTTAGCTTGATGTGATGTCGCTCGTGTGCCGTGGGCCTGGAAAGCATGTTTTGCACAAAGCGAAGGACACCGAATTCTTAAACCTAACACCTTAACAGCATGTTTTGACCCCACATACAAAACTTCTAAATTTACACCCTTTCAATCCTCAAACATCAGTGTTGCAAACAAAGATATGGCTACTGCTTACGTTATGACTAGCTGAAGTATTAATCCCTCCTCCTCCTCTTACTCTGGGCCTCCTGAAAAAAGGAATTAAGATTAAAAACTTACAATAAGAGACTGATGAAGTGACTCAAAGGGCCACCCTGCCTAGGTGGGAAACGGCTGGTGTTAAACAGTTGCTTCTTAATCTTTTTTATATTTCAAGGCCCAACAATAGGATTGAATTTTTAAATCACCTTGATATTTTCTTTAATCATTCCAGAGAGGGAGGGGTAGAAGTATAGCGAGAACTCTACAAATTATTCAAAGCTCCATCTCAGTATTCTCTGCATGGAACAAAGCCACTGGGCAGCAATGTCTTCACAATAAAGATATCCGAATGTTGCACGCATTGCATTCAGGCACAACTGGTAGTGTACCATTGGTGGCTGTAATAAAGCAAGCTCTCTGCATGAAACTTTGGAACTTCTGCTGTGAAAAGCTTCATATTTAAAAAATACTAAACATTTAATTATAAATTAAAAAAATGATGAATTCATTATTCATGAATAAGGTAGAAATATTAATAAATTGTCAAAAGTAATGGAGCATGTTCAAGAATAGACTAATAATCATAAGATGCAAAAATTTGTAGTGCCTAGAGAATGGTAGTGGAACATACTCAGGCATGCCAAAGGACAACTACACTATCCAAATATTAAATGATGGCAGCCTTTTTCATATGGGTCCATTATAAACCTACATTAAATACCTCTTACCAGTGTTTGGCCCACCACACATTCTTATCCAATTCAATATCATTTCCTTAACATGTTAAGAATATTTCTCTGTCCAAACTTATAACACTTATTTTCCTAATTTCCTCTGTATATTTTTGTATGGCATAGTATTCGAATTTAAAAGGGAAGCTTGAGGTTAACTTCAAGAGCTGGGCAGCATGTTTACAAGCAGAGAAAACTCAGTTTTGCTCAAGATTAAGCTTCATTGAAATATTATAACCCTGCTGTAAAAGAGAGTAACCTAAAATATCCGATTGTCAACCTTCCAGCACTGTTACTAGAGAACACCAAGCCTCAAAAAACTGAACCCAACTGTTCTTCAGTTTTCTATGCTCTACTACTACATAATTAGTATTCTATTTCTTGTATTTACCCTTTTACATGCCTATGCCTATCTTCTTACAGGTCAAGCATCTGCCTATGAACTTACAACTCTTGTAAAGCATTTGTTATACAGGAATATTTATAAATACAGTGGACCCCCACATAACGATTACCTCCGAATGCGACCAATTATGTAAGTGTACTTGTGTAAGTGCGTTTGTACGTGTATGTTTGGGGGTCTGAAATGGACTAATCTACTTCACAATATTTCTTATGGGAACAAATTCCGTCAGTACTGGCACCTGAACATACTTCTGGAGTGAAAAAATATCGTTAACTGGGGGTCCACTGTATTTCAATGCAATAAAAGTGGAAAGAACCAATAATGACAGTAGAAGAGATACCACTGGTTCAAATTTAGACATGATAGGTCTAAATGTCAAATGGTCAAAAGTTAAAAATAGGTAGGAAGAGGAGCATGGGTACCTCCCCTCCCCCTGCAAATTCAACAAAGTACAGTAATTAGTTATTGCATTAACATGGAAAACTCAGCCCTTCTGCAAAGGAAAAAGATAAGGAAAAAACAGTAAAATTTTCAAGAGTTTCATACTTTGTCTGTAAGGATGATGAGAAGGCGCTTGAACACTCCAATGAAATCAATGAAGAGCTCTACACTGTGCATAACGTAATCCCTGTCTCCAGCCCTGACTTTCTCTAAGATGTGCTGGGTATCATAAACAATGAAGGCACACATGACAGCCAGGCCAATGTACAAGTGAACCTGCAGAATAAAAAAGGTAAACATTTTTGTATATAAAAAAAAATTTCAGGACAAAAAAAGATTTGTAAGGCCAGTATCCAAACTAATCTCAGAAGTTGATTAGAACCCAATATATATTTACAAAGTACTGATAAACAGAATGTAGGACAAATTACTTTCATCAATTTTTACTTAGCACAATAGTAAAAAGGTAGGCATCTGGAATATAACTCCATCTGCCAACATGTTCTTCACTGTATATAATATTTTACTTAACATACCAATTTCAAAGAATTTAAGCTGCCCATTATGATGGGATTTACTGTATAGAAAACTATCACTAAGAAAAGTATACTTTTATTTATTAAATAAAAGATTTATGACTGAAGTCCCACAACTGTCATCACCAAACTAACCTGGAAGAGGAGCCGGGAACCAAAGAAAATGTTGAGGAGCGAGAGCCAAAAGAGGGTGGAGAGTGCAGACAGCAGAGTGCCACCCAGGTACAGGAAGTGACCTCGAGGAGCAAACAAGGCAGACAGGGAGAAGCAGGCAAACACCACACTTGTTCCTAGCAATGCTTGAAGAATCTGAAAAAAAAAAAAAAAAAATTGAAACATTACACAATCAAATCTTTTTAATCAGATGAAAGCACTAATATAAATTGTACAACAGTGGTATGCAATACTGACAAGATGAAAACCGAGACATGCGCAACATCTGGGTATCTTTATTGTAGAAGTTCTGCCATCCAGTGGCTTTATCAATACAGATTCTAGGTCATAATTTGAAGATAGAGCTATATACAAAAGATGAGGTAATCGGTCCCTCGGCCTTGGAGAATCTTCAAGACTATGGTGCTCTTCACACCAACTCAGACAAAGGGACTGATAACCTCATCTTTTGTATATAGCTCTATCAGTCCCTTTGTCTGAGTTGGTGTGAAGAGCACCATAGTCTTGAAGATTCTCCAAGGCCGAGGGACCGATTACCTCATCTTTTGTATATAGCTCTATCTTCAAATTATGACCTAGAATCTGTATTGATAAAGCCACTGTATGGCAAAACTTCTACAATAAAGATACCCAGATGTAGCACATGTATTCCAGTTTTCACAATATAAATTATATAGCACCTGGGGAATAGGAGGCAATCAGGTTTAATCCAAGAAAGGAGAAAGTTCCTTGGATTAAGAGCCTCTCACCTGCAACATCATTTCCCTGGAGGGGATTATGACAACTTACAGTTGTCATGCAAATTAACATTCTGTAGATTACCAGTAACACTACTAGATAAATTATGCCAAAGTTTCTTCTGAAAATTAGACTTTCCCATCATAAGATGCTAGTTGTCAATGACGAAGAAATTAAAATTTGTTATTTTTAACAAACCTTGATCACAATTTTATATGCCACAATATACCCACATTTAAAAAAAAAAAATTACTTGTCAAAAATATTGTGCACGTCATTTAAAAAAATAATACCAAAGTATCTAAGAAACTTCTCTCTCACTGGGGAATTTATCAATCTAATACAGACACAAGAAGCTTCAAAGGAACCAGTGAAAGCAATTAAGCAGTGGTCACAAAAGGTGGGAACCAATAGAAGAGATTTAGTAACAATTGTAGGAACATCTGGTTTCCTACACAGAGGCTAGTGGTCAACATAGTGGAGCCAGGGGAATTACAGCAATTTGGAATTAGGTTGCATGGGTGGGGTCATCTAGAGGAAGCAGGTCAGGCCCGTAAAAGGAGTTGGAGGCTGCGCCATCTAGTTTTATAATCTTATTTCCTGTAAGAGAGATTACATGGCATTACTGTTAGCTAAGTATCGCTAATCCTTTCACTGTCTGCCACAGGCCTATGTCACTGTTGCAAGTGGTTAATTTTGGCTTTGAGAATGGCTCAATGGCAAAGGTACAGTATAAAAAAAAAAAGCCCCCCCCCCTCCCTAGTGTTTGATGCGTTTAGTCTGTAGAACGTTCACAAAGGCATTTTGCAATTAAGAACAGATGTAACTGCAGTGTAACTTGGCCTGGACTGTCTGGCTTGGAGTGTTGCTTGGCCTGGATCAGCTAAACCCGTCCTTATCCCATATGTAGATAATGGCAACGAGTTATTAAGGGATACCGGTGAATAGGAAAGTCAAGGAAGGGACATTCACCTCACTACACACGCAGTATGGGTGTAAGCGGCATGCGGGTCTTATAGTGCCATTTTCAAGGTCACCCAGCAGGCCAGACATTCCTCACTCATTTTAAGCCTACGTAGTTACAAATAGGGATTTGGAAGCATTTTCTAGGGCAGTTTTATGGTATCACTTGACAGAAGAGAGATATTAACGAAGTAAAAATTATTTTGGCCCATTTCAGACCAGTAGCTTGAAATAAGGCACAAAGTGGCAGAAGTACAGCCTTTTCTCACTTAGCGACTTACTTGTTTATCAACGACGCAGACTTACAACAGGCTCTCTGACCAGTATGTACACCTAAATAGTATAGTGGACCCTCCCTTTTCATGCTTAATTTGTTCCAGTCTTCAATGAAATGTGAAAGACAAAAACCATTTTCCCCCACAAGAAATATAAATACAATTAATCTATTTAAGACATACAAGAGTAAACAAAAAATACATTTTATAGAGAAGAACCAGATTCCACATCTTATTTATCTATTACAACTCATCTAATGACATAATAAAAAATATTAATAAACATGATATATACTCTAGAATGAATAAAATGTCATTACGTATGCGAGAAGTGGTGGTGGTGTCATTGTTGTTGGGTTTATAAGGGCCACAGAGAAGCTGCAAATATTAGTGTAGTGGAGGTGGCAGCAAAAGCCACACACTATTCACACAAACAATGTACGTAATTTATAAATAAGAAATAGTTAATGAAAATAAGAAAAAATTTTGGAGCGAGTTAAACAAGATAAGAAAGCCTAGGGAAAGTATGGATTTGTCAGTTAAAAACAGTAGGGGAGTTAGCAGATGGGGAGAGGGAGGTATTAGGTAGATGGCGAGAATATTTTTAGGAACTTTTAAATGTTGAGGAAGAAAGGGAGGCGGTAATTTCATGCACTGGCCAGGGAGGTATACCATCTTTTAGGAGTGAAGAAGAGCAGAATGCAAGTGTGGTGGAGGCAAGCGAGGCATTACGTAGAATGAAAGGGGGTAAAGCAGCTGGAACTGATGGGATCATGACAGAAATGTTAAAAGCAGGGGGAGGATATAGTGTTGGAGTGGTTGGTACTTTTGTTTAACCCTTTGACTGTCGCGGCCGTATATATACGTTTTACGAGGTGCCGTGTTTGACGTATATATACTCATAAATTCTAGCGGCTTCAAATCAAGCAGGAGAAAGCTGGTAGGCCCACATGTGAGAGAATGGGTCTGTGGTCAGTGTGCACCATATAAAAAAAATCCTGGAGCACGCAATGCATAATGAGAAAAAAAAAAACTCCGACCGCTTTTTTTTAATTAAAATGCCGACTTTGTGGTCTATTTTCGTATAGTATTTATGGTTGTATTCTCGTTTTCTTGGTCTCATTTGATAGAATGGAAAACATACTACAGAAATAGACGTGATTTTGATTGATTTTACTATAAAAAGAACCTAGAAATGGAGCTCAAAGTAGGGGAAATGTTTGATTTTTGCCAATGTTCAAAAGTAAACAAATGATGCCATTGTCCAATAAATGTCCAACTAGCCATTCTAATATGCAGTCATGAATGGGTTGATGTTATTTATACAGTTATTACAGCATTGCAGTAGTCTGCATAATAGTAAGTCTAATATTTTTTGTATGAATAAAAATTCAAAATAGAAAGCAAGAGTAATATCAGAAGGGCCTGGAGACGTGACTGATGAACAAAGAAAATGTTATTTTAGAGCCAGGAATGTCTGCATTGTTCATTCTGGACCTTATTTTGAAATTGTCATATTTTTTAGTTTTCGTGAAATTGGCCAAATTGCAAATTTCTGACCACATTATTAGGTAGTTGAAATCAGTAAATGGGCAGTTTCTTGTATTCAATCGATAGAAAAAATGAAGTTCTAAAGAAATAGCTATGAGTTTGGGCGACTGGAACAATGGAATTAGCCGAAAATAGGGCTCAAAGTGGGCGAAATCGCCGATTTGTAAACAGCGCCGAGGTCGCTAACTTCGCGAGAGCATAATTCCGTCAGTTTTCCATCAAATTTCGTTTTTTTTTTTGGTGTCATTACAATCGGGAAAAGATTCTCTATCATTTCATAAGAAAAAATAATTTTTTTTTTTAAATTTTGTGACACCAGGAGACACCTCAGGATTGGGGGTTGCGACAGTCAAAGGGTTAATAAATATATGAAAGTGGGGAAGGTACCTAGGGATTGGCAGAGAGCATGTATAGTCCCTTTATATAAAGGGAAAGGGGACAAAAGAGATTGTAAAAATTATAGAGGAATAAGTTTACTGAGTATACCAGGAAAAGTATATGGTAGGGTTATAATCGAAAGAATTAGAGGCAAGACAGAATGTAGGATTGCGGATGAGCAGGGAGGCTTCAGAGTGGGTAGGGGATGTGTAGATCAAGTGTTTACATTGAAGCATGTATGTGAACAGTATTTAGATAAAGGTAGGGAAGTTTTTATTGCATTTATGGATTTAGAAAAGGCATATGATAGAGTGGATAGAGGAGCAATGTGGCAGATGTTGCAAGTATATGGAATAGGTGGTAAGTTACTAAATGCTGTAAAGAGCTTTTATGAGGATAGTGAGGCTCAGGTTAGGGTGTGTAGAAGAGAGGGAGAATACTTCCCAGTAAAAGTAGGTCTTAGACAGGGATGTGTAATGTCACCATGGTTGTTTAATATATTTATAGATGGGGTTGTAAAAGAAGTAAATGCTAGGGTGTTCGGGAGAGGGGTGGGATTAAATTATGGGGAATCAAATTCAAAATGGGAATTGACACAGTTACTTTTTGCTGATGATACTGTGCTTATGGGAGATTCTAAAGAAAAATTTCAACGGTTAGTGGAGGAGTTTGAGAATGTGTGCAAAGGTAGAAAGTTGAAAGTGAACATAGAAAAGAGTAAGGTGATGAGGGTATCAAATGATTTAGATAAATAAAAATTGGATATCAAATTGGGGAGGAGGAGTATGGAAGAAGTGAACGTTTTCAGATACTTGGGAGTTGACGTGTCGGCGGATGGATTTATGAAGGATGAGAATCACAGAATTGATGAGGGAAAAAAAGGAGAGTGGTGCGTTGAGGTATATGTGGAGTCAAAAAACGTTATCTATGGAGGCAAAGAAGGGAATGTATGAAAGTATAGTAGTACCAACACTCTTATATGGATGTGAAGCTTGGGTGGTAAATGCAGTAGCGAGGAGATGGAGGCAGTGGAGATGTAATGTCTAAGGGCAATGTGTGGTGTAAATATTATGCAGAAAATTCGGAGTGTGGAAATTAGGAGAAGGTGTGGAGTTAATAAAAGCATTAGTCAGAGGGCAGAAGAGGGGTTGTTGAGGTGGTTTGGTCATTTAGAGAGAATGGATCAAAGTAGAATGACATGGAAAGCATATAAATCTATAGGGGAAGGAAGGAGGGGTAGGGGTCGTCCTCGAAAGGGTTGGAAAGAGGGGGTAAAGGTTTTGTGGGCAAGGGGCTTGGACTTCCAGCAAGCGTGCATGAGCATGTTAGATAGGAGTGAATGGAGACGAATGATACTTGGGACCTGACGATCTGTTGGAGTGTGAGCAGGGTAATATTTAGTGAAGGGATTCAGGGAAACCGGTTATTTTCATATAGTCTGACTCGAGTCCTGGAAATGGGAAGTACAATGCCTGCACTTTAAAGGAGGGGTTTGGGATATTGGCAGTTTGGAGTTATATGTTGTGTATCTTTATACGTATATGCTTCTAAACTTGTATTCTGAGCACCTCTGCAAAAGCAGTGATAATGTGTGAGTGTGGTGAAAGTGTTGAATGATGAAAGTATTTTCTTTTTGGGGATTTTTTCTTTTTTGGGTCACCCTGCCTCGGTGGGAGACGGCCGACTTGTTGAAAAAAAAAAAAATTTACACTTACTGCCCCTTGGAGATGCTGGCATTGGTTTAGGGTGGTGGAAGATAGGCAGGACAGCACATGTTAGTAGTGGCCCTATATACCTTCAACACTGGAGGAGTCAGTTTTGTGTCGTTTTTCTATTGCTTAATTGCTTAACTTGCTTGCCACACTGTTAATGCTACACTTATCGCTGGCTGGTGCTATAGCCTCCTGCTGCTTTAGTATCGTACATATTATAGAATCGCTGAATCAGGCACAGTCTCCCCTCTCTTCCTTCTCTACTTTGGAACTTTGCTACGAGTTATGTCTTTAATTCTATCGTGTTTCTCACCTTTATCAACGGGCTGGTACTAGCAGCTTTCTTTGGGCCTATTGTGGCTTATTTATCAGTCGCACACAATAAACAAGTGCAAGAAAAAATGATTACAGTGGTACCTTGAGTTTCGAACAGCTCCCAACTTGAACAATTATTTAAGTGTATTTTTGCAAGTGCTTTTGTAAGTGTATTTTTGGGGGTCTGAAACGGACTTATCTAATTTAGATTCCTTATGGGAAGAAATTCGTTCGGTATCAGCACTAACAGCTCTCTGGAACGAATTAAGTTCACAACTCGAGGTACCACTGTATTACGAAATGTTGCCTATGGTCTCGCAGGATAATGTACTTGCCCATAAACAAAGTGACACTGCCTTCTCAGAATGCAGTGTGGGGGAGGTTGTGCGAGTGGCACACAGCGACATGTACCGTACCATACCACCCACGAGAACGGAGGTAAGCAATGAAAACTGAGCTAATAATTTTATGGAAAAAATAGGTGATAATGGAAAAGTGAAAAACAGAGCCCAAGGAAAAGGGAGGGTCCACTGTAATGCATATTAGAGCTGATTTCCTCTATTTTATTACAATACAGTACATTAGTGTATAAGCATTGAAAAATATACCAGAAATGATATAAATGGGGCAAAGCCGACATTAAAGCAATCGGAGATGGTCGACAAACCCAATACCACTATAGTATGCTCCTCAGCGACGTATTCGTTTACCGACATGGTCTTAGGAATGGAACTCTGTCGTTAAGCAAGGAGAGGCTGTATTTAATTTTTGGTGACTTCTAAGGAAGGAAATGGTCTAGAGCATTACCAAAAATTTCCTCTACTTTCTCATTTGAGAAACAGGGTAAAACTTCCTCCTCCCAATGTGTGTGTGATGGATTCAAAATGGAGGGCAAGGATTATAAAGGTGAGGTCTGGGAATGTAATTAATGAACAGAGTAATGGTTGCTTTAGTGGGTGGAATGACTACAATTATTTATCTTTGACTTCAAATGGGCAGTTTCTCAGGCTCAATAGAACAAAAAGGTATACTAGACCTTCCTTTTTCCTGCATTTTAAACATTACAGAAAACTAATTTGCAAAATTTTTACTATAACATCTTTTGTTAATGGCCATGTACTTGGCAAGCACATACTTCAATAGATTCATTCAAATTTCACTACCAATTTGCAATAATGATAAAATTGCTGTAGTCGGTAATTAAAATTAAGGCCATTATTTTAGATACTGACCATAAACATGTACTTTCTCAACTTCTAACAAACTGAACAAATGCACACACACAAAAAAAAATCATCAAGGCTTACCAATGTAGGGTTCACTGCAACAGCCAGGTCAAGCAGGGGTCCAAGGTTGCAGCCAGAAAGGAATGCAAAGGTGCCAAGGAGAGAGAGACGCTGGAGTTGGTTCTTGCCATCATAGGGTGTCAATGTGAGCCAGATCAGAGCTCCAATGGCTCCCAAGCCAGTAAGCAGACCAGCTCCAATGAGGGTACTGAACATGTGAGCATAGCCACCTGCTGAGGCTGCAATGGTGGCTAGTGTGAAGGTAGCATACACATTCTTGAGGTGCTTTCTCACAGGAGCTTCCCTGAAAAGTGAAAACAAGATTGATTTGCTATCTATGCAATATCCTACAATACTGTTTTTTTTGGAGGTCAAGACAGTAAAAGGATTGATAGGGGATGCCTTGATCCTAGGAAGGGCTCTAACAAAGACTATAGCCATATATATTTCCTTAGAACAAACATTGCCTCAACCCTCCGGTTTCCCAGTCATTGTGACCCTTATGAGTTTAGAGCTTCCCTATGAATATAATTAAACCCATTAGGAAATTAGGCTTCAGAGCACAAATGTTACTGCTATTAGTTTGCTGTTGTGTTAATTTATCCTTATCTAAAAAAATTCTATATTTACGAACTCTAATCTTATCCTGGTTTCTGTGATTATACATACCAATATAAACTTAACTTACATAGCAATTCACAATTGATATACCAGTCAAGTCATAAAATACACTCCAGAAATAAAATAAATCTGGTTTGATGCAATTTTTTTTATTAACACTGGCTGCCTCCTACCATGGCAGGGAGGGAAAAAAAAAAATTCACCATTATTCACTCCATCGTCTTGCCAGAGGCTCGTCTACACTACAGTTATAAAACTGCAACATTAACACCATTCCTTCAGAGAACAGGCACTGTACCTCCTATCTCCAGAACTCAAATCCAGCCTGCCGGTTTCCCTGAATCCCTTCATAAATGTTACCTTGCTCACACTCCAACAGCACAGCAAGTCCTAAAAACCATTTGCCTCCATTTGCTCCTATCTAACATGCTCATGTATGCTTGCTAGAAGTCCAAGCCAACCCCCCCCCCCTTACACAAAACCTTTACCCCCTCCCTCCAACCTTTCCTAGGGCAACCCCTACCCCTACACAAAAGAGAACAGTATACAACATGAACACACAAATGACTAAATGGAAGGGTCGAACCCATATTATAATCGTGGGGGAGAGCTAAACCCATAGGATTATACAGTGCATGTAGAAGGGGGGGGGGGGACTGAAGGTATTCAGGCTCAATTCAGGGAAAGAGCACAGATCCAATTCCCTAGATAAAGAGCCCCTCACCAATATTAAGGAACCTTCCTTGAGGGGAGAGGGGGGGTCAAACCCATAGCAGGCCAGTCCTAAAACCGCCATTTGAAGAATTTACAATTGTGTCATCATGATTTTGCAAGTAATGAATGGGGAAACAGATGACAAGTAACATTTGCACCTGAGAAAACGCAAATGATGGTCTCTACGCACCACGATGGTAATGCTGGTGCAGTACAAAGCATGAATGGGAAGGTGCTGGTACCTGGGGAAGTTTATATCCTTGGGGTGAAATCTGATTCCAAACTGACCATGAAGTACCATGTTGTAAATCTTGCAACCAAGGGGGCCAGGAAGCTTACAGCACTTCATTGTATCTCACATCTGTTTGACAGTAGGGGGTTGCAAGATTCTGTATGAGGCACAAGTACGCTCACACCTTGAGTATGCTCCACTTTCTTGGTTTGCCTCCCCCCCACCCTCTCATCTGCAACTGCTTGACAGAGGACAGAGCAAGACATCCCATCTCTTGCATAGACCCATCTGGAGTTTATCTGGAGAGAGTTTCGGGGGTCAACGCCCCCGCGGCCCGGTCTGTGACCAGGCCTCCTGGTGGATCAGCGCCTGATCAACCAGGCTGTTGCTGCTGGCTGCACGCAAACCAACGTACGAGCCACAGCCCGGCTGATCAGGAACTGACTTTAGGTGCTTGTCCAGTGCCAGCTTGAAGACTGCCAGGGGTCTGTTGGTAATCCCCCTTATGTGTGCTGGGAGGCAGTTGAACAGTCTCGGGCCCCTGACACTTATTGTATGGTCTCTTAACGTGCTAGTGACACCCCTGCTTTTCATTGGGGGATGGTGCATCGTCTGCCAAGTCTTTTGCTTTCATAGTGAGTGATTTTCGTGTGCAAGTTTGGTACTAGTCCCTCTAGGATTTTCCAGGTGTATATAATCATGTATCTCTCCCTCCTGCGTTCCAGGGAATACAGGTTTAGAAACCTCAAGCGCTCCCAGTAATTGAGGTGTTTTATCTCCGTTATGCGCGCCGTGAAAGTTCTCTCTACATTTTCTAGGTCGGCAATTTCACCTGCCTTGAAAGGTGCTGTTAGAGTGCAGCAATATTCCAGCCTAGATAGAACAAGTGACCTGAAGAGTGTCATCATGGGCTTGGCCTCCCTAGTTTTGAAGGTTCTCATTATCCATCCTGTCATTTTTCTAGCAGATGCGATTGATACAATGTTATGGTCCTTGAAGGTGAGATCCTCCGACATAATCACTCCCAGGTCTTTGACGTTGGTGTTTCGCTCTATTTTGTGGCCAGAATTTGTTTTGTACTCTGATGAAGATTTAATTTCCTCATGTTTACCATATCTGAGTAATTGAAATTTCTCATCGTTGAACTTCATATCGTTTTCTGCAGCCCACTGAAAGATTTGGTTGATGTCCGCCTGGAGCCTTGCAGTGTCTGCAATGGAAGACACTGTCATGCAGATTCGGGTGTCATCCGCAAAGGAAGACACGGTGCTGTGGCTGACATCCTTGTCTATGTCGGATATGAGGATGAGGAACAAGATGGGAGCTAGTACTGTGCCTTGTGGAACAGAGCTTTTCACCGTAGCTGCCTCGGACTTTACTCTGTTGACGACTACTCTCTGTGTTCTGTTAGTGAGGAAATTATAGATCCATCGACCGACTTCTCCTGTTATTCCTTTAGCGCGCATTTTGTGCGCTATTACGCCATGGTCACACTTGTCGAAGGCTTTTGCAAAGTCTGTATATATTACATCTGCATTCTTTTTGTCTTCTAGTGCATTTAGGACCTTGTCGTAGTGATCCAGTAGTTGAGACAGACAGGAGCGACCTGTTCTAAACCCATGTTGCCCTGGGTTGTGTAACTGATGGGTTTCTAGATGGGTGGTGATCTTGCTTCTTAGGACCCTTTCAAAGATTTTTATGATATGGGATGTTAGTGCTATTGGTCTGTAGTTCTTTGCTGTTGCTTTACTGCCCCCTTTGTGGAGTGGGGCTATGTCTGTTGTTTTTAGTAACTGAGGGACGACCCCCGTGTCCATGCTCCCTCTCCATAGGATGGAAAAGGCTCGTGATAGGGGCTTCTTGCAGTTCTTGATGAACACAGTTCCACGAGTCTGGCCCTGGGGCAGAGTGCATGGGCATGTCATTTATCGCCTGTTCGAAGTCATTTGGCGTCAGGATAACATCGGATAGGCTTGTGTTAATCAAATTTTGTGGCTCTCTCATAAAAAATTCATTTTGATCTTCGACTCTCAGTCTGGTTAGCGGCTTGCTAAAAACTGAGTCATATTGGGACTTGAGTAGCTCACTCATTTCCTTGCTGTCATCTGTGTAGGACCCATCTTGTTTAAGTAGGGGCCCAATACTGGACGTTGTTCTCGATTTTGATTTTTTTGGATAGATCTGTCAGTTCAGCAGACCCTTCAACACAGGAGGGATGTGGGTGGCCTTACCATTATGTACAAAGCCAATATTGTCCAAGTACCACACTTGGAACCACTTCGAGGCCAGCGAGAAGCAAGCTTCTATACCACAAGACGAGCAGAAAGCAGCAACTTCACTCTGGCTGTACCCTTCTCCAGAACATCACTTCATCAGAGATCATTTATCCCAGGATGACTACTCTGGAACATATTCGTACAGCATTATGATGTCAACATAAAGTCAGCTGATTAAATGAAAATGCTGGCCCATAGATGGCTCCAACTTCATCCCAGTCCCTACCTGTATGTTTCATAAAAATGTTTTCAAGTGAGCTGATGAAGGTAACAGCTCTTAGCTTGTCAAAGTTAGGAATCCTTAACCTGTAAATAGCTTGTCAATAAAGGTAGGGATCCTTAACCTAACCTTGTCAAACCCTGGAGAGAAAAAAAAAAAAAGAGAAAGAAAAAGAACTGCACAATTGTTACACAAGGCGATTTCATAAGTTCACCCAGCTTATATCTGCAATTACTAAAATATTTTAATGTTAATGTTGTACTACAAATACCTCATAGGTCAGTGGTAAGACATTGGCCAAGTAGCCAAGAGCACCAAAGTAATCCCAAGCAATGTCAGATGTGTTGGCAAGTCTTAACACCTGCTGTTCTTAGTCACACACACACACACACACACACACACACACACACACACACACACACACACACACACACACTCACACACACACACACACACACACCACACACTCACACACACACTCACTCTCACACACACACACACTCACTCTCACACACACACTCACTCACTCACTCACACTCACTCACACTCACACACACACTCACTCTACACACACACTCACTCTCACACACACACACTCACACACACACTCACACACACACTCACACACACACTCACACACACACTCACACACACACTCACACACACACTCACACACACACTCACACACACACTCACACACACACTCACACACACACTCACACACACACTCACACACACAACCTCACACACACACTCACACACCACACTCCACACCACACCACACTCACACACACACTCACACACACACTCACACACAACACTCACACACACACTCACACACACACTCACACACACCACTCACACACACACTCACACACACACTCACACACACACTCACACACACACTCACACACACACTCACACACACACTCACACACACACTCACACACACACTCACCACACACTCACACACACACTCACACACCACACTCACTACACACACTCACACACACACTCACACACACACTCACACACACTCACACCATCACACACCACTCACACACACACTCACACACAACTCACACACACACTCACACACACACTCACACACACACACACTCACACTACTACTGGGTGGCATTTTAGGGGAAAGGAAAGGAGGGGCGTGACGGACCTACACCAAGTAGCGCATCTCAATGTTGACGAGCTCTTGATCCAAGGAACAAAGCTCATAAAATTAACCTGCACACTGGAGAATGAAACTCGCATTTCTGTCAGACTTGGGCTGAAACACCATAAGCATCATTTTCCAAGGTACAGGTTATTTGTGTAGGGAGTGTTCTTTCCAAGTAAAGCTTATCCTCTTTCTTAGACTGAACTTTAACCCTTTGGGGGTCGCCAGGCCCTCTCAGAGACTTGTTCTCAGGGTCGCCAAAATTAAAAAAAAAATTTCCTTATGAAAATAGAGAATCTTTACCGATCATAATGACACCAAAAGTATGAAATTTGATGGGAAAACTTATGGAATTATGCTCTCACGAAGTTTGCGGTCTCGACGATGTTTACGCATCAGCGATTTTGCCCACTTTGAGCCCTATTTTCAGCCAATTCCAATGTACCAGTCAACAAAAATCAACTATTTTGCTAGAACTCCATTTTTTTTTTCTATCAAATGAGTACAAGAAACCACCCATTTACTGATTTCAACTATCCAATAAAGTGGTCAGAATTTAGCAGTTATGCCAGTTTCACACAAAATTCAAAAGATGCCAATTTCCAAATAGGGTCCAGAATAAACAAGACATTCCTGGCACTAAAATAAGTTCTCTGTTCGTTAGTCACATCCCCAGGCCCCTCTTGTATTTCTTTGGCTTTCCACTCTGAATTTTTATTCTTACAAAAAATAGAAGACTTACTGTTATGCAGACTACTGCATTAGTGTAGAAATGGTATAAATAATATCGGCGCACTTGTGAAAGAATATTAGACTCATCAGTTGACGTGTATTGGACGCTTGGCATGATTTGTTTACTTTTGAACTTTGGTAAAAATCTAACATTTCTGCTACTTTGAGCTAAATTTCAAGGTACTTTTCATTGTAAAACCAGTCAAAATCATCAATTTCTGTAATATGTCTTCCTTTCTATAAAATGAGACCAAGAAAACTAGAATATAACAAATACCACACGAAAATACAGTGCAAAGTCGCTGTTTCATTCCAAAAACACTTAAGTTTTTTTTTTCTCATTATGCACTGTGTGCGGCAAGATTTTTTTTTATACTGTGCACAGTGACCACATTATAATCAAAAAGAAGCGCTAAGCCACAAGGGCTACTGACCACAGACCCATTCTTTCATATGTAGGCCTACCAGCTTTCACTAGATTTGAGGGCGCTAGAATTTAGGCGTACTAGTACGTCAAAAACCCTGGGGCGTAAGCCGTACTAGTACGGCCGAAACCCCCAAAGGGTTAATGCATCCATTCCCAGGTGCTATACAGGTTTAGGACCTGTATAGCACCTGGGAAATAAAGTAACACCAAATTTTGTATTATTAACCTGGAGGGTTGATAATCTAGAAATGCAGTTCTGCAATACAAATTTAAAAATATAAATTAAACAATATGCAAAATATTACTAATTATACAACATAGGGTTATTAATACAAAATTTCTTCCTGCATTAACAGTAGCTTGTGGCTCAACTGAAGGATCTAGACTCAAACCTGGAACAAGTAAAAAACACTAGCACCTTTGCTGCCCCTGTACTTAGGTACTAGTTGACTGTGGGTTTCATCCTGGTGAAGAAGACCTAAAGGACTACAATGGAAGCCACAATGCTTTGCTTTCTTTGGTTATCCTGGGTTACTAACCCTCCAGAATTAATAATTCAATTAAAATTATCAACTCGTATGCCCAGGTACGTACATACTGCTGCAGGAAGTAAGGGCAACAATCGTGTATCATTTGACAAGATTCTAGTCAGACTTGGGCGTGATGTGGAAGGGAGAGGACAAATAGTATGTGGTGGTCTGGTGGCTAAAGCTCCCGCTTCACACATGGAGGGCCCGGGTTTGATTCCCGGCGGGTGGAAACATTTCGACACGTTTCCTTACACCTGTTGTCCTGTTCACCTAGCAGCAAATAGGTACCTGGGTGTTAGTCGACTGGTGTGGGTCGCATCCTGGGGGACAAGATTAAGGACCCCAATGGAAATAAGTTAGACAGTCCTCGATGACGCACTGACTTTCTTGGGTTATCCTGGGTGGCTAACCCTCCGGGGTTAAAAATCCGAACGAAATCTTATCTTATCTTCCTGGCACTAGACTGAAGGATTTTGAGTACAAGTCAGGCTGTGGCAGTGGGACCAAGCCCTTTATTTGCCAGAGCTGGAGGTAATGATATCAGGAAGGTCAGAAGCAAGAGGTATGGCATTTTACTTAGGATGAGGGTCTAAGCTATCTAGAGCCATTGAAGTAAATGGCCAGCTCAGCAGGTACTTTGAGGATTACCAAGTCAAGCTTATTGACAACTGACATTTTTAAATAGTTTTGTTTACATGTAATTAATCTTTCAGGGTAGAGTTAAAACCTTAGCAATGTTTGAGGGTGGTCAGTGGTGTATAGAGGGTATTTAAGTAGTTTCTACAGTGGTCTGGAGAAATAATTGGAAATTGGCTTACACTGGAGTATTACATAACAGATACAGTAAAAATCTGTTATAATTACTGAAGTCTGAGCAAGTACACTACATGAAAATCAATCTATGAACTTTATTCCCAGGTCAGAATCCCAGCAACATCACACAGTATAAAGTGGAACCCCGGTTTGTCCTTAATCTGTCCCAGAAGGTCGGTTGAAATCCAAAAATGAACAAAAACCGAAGTAACATCTCCCATGAGAAATAATATAAATCCAATTAATCCATTCCCAACACCCAAAACAAAAGAACAAAAGATAAATTTTAGAGAAACTATAGTTTTACATACAGAAAACAATGAGAAATATAAATGACTAATTTTAATGGATAAATGAACATTTCATTCACTTTTACCTTTATTGAAGAGACTTATTGGCGTATGGAAGACGGCAAGGAGAGGGTATTGTTTGGAAGGGGAATCCCCCTCCATAAGGACTTCAGGTATCAAAGCCCTATCTGGGATTATTTCCTTCGTCTTTTACTGGCACTAGGACCAGTTTGAGTCACTGGACCATGCAGACACTGCTTGCAACAGCTTTGTTAGGGTGGTATTTCTCCAACTCTTCCACATCCTAGCTACACAATGCAGCCCAGAGCCATATTGTTATCAGTGACAATGTTCACAGTTTAATCGTTTCTAACAACCACCTTTAGATGCCATCAAACAAAGGGAGAAGCAAAGAATTCATGCCGAGAATTGTAAACAAAAGCGTTATGTATTAAGGGTGGTGACTGGGCCAGTGCAGATCCATACATTTTCTCTGATGCTGGACCAGAGAAAACGTAATGTTTTCCCTCTGCCTGGCTAGGGCACCTCCACAACATATAAACATTGCATGTTTATATGCTAGGTAACGTGTTTCTTATATAATTTCGAAAAAAATATTACGTGGATTATTAATGAAAATATCCATATTAACCTAAAATAAGACATTTAATGTGCCCAAGAATGATAAAGTATTAGTATCACGAACGTATGAGTGGCCCTGGTGGACGCACCTGGTACGGACCATTTCTGAGTGGAGGTGCGAAACTCTGGGTATAATTTTGCCCAAAAAAGTGGTCGAAATCTGAATTTTAAAATATCCACACCGGATGAAATCCAGGGTTCCACTGTACTTACCATTAACATCCTTAACATGAAGAAACTTACGGTTATGTTAACTGTTATTTACAGAAATCTTAGCTACAATTTTGATAATAGGAATTAAGTTGCATGACAGAACCCCATCAATGTTTCATAATGCCTATTCATACCAAATTGTTAAACAATGTAAGCCATACCACTTCAGAAATAATCATACGATGCAGTGAACCAGTGTTGGGTGGCTGAGTCACTGGTCACACCCTCACCACCATCTTAAGCAGAGTTGTGCCATTATTACTGTTATGGTCGATGCATTCATAACTGCCTCTGACGAGTTCCAAGGTTTCCCTACTCCTGGAGCCTGGCCAGAGTCCAGGCTCATCTGGTGCTTGCCTGGTCGACCAGGCTGTTGCTGCTGATGGCCAGCCGACCCATATCACAACCTGGCTGATCAGACACCTAAATTTCCACAACAAAGGTGAGAGGAGAGCGATTTCTGGTATAGGTAAAATACACCAACCTATTATTGCGATCTGGTCCTCTCTAACGCTAATATAGATACAGTGGTATCTCATTTCGAACAGCTCCCAACTCAAACAATTATGCAAGTGTATTTTTACAAATGCTTTAAGTATTTTTGGAGGTCTGAAACAGATTTACATTATTTCTCATGGGAACAAATTTGGACAAATTTGGTTGGTATCGGCACTAACAGCCTTACGATATGAATTAAGAACATAAGAACGAAGGAACACTGCAGAAGGCCTACTGGCCCATGCGAGGCAGGTCCAAGTCTCCTACCGGCTTAAGCCAATGCACCCAACCTAGTCAGGTCAGGTCACATTGACTTAAGGGAGGAACACGGCAACCGACCTGTTAGCACAAGCTATCAGGTCTAACTCACACCCACCCACATCTACTCATGTATTTATCCAACCTATTTTTAAAGCTACACAACGTTCTGGCCTCTATAACGGTACTTGGGAGTTTGTTCCACTCATCCACAACTCTATTACCAAACCAGTACTTTCCTATATCCTTCCTGAATCTGAATTTTTCCAACTTAAAACCATTGCTGCGAGTCCTGTCTAGGCTAGATATTTTCAGCACACTATTTACATCCCCTTTATTTATTCCTGTCTTCCATTTATACACCTCAATCATATCCCCCCTAATTCTACGTCTTTCTAGAGAGTGAAGATTCGGGGCCCTTAGTCTATCCTCATAGGGAAGGTTTCTGATACATGGGATCATCTTTGTCATCCTCCTTTGTACATTTTCCAGAGAATATATATCCATTCTGTAATACGGTGACCAAAACTGTGCAGCATAATCTAAATGAGGCCTAACCAAGGATGTATAGAGTTGAAGAACAACCTGAGGACTCCTATTATTTATGCTTCTTGATATGAAGCCAAGGATTCTATTAGCTTTATTGCGAACACTTATGCACTGTTGTCTTGGTTTCAGATTACTGCTAACCAGGACTCCTAAATCTTTTTCCCAATCCGTAATATTAAGATCTACATTATTTAGTTTATATGTGGCATGGTTATTGTCCTGTCCAACATTTAGAACTTTGCATTTGTCTATATTAAACTGCATCTGCCATTCTCCGACCACTGCATCAGTCTATTCAAATCTTCCTGGAGTGCTCGAATGTCCTCGTCAGAATGAATTCGACGGCCTATTTTGGTGTCATCGGCAAACTTGCCGATGTCGCTCTTTTATGCCTCATCTATGTCGTTTATGTAGATTGTGAACAGCAGGGGGCCCAACACTGACCCCTGTGGAACACCGCTCGTGACGCTTCCCCACTCTGATTTCTCCCCATTATGCAAACTCTCTGCTGCCTATTTGTCAACCATGCCTCTATCCAGGAAAAAATTTCTCCTCCTATTCCATGTGCTTTAATTTTCCTCAATAGTCTCTGATGTGGGACCCTGTCAAAAGCCTTACTGAAGTCCATATACACAATATCATATTCATTACCATGATCTACCTCCTCAAATACCTTAGTGAAAAAAGTTAATAAATTCGTAAGGCAGGAACGCCCCTTTGTAAAACCATGCTGAGATTCGTTGATTAATTTATGCTTTTCAAGGTGGCTACGAACTGCCTCGGCAATTATTGATTCCATAAATTTTCCCACTATGGAGGTTAGGCTTATTGGTCTATAGTTCGAAGCTAAGGACCTGTCACCTGTTTTGAAAATAGGTATCACATTTGCCATTTTCCACTTATCTGGCACCATGCCAGTTTGTAGTGATATGTTGAAAAGATTAGCCAAAGGTGTGCTAAGCTCCTCTTTACATTCCTTTAGAACCCTTGCATACAGTTCATCAGGGCCTGGGGATTTGTTAGGTTTTAATTTATCTATTTGCCTAAGGACCATGTCACTTGTGACCCTAATAGTGCACAGTTTATTATCGTCCTGTTCTACATAATTTATCATTACTGGAATATCGCTGGTATCCTCCTGTGTAAAAACTGAGAGGAAGTATGTGTTAAAAATTCTACACATTTCCTTATCACTGTCAGTGAGCTGACCCGAGGAACTTTTGAGTGGGCCTATCTTGTCCCTGATCTTACTTCTGTATACCTGAAAGAATCCTTTTGGGTTAGTCTTCGATTCTCTTGCAACTTTAACCTCATAATCTCTTTTTGCTTTTCTAATTCCCTTTTTTATTTCTCTCTTTAACTGAATATATCGATTTCTTAATTGCCCCTCCCCTCTTTTGATTTGCCTATATATGCCTCTCTTTTGACCAATCAGATATTTTAATCTATTGTTCATCCATTTAGGATCATTTTTGTTTGATCTGATTTCCCTATTTGGAACATAATTTGACTGAGCAGCTAGAACTATGCCATGGAAAGCATCATATCGGCAACCATCACCACCTACCTGACCCTTAGTCAGGTCATTCCAGTTCAGCCCACCTAAGTAATTTTTCAGTCCTATGAAATCAGCCAAGCGAAAGTTCGTAAGTCGAGGTACCACTACCTCAATTTACCTTATTTCTAGCATATTTCCTTTTATTTAACTAATAAATTATCACAAGAACCCCAATGAAAAAGATGTCACTGCCTTTTTCTGGGTTATCCTTGGTAATGTACACAAGCTGCCATGTATAATTTATGTAACTATTTATGTGTACCTGTACCTGAATAAACTTACTTATAGCTATGGATATCTGGCAAGAGCATTATTATAATCATGGGGAGCGCTAAACCCCAAGGGACTATACAGTGCCTGTGGGGGGGATAGGAGCTAGAGCATAACATCGATGGGATTCTGTCCCAAGAGCTTCATCCATAATAATCAAATAAAAAAAAATTGTGCTGAAGATGGTGCAGGGAATTTTGTCAATAATTAATATTAACCATTACAATATTTTTCCATACTTTTTTTTTATACACAAGAACGTCACATTATGTGCAGCTTCCAAATTAAAAGTTACATCACCATAAACCACTACCAATGTGACTGCACCATAAAGCACAAGCGATAAACCCAAATGGGTCACACAGGTGGTTAGATAAGATAAGATTTCGTTCGGATTTTTAACCCCGGAGGGTTAGCCACCCAGGATAACCCAAGAAAGTCAGTGCGTCATCGAGGACTGTCTAACTTATTTCCATTGGGGTCCTTAATCATAATATACACAAGATAAAAATCCACTAAGAGGCCATAGAGCTGGCATAACACAGTCATACATTCATACATCACGTCAAGACCTACATACACACGCACACTACCACCTACATGTACGTTTAATCCTTATAGAGTAATAAATACGGTCGCCCTTGTAACCCCCAGACCAAATCACGTAGACACCAACTTTCACCATTAAAAACCACCTTAATTCCTGCCAGCCAGACTCACAGGTTTTCCGTGAAGGTGCGCCCGATTCTCTCCAAGTTAATCCCTTCCATGACCACTCCTCAGGCAGTAGAAGACACAAGAAAACCGACAAAATTCCCCGTCAAAAATCCCAGCGTCCACAAGTTCACTGCTGAGCTTAAAATGGCGACCACTTCCCTGGCAGCACAAATTCTCCACAACACCAAACTCCTCCAACAATGGCTCGTCACGGGTTATTTCACCCTCCAACACTCGGTGGAAATGTCTCCAAGAGGACTGACGTGTACACGACGAGTGACACGCAAAGTAATTTCTAGGAGAAAATTTTCCTGACGTCAGATAACTGCGTTTATGGTGTTCGTTTTCCCCTGGCCACGACTTGGATTAATAAAGTGTAATAACTAAAGAAGCAAGTAAATAAATAAGGAGCAAGTAAGGAAACAAGTAAATAAGTAAGCAAATAAGTAAGAAAGCACGTAAATAAGGAAGGAAGCACGCAAACAAGCAAGTAACTAAGTAATCAAGCAAACAAGCAAGTAAATAAATAAGCAAGTTAATAAGGAAAAAACAAGCATACAAGCCAGTAAACAAGCTTATTTAAGTGTCATCAAGTAAATAAAATTCCACAAGTATTAAGTGATTACCATTACAATACATAGTAACATCCAGATAAATTACCCGCCAGGATAACAAGGCCACACTGACTTATTTCCACTGGTGCTTGTGACATCTTATTAATAACATCCTGGCTGTTAGACACAGTATAAAACAACCATGACTATAACCGGAATGTTCTGCATAACCAGGGGCTTTCAATATACCTGGAATATACCTGGAGAATGTTCCCGGGGGGTCGACGCCCCCGCTGCCCGGCCCATTAGGCCTGAGCCATGTATCATATTAAAATATACTTTTATTGGATTTGTATAAAAAATAAACCATGTTAATAACTCAACTGCGTGAAAAATGGCTAATATTGTCCCCAAGATGCGACCCACACCAGTCCACTAACACCCAGGTGCTTACTTACTGCTAGGTGAACAGGAATAGTAGGTGTAAGGTGACTGACACCCAGGTACCTATTTACTGCTAGGTGAAGAATGACAACAGGTGTCTTCAGGAAACACGCCCATTATTTCCACCCGTACCGGGGATCGAACCACGGACCTCAGTGTGTGAGCTGAGTGCGCTACCAACCCACCAACAATAAAAAGAGACACAATAAAAATAAAGTGGACTGAGTAATTTATAGGAACACTAAGCAGAGAAATAAATCAGCGTAATGTAATAGGTACACGACTGTTAACTACTACACAAGAAACCACTTTTCTATTATTATATTTAGGAGAAACCAAAAACAAAATGAGACATACAAATTCTGATATAAACAAGAGGTAATCAGGACTAATAAAATGGAAACGGAGAAAAAGTTCAGTTTCTTTTTACAAGAGTCTGATAAATCGAAGCCATATTCAGGAAAACGAACGAGTCCTATGACAGCCTGACGTGGTCCTAAGTGTGCGCCAAATTTGATTTTTTACAACCCAAAATAATACAATAGCTCTTAAAACACATATATAATGTACATGTATAGCCCATAAATTCCCGGGAGGGATTATATGCAGTGAAAATGCTAAAAATAAATATGACCTCTCGTAATTATTGATGAACAACGGAAAGTAGCAAGATAAGGTGACACTGCATCACGTCATTTCTGATAAATACATTGCATCACCATGACATTTATTTAATGACTTCTTATAGGCTTAATAGGCATAGGTATATGTTTTAAAAACCAGTAGAGCTATAGGGAGATGAGGAGTCTAAAATCTTTAATGAGAACTAATATAATAAAAAAAAATTAGATTTAAATTACATGTTTTTTCTCGAGCACATTACATTAATTTTTTTTCCATTCGTAAAAGCAGATTAAGCACAAAATAATCACCTAAAAAACGAAATTTATTTAATTTAAAAAAAAAATCTACGAGCTCTTGTTGATTCTAAAACTAACAATGACTCGACAATTCCAGGTATAAATAAAAAAATATATATCCTTGGTAAGCTGCGGGATTTATATAACATTTATATTATAAAGATTCATCACATCATCTCTTAGGAACGATTATATTTATTGTCTCACGAATATTGGAGATCTTACCGACGTGTCCATGTGACCGATGGGTCAGGATAGGTCTCCAGTGATGAATTTGACGTTTCGCCCACGTAGTAGGCCTTATCAATCTAAAACTGAGGCATGCCTGGAGTATACCTAGAGAGGGTTCCAGGGGTCAACGCCCCCGCTGCCCGGTCTGAGACCAGGCCTCGTGTGGATGAAGCCTGTATGTTTATACCTCATTAACGTTAAATAGGCGCTATATACACAAATAACCTGCACATAGGATAGAGGAGCTCTCTCCTATGTGCAGGTAAATGGTCCAACTTGGACCATTTACAAAGTCACGTTGTTCTTTACGCCCTAAATAGTTAGCAGTTTTTATCTTTCAACTAATGATAAACAAAAATATTGAATGTTTCTAAGTATATTTACTTAAAAGCCGCTTTCTCCAGTGTCTTTAAGGGCACTAGATATAGCAGTGGAGGAAAGTAGTGAGATGCAGCAGTTGAAGGCGTGGTTATATGTGGGCAGGGCCCACTATTAGAGGTAGCAATAGAGTTGTATAAGATATTCTGTGTGGTAGGACTCCACGGTGTTGACGTGTCAGGCAAGGTTCATAACACCACCAAAGGTATTACATACCAATAGGTTAATTAACAAGAAACATGTGTCACTCTTAAGTGTTTTGGCACAGAGAATGTTTCCTACACCTCCATTGCAAAAACTCTTGTCCAGCTTACGGGCCTGGCTTGCTTCCACTTGTGGGCCCCGTCCATTTGTTACCACGTCTGCAACTGCTGTAGTTCCTCCACTGGTTCCAGTATAAAAGATTGCTAAATCGTTCTGTGTGGGCGAAACGTCTCTTAATATAGATAAGCAGGTGTTGCACATACGTCTTATTGCCAGGTGTTGAGGCATCGGTCACTCGGTCGCCAGTTGTTGATGCACCGCCACTTGGTCGCCAGAAGGCGTTGACGAACTGACCACTTGATCGCCAGAAGTTGTTGACGTACCGACCACTCGGTGGTGAACTCTGCCAGCGCAGTCGAAACCACAGGAGCCAGACGAACAAACAGCTGCCACCGCATAACATACAATAACAAACAGCAGTACTTTTATTTTTTGTGAAGTGGCTTTTTTTTTTTAAATCCCAGAGGCTTTTTTATCAATCCCCTGTGACCATTTTTTTTTATCCCCGGAGGTTGTTACAACCTCTGTCAGCGTGACAGAGAATAATTTTTAATGAACCGACGAGCGTCAGGTGATTTTCCCTGACTTATAAATTATTATGGACTTTACTGGCGTAATACACACACACACACACACACACACACATTTGTACCCAAGGGTAACAGGAATAATGAAAAAGCCAGGATGAGCCCATGGTTTACCCAAAGGTGCAGGGAGGCAAAAACCAAGTGTGCTAGGGAATGGAAGAAATATAGAAGGCAAAGGACCCAGGAGAATAAGGAGACCAGTCGTAGAGCCAGAAACGAATATGCACAGATAAGAAGGGAGGCCCAAAGACAATATGAAAATGACATAGCAGCGAAAGCCAAATCTGACCCAAAACTGTTGTACAGCCACATCAGGAGGAAAACAACAGTCAAGGACCAGGTAATCAGGCTAAGGAAGGAAGGAGGAGAGTCAACAAGAATGACCGTGAAGTATGTGAAGAACTCAACAAGAGATTCAAAGAAGTGTTCACAGAGGAGACAGAAGGGGCTCCAGAAAGACGGAGAGGTGGGGCACACCACCAAGTGCTGGACACAGTGCACACCACCGAGGAAGAAGTGAAGAGGCTTCTGAGTGAGCTAGATACCTCAAAGGCAATGGGGCCAGATAACATCTCCCCATGGGTATTGAGAGAGGGAGCAGAGGTGCTATGTGTACCCCTAACAACAATATTCAATACATCTATCGAAACAGGGAGATTGCCTGAGGCATGGAAGACAGCAAATGTAGTCCCAATCTTTAAAAAAGGAGACAGACATGAAGCATTAAACTACAGACCAGTGTCACTGACATGTATAGTATGCAAAATCATGGAGAAGATTATCAGGAGAAGAGTGGTGGAACACCTAGAAAGGAACGATCTCATCAACAGCAGCCAACATGGTTTCAGGACGGGAAATCCTGTGTCACAAACCTTCTGGAGTTCTATGACATGGTGACAGCAGTAAGACAAGAGAGAGAGGGTGGGTGGATTGCATTTTTTTTGGACTGTAAGAAGGCGTTTGACACAGTTCCACACAAGAGATTGGTGCAAAAACTGGAGGACCAAGCAGGGGTAACAGGGAAGGCACTACAATGGATCAGGGAATACTTGTCAGGAAGACAGCAGCGAGTCATGGTACGTGCGAGGTGTCAGAGTGGGCACCTGTGACCAGCGGGTCCCGCAGGGGTCAGTCCTAGGACCAGTGCTGTTTCTGGTATTTGTGAACGACATGACGGAAGGAATAGACTCTGAGGTGTCCCTGTTTGCAGATGACGTGAAGTTGATGAGAAGAATTCACTCGATCGAAGACCAGGGCAGAACTACAAAGGGATCTGGACAGGCTGCCAGACCTGGTCCAGCAATTGGCTCCTGGAGTTCAATCCCACCAAGTGCAAAGTCATGAAGATTGGGGAAGGGCAAAGAAGACCGCAGACGGAGTACAGTCTAGGGGCCAGAGACTACAAACCTCACTCAAGGAAAAAGATCTTGGGGTGAGTATAACACCAGGCACATCTCCTGAAGCGCACATCAACCAAATAACTGCTGCAGCATATGGGCGCCTAGCAAACCTCAGAACAGCATTCCGACATCTTAATAAGGAATCATTCAGGACCCTGTACACCGTGTATGTTAGGCCCACATTGGAGTATGCGGCACCAGTTTGGAACCCACACCTAGCCAAGCACGTGAAGAAACTAGAGAAAGTGCAAAGGTTTGCAACAAGACTAGTCCCAGAGCTAAGAGGTATGTCCTACGAGGAGAGGTTAAGGGAAATCAACCTGACGACACTGGAGGACAGGAGAGATAGGGGGGACATGATAACGACATACAAAATACTGAGAGGAATTGACAAGGTGGACAAAGACAGGATGTTCCAGAGATTGGACACAGTAACAAGGGGACACAGTTGGAAGCTGAAGACACAGATGAATCACAGGGATGTTAGGAAGTATTTCTTCAGCCACAGAGTAGTCAGTAAGTGGAATAGTTTGGGAAGCGATGTAGTGGAGGCAGGATCCATACATAGCTTTAAGCAGAGGTATGATAAAGCTCACGGCTCAGGGAGAGTGACCTAGTAGCGATCAGTGAAGAGGCGGGGCCAGGAGCTCGGACTCGACCCCCGCAACCTCAACTAGGTGAGTACAACTAGGTGAGTACATACACATACACACACACATACACACACACACACACATACACACACACAAACATACACACACACATACACACACACACACACACACACACACACACATACCACACACACACACATACACATACACACACACACACAACACACACACACACACACACACACACACACACAAACACACACACACACACACACACACACACACACACATGACATATATACAACTGAGGAGGAGGTGAAGAATCTGCTAAAGGACCTTAATACCTCAAAGGCAGTGGGACCGGACAACATCTCCCCATGGGTCCTTAGAGAGGAAGCAGAAATGCTGTGTGTGCCACTAACCACAATCTTCAACACATCCCTTGAAACTGGGCAACTACCTAAGGTATGGAAGACGGCAAATGTAATTCCCATTTTTAAAAAAGAAGACAGAAAAGAGGCACTAAACTATAGACATGTGTCACTGACGTGCATAATATGCAAAGTCATGGAGATTATCAGGAGGAGAGTGGTGGAGCACCTGGAACAGAACAAGAGTATAAACGACAACCAGCACAGATTTATGGAAGGCAAATCCTGTGCCACAAACCTTCTGGAGTTTTATGATAAAGTAACAGAAGTAAGACACGAGAGAGAGGACTGGGTTGATTGCATCTTCTTGGACTGCAAGAAGGCCTTTGACACAGTTCCTCACAAGAGATTAGTGCAGAAGCTAGAGGATCAAGCACGTATAACAGGAAGGGGCATTGGATCAGAGAATACATGACAGGGAGGCAACAACGAGTCATGGTACGTGATCAGGTATCACAGTGGGCACCTGTGACGAGCGGGGTTCCACAGAGGTCGGTCCTAAGACCAGTGCTATTTCTGGTATATATGAATGACATGATGGAAGGGTTAGACTCAGAAGTGTCCCTGTTTGCGGATGATGTGAAGTTAAAGAGGAGAATTAAATCAGATGAGAAACAGGCAGGACTTCAAAGAGACCTGGACAGACTGGACACCTGGTCCAGTAACTGGCTTCTTGAATTTAACCCTGCCAAATCCATAGTCATGAAGATAGGGGGAAGGGCAAAGAAGACCGCAGACGGGTATAGGCTAGGTGGCCAAAGACTGCAAACCTCGCTCAAGGAGAAGGATCTTGGAGTGAGTGTAACACCGAGCACGTCTCCGCAAGCACACATCAACCAGATAACTGCTGCAGCATATGGGCGCCTGGCAAACCTGAGAACAGCATTCCGATACCTTAGTAAGGAATCATTCAAGACACTGTACACCGTGTATGTCAGGCCCATACTGGAGTATGCAGCACCTGTTTGGAACCCACACTTGATCAAGCACGTCAAGAAATTAGAGAAAGTGCAAAAGTTTGCGACAAGGTTAGTTTCAGAGCTAAGGGCAATATCCTACGAAGAAAGGTTAAGGGAAATCGGTCTGACGACACTGGAGGACAGGAGGGTTAGGGGAGACATGATAACGACGTACAAAATACTGCGAGGAATAGATAAGGTGGACATAGAGAGGATGTTCCAGAGATGGGACACAGAAACAAGGGGCCACAATTGGAAGTTGAAGACTCAGATGAGTCAAAGGGATGTTAGGAAATATTTCTTCAGTCATAGAGTTGTCAGAAAGTGGAATAGTCTGGAAAGTGACGTAGTGGAGGCAATAATTATACATAGTTGTAAGACGAGGTATGATAAAGCTCATAGAGCAGGGAGAGAGAGAACCTAGTAGCGGTCAGTAAAGAAGCGGGGCCAGGAACTGAGTCTCGACCCCTGCAACCGCAAATAGGTGAGTACACACACACACACACACACACACACACACACACACACACACACCACACACACACACACACACACACACACACACACACACACATACACACACACACACACATACACACATACACACACAGCCGCGCACACACACACCACACACACACACACACACACACACACACATACACACACACACACACACACACACACACACACACACACACACACACACACACACACACACACCACACACACACACACACACAGGCCCATACTGGAGTATGCAGCACCTGTTTGGAACCCGCACTTGATAAAGCACGTCAAGAAACTAGAGAAAGTACAAAGGTTTGCGACAAGGTTAGTTCCAGAGCTAAGGGGAATGTCCTATGAAGAAAGATTAAGGGAAATCGGCCTGACGACACTGGAGGACAGGAGGGTCAGGGGAGACATGATAACAACATATAAAATACTGCGTGGAATAGACAAGGTGGACAAAGACAGGATGTTCCAGGGAGGGACACAGAAACAAGAGGCCACAATTGGAAGTTGAAGACACAAAATGAGTCAGAGAGATATTAGGAAGTATTTCTTCAGTCATAGAGTGGTCAGGCAGTGGAATAGCCTAGAAAATGACGTAGTGGAGGCAGGAACCATACACAGTTTTAAGACGAGGTTTGATAAAGCTCATGGAGCGGGGAGAGAGAGGGCCTAGTAGCAACCGGTGAAGAGGCGGGGCCAGGAGCTAAGACTCGACCCCTGCAACCACAAATAGGTGAGTACACACACACACCACACACACACACACACACACACACACACACACACACACCACACACACTCACACACACACACACACACACACACACAAACATTGCAACATAAGGTAAGCGAGAAATACGTGAACGACCAGGTCAAGTTCTAAACAAATAATTAAAGCCTGGTCAACACACTGTTGAACATTCTGCTGAACAGGTAGCTGAACATTCTGCTGAACAGGTAGCTAAACATTCTGCTGAACAGGTAGCTGAACATTCTGCTGAACAGGTAGGTGAACATTCTGCTGAACAGGTAGCTGAACATTCTGCTGAACAGGTAGCTGAACATTCTGCTGAACAGGTAGCTGAACATTCTGTTGAACAGGTAGCTGAACATTCTGCTGAACAGGTAGCTGAACATTCTGCTGAACATGTAGCTGAACATTCTGCTGAACAGGTAGGTGAACATTCTGCTGAACAGGTAGCTGAACATTCTGCTGAACAGGTTGCTGAACATTCTGCTGAACAGGTAGCTGAACATTCTGCTGAACAGGTAGCTGAACATTCTGCTGAACAGGTAGCTGAACATTCTGCTGAACAGGTAGCTGAACATTCTGCTGAACAGGTAGCTGAACATTCTGCTGAACAGGTAGCTAAACATTCTGCTGAACAGGTAGCTGAACATTCTGCTGAACAGGTAGCTGTACATTCTGCTGAACAGGTAGCTGAACATTCTGCTGAACAGGTAGCTGAACATTCTGCTGAACAGGTAGCTGAACATTCTGCTGAACAGGTAGCTAAACATTCTGCTGAACAGGTAGGTGAACATTCTGCTGAACAGGTAGGTGAACATTCTGCTGAACAGGTAGGTGAACATTCTGCTGAACAGGTAGCTGAACATTCTGCTGAACAGGTAGGTGAACATTCTGCTGAACAGGTAGCTGAACATTCTGCTGAACAGGTAGGTGAACATTCTGCTGAACATGTAGCTGAACATTCTGCTGAACAGGTAGCTGAACATTCTGCTGAACATGTAGCTGAACATTCTGCTGAACAGGTAGGTGAACATTCTGCTGAACAGGTAGCTGAACATTCTGCTGAACAGGTAGCTGAACATTCTGCTGAACAGGTAGCTGAACATTCTGCTGAACAGGTAGCTAAACATTCTGCTGAACAGGTAGCTGAACATTCTGAGAACAGGTAGCTGAACATTCTGCTGAACAGGTAGCTGAACATTCTGCTGAACAGTAGCTGAACATCTGCTGAACATGTAGCTGAACATTCTGCTGAACAGGTAGGTGAACATTTGCTGAACAGGTAGGTGAACATTCTGCTGAACAGGTAGGTGAACATTCTGCTGAACAGGTAGCTGAACATTCTGCTGAACAGGTAGCTGAACATTCTGCTGAACAGGTAGCTAAACATTCTGCTGAACAGGTAGCTGAACATTCTGCTGAACAGGTAGCTAAACATTCTGCTGAACAGGTAGCTGAACATTCTGCTGAACAAGCAGCTGAACATTCTGCTGAACAGGTAGCTGAACATTCTGCTGAACAGGTAGCTGAACATTCTGCTGAACAGGCAGCTGAACATTCTGCTGAACAGGTAGCTGAACATTCTGCTGAACAGGTAGCTGAACATTCTGCTGAACAGGCAGCTGAACATTCTGTTGAACAGGTAGCTGAACATTCTGCTGAACATTCTGCTGTACAGGTAGCTGAACATTCTGCTGAACAGGTAGCTGAACATTCTGCTGAACAGGCAGCTGAACATTCTGCTGAACAGGTAGCTGAACATTCTGCTGAACAGGTAGCTGAACATTCTGCTGAACAGGTAGCTGAACATTCTGCTGAACAAGTAGCTGAACAGCCTACACAAAGCAAAACACGACTTGTTAAAACTCTTACACAATAAAACATGACTAAATTAAGTTCTACACAGTGAAACATGGCTTAATAAAGCTCTACACGGAAACGTAACTTAATAAAGCTCTATGTATCTGTGTCTTTTCTTCACTCTTGTCAGGCAGAACGCCATTTGGACTCCACGGGCGTTCTTTAGTGCGTATCGGCGTATAACAACACGCATACGCGGCACTAACGCCTCTGTGTTACCGTCAATTACCTCCTGCTAACAGTCCAGGAGCACAAGATTGCAATTCTTACAGCGGGCCATTATACGCTAGTTAACTAGCGCGCTGGCACAGACCGAAATAATAATCACGATTCAAACGAAATACGGACAACCAGGGCAGCTGATTAAATAACAGCGGGAGCGTGAAAGACCCATTAGAGGTAATCGAAACGTGACCCGAAGAGTAATTTGGGGCTGTACGGAAGGCGCGCATCGTCAGGGATGGGGATGCGTGCGCCCCATTCAAGAGAAAGACGGTCTGCGTCCAGGCTCCTGGAACGTCATTGTCTTCCAGGGCTTGCTGGAGTCGGTCGACCCGCTCGCTTCGTCTCCCCTTCTCTCTTCCGCGGGGACCCGTGAGTGTGCACGCGGGTCTTATACCGTGTGGGAAACCGCTGGATATTGTCGTGGTCTCTCTCTCTGGCCGTTCGCCTCCCAAGGGGTTAGTGCCTGCCAACACCTTTAGTGATGCTTTTACGCGTATCTCAGTTCAGAGCTCCACGACGTCTCCGGGACTAGCGCTTGCTGGTCGAGGACCAGCGTTGGCTCTTCGAGGAACAGTGTCAGGCCTTCCAGGACCTTAATCGGTTCGGATAGGACCAATATTAGGCCTTCCAGGAACTTAATTGGTTCAGACAGGACCAATATAGGCTTCCTCTGAATTAGTATCGGTTCTCCAAGGACCAGCATTTTCTTCTGGATTAGCGCCGGCTTCTCCAAGACCAGCGGTGGCTTTCCTTGGATCAGTGTCGGTTCCAACAGATTCAGTATCAGCTCCTTCAAGTCCATCATCGGCTTCACCGGAACCAATAGTGGTTTTCTCCTGAGCCAGTATCGGCTCCTGGACCAGTGTAGTCGATTCCTAAACCAACTCCCACAGGAAAAGTACCGGCCCATCAAGAAGCAAAAATCGATTTATGAACCTGTCTCCTTTTCCCAGACGATTATCGGCTTTCCCTGGAACAGCAGCGCTGTTTCATCGACAGGTTATCTGCCTGAAGAGGGCCAGTGTTGCATCCTCAAGGACTCTAGCATAAGTGTTCAGTTCCAGTGACTTTTCTGTCTTAAGAGTATTGTTTCATTTTCATAAGAAAATCAATCTGATTCCCTTTTTTGCGGACCTTGCTTGAGGGATCCAGGACTAGCTGACCACCATGTCCAAGACGACCCAGAGAAATAGTAAGTATCTGTTGATAAAAACATGTATGCACAAACTTTACCAAAAATATGTATCTCCAGAGAACTTTTTTTTTTTTTTTTTATCTAGCATGACTCCCAAATAGACAGATCTTATACCAATAATTTTGTAAATATACCTCCTAAATAATGAAAACTTTTTAATATAAATTTGGCTTTCAAGTCCTCTCGAGGTGGACACAAAGATGTACCACAGAGAGTAGTTAAAAAAAGGGGCAGAGAAAAACAGAAAAAAAATATTTTTGTTCAAAAGCATGTATCGACATAAATATATTAAAGACATGACTAATCATGTACAAGGAGGACTAATTATTTGATATCAATTCTGGTTTATGCAAACTTGATCGCTTCGTCGTTCAAAATACCACGACATTGTTTAAAATATGACACAGTTGGCTTATTTTTTTCCCTCTCAGATAGTGATGATCCCATACCGGTGAATTTCCAGGCGTTACTGACCCATGTTAGGTACCAACACATAGACTCATAGTTTCCACTCTAACACGCTATCACGCACCGTCCGGATGTTCAGATCTCCATCTCTCAGACATCTTCAATCTATCTCAGATTTATTTACCTGCTTTATCCAGTTATCTTGCTTTAACCTTTCTAAATGACCAGACTATCTCAATAATCCCTTTGAATGATTCCTTTCATACCACCGCACCTTCTTATAGTTTCCCCCCTGCCTTGCTCTCTGTATAATAGTCACACCACATCTTAGGCATGGCACTGCCCACAGCCTCCTCCTCCTCATAGCTGTACCAGTTGAAGACCAAGGCCTCACACCCATACGAAATTCTAGACACCTGTCCTCTGGTACACTTTACGTTATATATCTAATGACAAACGATTAAACTCAACTGTAAATGGTCTCACCACTGCATCATGCTGTCACAGTTACCGTTGCTTATGCTGTTGCTGCTACTGTTGTTTCAGCTACGGTATTGTGGGTTAATCGTGAATTGTTCCAGCCACGATATTGTGGGTTAGTCGTGAATTGTTCTAGTCACGGTATAATGGGTTGTCAGGTGTTCAAACCGAGAAATTGTAGGATAATTGTCAATTGTTCTAGCCAAGGTATTGTGATTTTCATTCTTCAACTGTAATACATTCCCGTGTAGACTAGCAATCTGGGATACCAGTCCCGTGTAGACTAGCAATCTGGGATACCAGTCCCGTGTAGACTAGCAATCTGGGATACCAGTCCCGTGTAGACTAGCAATCTGGGATACCAGTCCCGTGTAGACTAGCAATCTGGGATACCAGTCCCGTGTAGACTCATACAACTGAGAGGTAGATCATTTCAAACACGGCAAACATTACGTCTGTAACAATGTGTCTAGTGCCCCACAGTATGTTTTTAATGAACATCGAAATGGTATAAAATACCGACAAGTTGTTAGGTAAGACACATATGCAACAGTTAGGTATCTTTATTTCGAAACGTTTCGCCTACACAATAGGCTTCTTCAGTCGAGTACATAAAGTAGGCAGGACCAGTAGAGATTTGAAGACGATGTAATCAGTCCATCACCCATGAAGTCGTAGATTTGAGGTTGTCAGTCCCTCAGCCTGGAGAAGTTCTGTTCCAAAGCCTGGACTTCGGAACAGAACTTCTCCAGGCTGAGGGACTGACAACCTCAAATCTACGACTTCAAGGGTGATGGACTGATTACATCGTCTTCAAATCTCTACTGCTCCTAACTACTTCCTGTACTCGACTGAAGAAGCCTATGTGTAGGTGTCCCCCCTGAACCATTTTAATAAAACTTTCCAAATAAAGGAACCCAACTGTTCAATGTCATACCTTTTGTTTTAATGTTTTGGAGGTTAAAAATTTCCGGGTGTTAGGTCTTTAAAAGGGAAAAAAATTTTTTTCCGGTTTGTAAAAACTTTTAGCGTTTTGGGGCAAACGGGTTAATTTGAGACGGAAAACCCCCCCGTGGAAAATTTGGGTTTACCCCCGGGGGAAAGTCGGGGTTGTAGGGCTGTAAATGCTTTGGTGGGTTCCCCTGGGTTAAGGTGATGACTGGGATTATCCCTTTTAAAAAGGGGTTAAATTTCGGGTTATGCGGGTTTTTTTGGGGGGTTAATAAAAAAGGGTTTTTTAAGTTCCTTTGGTTTTAATTTGGTTGGGCAAAAAATTGCTTTTAGTGGTTGTAGGCGGTAGTGGCGTGGTTTAGTCTGGTTAGGGTGAAGTGCGGGGTTTGTAGGGGCTGGGTAGGCTGAGGGTGGTTAGGGCTGGGTATGGCTTTTTATCGTTGACTTATGCTATAAAGGGGAAACAGGAGCTTGTGTATGGGGTTTGTAGGTTTTTACTTTTTGCTTTTAAAACGTGTAGGGGGTTGTGTGGGGGTAGGGGGTAGTCGTGTGTAGTGCTGGTGTGGGGCGTGTATGCTGGTGTAGTGCGTGGTGTAGGGCGTGTGGCGGGGTGTAGTGCTGGTGTAGGGCGTGAAGTGCGTGGTGTAGTGCGTGGTGTAGGGCGTGTTGCGGGGTGTAGGCGTGGTGAGGGGCGTTTTGGCTGGTGTAGTGCGTGGTGTAGGCGTGTAGGGGTGGTGTAGGCGGGTGTAGGGCTGAAAGTGGTGGTGTGGGGGGCGTGTAGTGCGGGGTGTAGGCGTGTAGGCGTGGTGAGGGCTGGTGTAAGGGCGGTGTGCGGGGTGTAGGCGGGTGTACTGTAAGCGTGGTGAGGCTGTGTGGGGCTGTAGTGCGGTGAGTGCGTGGGTAGGGCGGTAGTGCTGGGGGGGTTGTTGCGTGGTGTAGGGCGTGTAGTGCGTGGTGTAGTGCGGGGTGTAGGCGTTTATGCGTGGTGAGGCGTGGTTTTAAGGCGTGTAGTGCTGGTGTGTGCGTGTGTTAGGGCTGTATGCGTGGTGTAGGGCGTGTATGCGGGGTGTAGTGCGGGGTGTAGGGCGTGTAGTCGGGGTGAGGCGTGGTGTAGGCGTGTAGTGCGTGGTGAGGGTGGGGGGTGAAAGGGGGTTGTAGTGCGGGTGTAGGGCGTGTATGGTGGGGGTAGGGCTGTATGCGGGGTGTAGGCGGGGTTAGGGGGTGTAGTGCGTGGGTAGGGCGGGGGAGGGGGCGTGAGTGCGGTGTAGGGCGTGGTGTAGGGGGTAGGCGGGTGTGGGGGGCGTGTATGCGTGGGAGGTGTAGGGTGATGCGGGGGGGATGGGGGTTTGGGGGGTTAGTGCGTGGTGTAGGGCGTGGTGTAGGCTGTAGTGCGTGGTGTAGGGCGGGGTTTGGGTGTAGTCGGGGTGTAGGGCGGGTTAGGGCGGGTAGTGCTGGTTATGCGTGGTGTAGGGGTAGGCGTGGTTTAGGGGGGGTGTAGGGCGTGTGTGCGTGGTGTAGGGTTGGGGGTTAGGGCGTGTAGTGGGGTGTAGTGCGTGGTGTAGGGCGTGTATGGTTGGTAGTGCGGGGTGTAGGGGGGCTTTTGGGGGTGTAGGCGTGTGTGCTGGGTAGTGCGGGGTTAGGGCGTTTTGGTTTTGGGCGTGGTGGGGGGCCCTGTATGGGGGGGGCGTGGTGAAGGGGCTGTATGCGGGGGGTTTATGCGGGTGTAGGGCGTGTAGTGCGTGGTGTATGCGGGTGGGCGGCGTGAGTGGTGAGTGCGGTGTAGTGCGGGGTGAGGGGTGTAGTGCTTGGTGTAGGGCGTGTAGGCGGGTGTAGGGCGGGTAGTGGGGTGTAGGCGGGGGTGGGGGCGTTATGCGTGGTGAGGCGTGTGTAGGGCTGTAGTGCGGGTGTAGTTGGGGGTGGGGGCTTATGCTTGGTGTAAAGGGGCGGGGTTAGGGCGTGTAGTGCGTGGGGGGGTTTGGCGGGGTTTGTAGGGCGGGTGTAGTGCGTGGTGGGGGCGTGGGGGGTTAGTGCTGGTGTAGGGCGTGGATGGGGGTATCGGGTGGAGGGGTTAGGGCGGTTTAGGGCGTGGTGTAGGGCGTGTGTGGGGGGGGCGGGGGAAGGGGGTAGTGCGTGGTGTAGGGGGGGTAAGGGGGGGGGTTTTGGGCGTGGGTAGGGGTGGGTAGGGGGGGTGGGGCGGGTGTAGGGCGGGTGTAGGGCGTGTGTAGTGCGGGTAAGGGCGGGTAGCGGGGGGGGGGTGTAGGGCGTGGTGTAGGGCGGGGTAGGGCGGTGTAGTCGGGTGGGCAGGGCGGTGGGGGCGTGGTGTAGGCGTGGTGTAGGGCGTGGTGTGGGGCGGGGTGTAGGGCGTGGAGGGCGGGGTAGGGGGGTGTAGGCGTGGGTAGGCGGGTGTAGTCGGGGTGTAGGCGTTTGTAGGGCGGTGTAGGGGTGGTGAGGGCGGGGAGGGGTGGTGTAGTGGTGGTGAAGGCGTGTGTAGGCGGGGTGTGTGCGTGGTGTATGCGGGGGTGGGCGTGGTAGGGGGGGTTGGGCGGGATGAGGCGGGTGTAGGGTGTTAGGCGTGTGAGTGCTGGTAGTGCGTGGGTTTTGGGGGTTTAAGGCGGGGGGGGGGTGGGGTGTAGCGTGGTGTATGGGTGTATGCGTGGTGTAGGCGTGGGGTGGCTGGTGTAGGGCGGGTAGGGCGGGGTGGGGCGTGGTGAAATGGGGGGTTTAGGGCGTGGTGAGGCGGGTGTATGCGTGGTGTGGCTGGTGTATGCGTGTTAGGGCGTGTGTAGGGTGGTTTTTGGGCGTGGTGTGGGGCGTGGTTTTTGCGTGTGTAGGCGTGGTGAGGCGTTTAGGGCTGGGAGGGCGGGGTGGGCGTGGAGGGCGGGGGTTAGGCGTGGGGAGGGCGGGGTGGTGGGTGCGTGGGGAGGGGTGAGGCGGGGGTAGAGCGGGGGTGGGGCGTGGGGGGGGCGTGGGTATTCGGGGTGTAGGCGTGGGTAGGCGTGGTGGGGCGGGTTAGGGCGGGTGTGGGGCGTGGTGATTTCGTGGTGTAGGGCGTGGTGTAGGGCGGGTGAGTCGTGGTTTTGGCGTGGTGGGGGCGTGGTGAGGCGGGGTGTAGGGGGTGTGTAGGGCGGGGTGTAGGCGTTGTAGGCGTGGTGTAGGGGGGGCTGGTGTAGGGGGTGGTAGTGCGTGTGTAGTGCGTGTGTGGGGCGTGGTGAGTGCGTGGTGAGGGCGGGGGTAGTGCGGGTGTAGGGCGTGGGTAGGCGGGGGAGTGGTGGTGTAGGGCGGTGAGTGCGTGTGTAGGGGTGGGGGGGAGGGCGTGGAAGGGGGGTTTGGAGGGCGTGGGGGTAGGCTGGTTAAGGGCGTGGTGGGGGCTGGTGTAGTGCGTGGGTAGGCGGGGTGAGGGCGGGGTGTATGGTTTGGGAGGGGGGGTGTGGGGCGTGGTGTAGGGGTGGTTAGGGGGGGTTGTGGGGCGTGGTGAGGGGGGGTGTATGCGGGTGTGGGGCGGGGGTGAGGCTGGGTTGCGGGTGAGGGCGTGGTGTGGGGCGTTTTAGTCGGGGTGAGGGGGGGTGGTGAGGCGGGGTTAGGGCGGGTGTGGGGCTGGTGTAGTGCGGGTGTAGGGCGTGGGTAGTGCGTTTTGTAGGGCGGGGTGTTGGTTTAAGTGGGGGTCGGGGGTTGGGCGGGGTGTTGGGCGGGTGTAGGGCGGGGTGTGGGGCGGGGTGTAGGGCGTGGTGAAGGGTGGTAGGCGTGGTGTAGGGCGTGGTGAATGCGTGGTGGGGGCGTGGTGTGGGGCGGGGTAGGGGCGGGGGTGTGGGGCGGGTGAGGGCGTGGTGAGTGCGGTGAGGGCGTGGTGTAGTTCGTGGTGTGTGCGGGGTGTGGGGCGGGGTGTAGTGCGGGGTGAGGCGTGGTATCTGTGTAGGGCGTGTGTAGTGCTGGGTAGGGCGTGGGTAGGGCGGGGTAGGCGGGTGTAGGGCGTGTGTAGGCTGGTGTAGGGCGGGGTGAGGCGTGGGGGTTGCGTGTGAGTGCGTGGGTAAGTGCGGAGTAGGGCGCGGTATAGGCGTGTGTAGGCTGGGTAGTGGGGGGTGTAGTGCGGTGTAGTGCGGGTGTGGGGCGTGGTGTAGGGCGTGGTGTAGGGAAAATGGTTTTGGGCGTGTGTATGAGGGGTGTAGTGCTGGGTAGGGCGTGGTTTTTCGGGGTAGTGCGGGTGGGGGGCTGTGTAGGTGGGGTAGTGCGGGTAGTGCGTGGTGAGTGCTTTGGTGGGGGCGGGTTATGCGTGGTGTAGGGCGGGGTGTGTGTGTGGTGTAGGGCGTGGTGAGTGCGGGTGAATGCGGGTAAAACGGTGGAGTGCGGGTTTCGGTGCGTGGATGGGGCGCATAAGGCGTGGGTAGGACGTGGTGTAGTGCGTAGTGTATGCGTGGTGTAGTGGGGGGTGTAAGGCGTGGTAGGGCGGGGTGTAGGGGTGGGTAGGGCGGGGTGTAGTGCTGTGTGGGGGCGTGGTGCATGCGGGTGTGGGGCGTGGGTAGGGCTGGTGTATGCGGGGTGTAGTGCGGGGTGAAGGGCGGGTGTAGGCGTGGGTGGGGCTGGGTAGGGCGTGGGTGGCGTGTGGGGGGTAGGGCTGTGGGGCGTGGTGAGGGGGGTTGAGGGCGGGGTGTAGTGCGTGGTGTAGGGCGGGGGTTTGGGCGTGTGTAGTGCTTTGGTGTGGGGCGTGGTGTTTTTCTGTGTAGTGCGTGGGAGGGCGGGGTGTAGGCGGGGTGAGGGGTGGTGTAGGCGGGGTGTATGCGGGGTAGGGCGTGGGTAGTGCGGGTGTAGGGCGGGGTTGGGGCGGGTAGGGCTGGTGTGGGGCGGGGTGAGTGCGTGAGGGCGGGGTGTAGTGCTGGTTAGGGCGAGGTATGCGGGTGTGGGCGGGGTTATGCGGGGGTGTAGTGCTGGTGTGGGCGTGGTGTATGCGGGTGTAGGCGGGTGAGTGCGGGTGGAGGCGTGTGTGTGCGTGATGTGGGCGTGGTAAGGGCGTGGGTAGGGCGTGGTGGTGCGGTGTATGGCGTGTTAGTGCGTGTAGGGGGGGAGGGGGTGTAGTTTTTGGAGAAAAGGCGGGGGTTGGGGGCGGTGTAGGGCGTGGTGAGGCGGGGGTGCGGGTGGTGGTTAGGGCGGGTGTAGGGTGGTGTGGGGCGGGGGGGGTAGGGTTTGGTGTGGGAGCGGGTGTAGGCTGGGTAGGCGTGAGTAGGGCGTGGTGAGTGGGTTGAAGGGGGAGGGGCGGGGTTGGGGTGGGTAGGGCTGGGTAGTGGGGGGTGGGGGGGGGGGGGGGGGTGCGGGATGTGGGGGGCGTGGGGGGGGGGGGGGGGGGGCTGTGTAGTGCGTGGTGGAGTGCGTGGTGTAGTGCGTGAGTGGGCGGGGGTATGGGGCGGGGTGTAGGGCGTGGTGAGTGTGTGGTGTAGGGCTGGGTGGGTGGTGTAGGCGTGTGTATTTTGGTGTAGGGCGTGGGTAGTGCGGGGAGGGCGCGGTGTAGTGCGTGGGTAGGGCGGGGTGTAAAGCTGCGCAAAACTACTGCTGTTGCGCTGTTGCGCTGTTGTGTTGTTGCTCGCTGCTGCGCATTAGTTGCCCCGTTGCTGCTTTTATTTCGTTGCGCTACTATTATTGTTGCTACTGTTGCTGTAGATAAGGGCAACAGCTACTTTGCCTTCTTATTTTTCGTTTTCCCTTAGAAACCCTTTTTTTACCTCCCCAAATCACACTTCATTCCTCCCCCGTTCCCCTCAACAACCCCATTTCCCCCCACTCCCCACTCCCACTCGCCCACTCCCCCCCCCCCCTCCCCCCCCCCGCCCACCCCTCCCCTCCCCACCACCCTCCAACAGAACAGTGACCTTAAAAACATTAATTACCCACCAGCCCCTTTAGAGAGAAGGGAAAAAAGAGAACAAAATAAGAAAAAGCAACGGGAAAAACGGAAAGGGACACGTCTTTCCTTTTGACCGCCGTTCACCTTTTTCTTGAAAATATTCATTCTGTCTCCTGTACACCTCCTTTAACTAACAAAGATGTGTTTATGAACAACTAAACATGGCCAGTATTCAGGTGAACGAGTGTAAACCCATAAAACCATGTATAACACGATAACCCATGATAACATTTAAACCAGTGTATAAACGCAAAACCGGTGTATAACACTGATGAACCATGTTTAAACTGATAAAACCGGTGAAAAAACTGATGAACGGTGTATAATACTGATGAACCGGTGGAAACCTGATAACCCGGGTGTATAATACTGAAAACCGTGTAAAACTATGAACCGGGTAAAAAACTATGAACCAGTGTATAACACGATGAACCATGTAAAAAACTGATGAACCATTTTATAACACTGTGAACCGGTGTAAATCTGAAAACCAGGTATAACACTGAAAAACCCGGGTGTAAACACTATAACTGGGTTTTAAATACGATGAACCGTGTATAACACTGATAAAACCGGTGTATAATACTGAAACCCGGGTGTATAATACGATGAACTGGTGTATAACACTGCGAACCGGGTTGTATAACATGATAACCGGTGTATAACACTGATGAACCGGTTTTAAACACGAGAACCATTAAACACTGAAAAACCGGGTTATAAACTGATGACGGTTTTAAAACCGATGAACAGTGTAAAATACCAAGACCAAGTATAAACTCTGAAAAAAAGGCATAACACTGAAGAACAAGTGCATAACACTGAAGAACAAGTGCATAACACTGAAGAACAAGTGCATAACACTGAAGAACAAGTGCATAACACTGAAGAACGAAGAGCCAAAACCTGACATGATAAGTCTCTACGCAGAGTCAGACATGCTGAGACAAATCTCTGTTACACGGAGCCATGATACAGACTCCAGCCAAGGCGTGACATGACTCCCAAAAGCTCTACCCAGAGCGACATACGACATGACAATTCTCGATAGTGGAAATGAAACGGTTCAAGACTCGGGTTGAGGGCGCACAGGCGCACAGACGTTGAAATTCGCACCAACGGGGGTTAAATCAATGTCATTACACGGTAAGGAACAACGGAAAGAGAGAGGGGTGTACAGGGCGAGTATCCCACAGTGTTATGGGTTCATTCTGGTGTGAGTGTTCCACTGCATCTCAGGGCTATGATCTCCTTCAGCAGTCTCCTGTAACTACCTACTTATCTTTCTACGTTCCTACCTACCTATATATATACATGTACCTACCTACCTACCTTCCTACCTACCTACCTACCTACCTACCAACCTACCTACTTACCTACCTACCTTCCTACCTACCTACCTACCTACCAACCAACCTACCTACTTACCTACCTACCTTCCTACCTACCTACCTACCTACCTACCTACCTACCTACTTTCCTACCTACCTACCTACCTACCAACCTACCTACTTACCTACCTACCTTCCTACCTACCTACCTACCTACCTACTTTCCTACCTACCTACCTACCTACCTACCAACCTACCTACTTACCTACCTACCTTCCTACCTACCTACCTACCTACCTACCTACCTACTTTCCTACCTACCTACCTACCTACCAACCAACCTACCTACCTACCTAGCTACCTACCTACCTACCTACCTTCCTACCTACCTACCTACCTATCTACTTACCTACCTACCTTCCTACCTACCTACCTATCTACCTACCTACCTACCTACCTACCTACCTACTTAGGAGGAGGAGGTAGAGGAGGTGGAGGAGGAAGGAGGAATCAACAACAACAACAACAACAACAACAACAATAATAATAACACTAATATTAATAACTGATAATAAAAAAATACTAATAGTAATAATAATAATAATAATAATAATAATAATAATAATAATAATAATAATAATAATAATAATAATAATTTTATTTTATTTATTTAATTTTTTAGTTGTACATGATAGACAGTTGTACACAGTAATATAGTGAGTGTACCAGTCAAAGCACCTTGTATATAGAACATTATGTGCACGAGTAAAAGTAACTTAAGATTAACTAAACAATGATATATTCAGTGGTAAAAATTACAGTAAACAAATTACAACATGAAGTACATATGAGTATTTTAAATAAGAGTCATTAAGTTGTACAAATTTGTAGCCTAACAATGTATAATGTAATCGTATCAGATCGAGTAAAATCAATGATTTGTAGTGCAGAAACAGGTCACTTGATCATTAGATGAGTTACTGTGTGTTCAAGATAATGGAGTATTATGTTAGGTAATGTAATTTAAAAAAACATAGTTTGATAGGGTCACAGGTTATACATTTATGAGATACAGTTATTCAGTGTTTATTTAGAAGTGGGTGAGTAAGTGGTTAAGAAGAGTCTTGAATTTATAAACAGTGTTTCTTTTTTATATTCACAGGTAATGAATTCCAGATTTTTGGGCCTTTTATGTGCATTGAGTTTTTACATAGTGTGAGATGGACATGAGGAACATCAAAGAGTTATCTGTGTCTTGTGTTATGGTCATGTGTTCTGTTGAGGTTGGTAAGGAGAAGTTTGAGGGGAGGGTTAATATCAGAGTTAAGTGTTCTATGTATGTAGTAGGTACAATAATAAGTATGGATGTTTTGTATGGTGAGAAAATTTAGAGTTTTGAATATTGGTGGAGTATGCTGCCTGTAGTGGGAATTTGTTATTCTGACTGCAGCCTTTTGTTGGGTAATTAATGGTCTGAGATGATTTATTGTTGTTGAGCCCCATGCACAAATTCCATAGGTGAAATAGGGGTAAATGAGTGAGTGATATAGGGCCAGGAGGGCTGACTGTGGAACATAGTACCGTATCTTCGATATGCCTACGGTCTTGGAGATTTTCTTGGAAATTTGTTGTACATGTGTTTGAAATTTGAGTCTATTACCAAGGTGGATTCCCAAGAATTTTCCCTCTGTTAGCTTCGTGATAGGTGATCCGTTTATCATTATGTTAAGAGGAACATCTGTAGTTCTGTTCCCAAACTGAATGAAGTAGGTTTTGTCAATATTGAGAGTAAGTTTGTTAATCATCATCCAGGTAGATATTTTCTGTATTTCGGCATATACAGTATTGGCTAGTATGACTGGGCTCGGGTGAGAGAAGACGTATGTAGTATCATCTGCAAATAGTGTGGGTTTAAGTAGTTGCGATGCATTTGATAGATCATTTATGTAAATGAGAAAGAGAAGAGGGCATAGGACACTTCCCTGTGGGACACCAATTGTAATTGGCTGTGTGGAAAAGTTTGCTCCATTTGTGTACACATATTGGGTTCTGTTGCTAAGGTATGACTAGGTAGTTGAGGGAGTGCCCTCTTATACCATAGTGTGATAATTTTATGTGCACCTAATCATAGTCAACTGTATCAAAAGCTTTAAGTAAATCAATGAAGATCCCCAATGGGACTTCCTTTTTCTCGAGTGCAGTGTATATTTGTGTTAGCATGTGTATAATAGCATCATTCGTATTTTCATTAGGCCTGAACCCAAACTGACAGCGGTTGAGTATGCTGTGGGAGATGAGGTAGGAATAGATTCGCTTATGAATTAGTTTTTCAAAGATTTTAGAGAGAGGGTGTAAGTTGGATATTGGTCTATAGTTATTCAAGTCTGCTTGATCTCCTCCTTTATGTATCGGGGTGACCCTCGCTATTTTGAGAACTGTAGGGAAGGTACAGGATTCGATGGATTTGTTAGAGTGTTGCAATGATTGGTGACAGTACTTGTGAAGCTTTTTTGTATATAAAGGGTGGTAAGGTATTAAATCTCCTGTCTCGTTCTTTAGTGTGTTGATAATAAGTGAGACTTCTGTTGGGTTGGTCACAGTTAGAAGCAGTGTGTTCGGGTAGGTGCCAGTGAGGTAGTCATTAGGTGGGGTATTTGAGCTTGGGATTTTACCCGCAAGGTTTTTTCCTATGGTGGAGAAGAAAACATTGAGTCTATTTACTGTTTCAGTTGGTGGGAGTTGGGGTTCATCTGGTTTTGTTAGTTTGGTTGTTCTGTTTCCTGATATCTTTTTTGTTCCTAGAATTTCAGATAGGATTTTCCAGGTCTTTTTTTTATATCACCTTTTAAGTTGGATAAGCTGTTCTCATAATACAATTTTTTTGCCCTTCTAATCAGGCTGGTTAGGACAGATGAGTAACGTTTTGTTTGGTCTCTGGTTAAGTGACCCATTCTGTTTTTCATACTGGTGCTTTATATTTATGGATTTGAGGATGCTGGGTGTTAGCCAGGGACTGTTCAGTCTCTTAGCTGTGATCTGTTTAGTTTTCTTAGGGCAGTGCTTGTTATAGAGGCATTGGGTCTTTTTTTTAGAAAATTATTAATACATTTGTCAGTGTCTGTATAGATTTTTAGCTCAGTTTGCCAGTCGATGTTTGTCAGTGCTGTTGTGAAGTTATCAATGGCTGCCTCATTATGAAGCCTGAAGGTTACTTTAGTAGTGTCTTGGGGTAATTTACCTAGATTAGTTATGAGAAAGGTAGGGTAGTGGTTTGTGGTATTATCTGTGATTATGCCTGATAATAATAATAATCAAAGCCAAGAGTTCAGGTAAATCAGGTCTCCCTGACCCACAGGATCATCACGACACACAGACAGGTCCTGCAGGAGCGACTGTGGTGTAGGAGCAGCGATCCCGTCTCTCCCTGTGATAGTGGTGGTGTTGGCTGTGTTAAGATGCTGCTTGGCGGAGGATGCTGTGCAAGGGGCTCTCCCCGGGATGCTGAGGTGGGTAGAATGAGAGGATGTGTATAGTGGAAGTAGGAGAGGAACGAGGAAGAAGAGGAGGAGGAGGAGATGTGGGTAGGGAAGAGGACATTTGAGGAGTCTTACTCGATTATGTCGCTATTCATTCTGTGTAGAAATAGTGCATATAGAAGTGGTTGAAGTTATTAATTTTAGTGGCTATAAAATGATTTATAGTATTGAGATCTGTATGAATTTAGTGCTTTGTTAATCTACTACTGCTGCTTCTACCAATAATAATAATAATAATAATAATAATAATAATAATAATTGGACAACAGTAAAAAAAACCCATTTAACATGTCCTTCCCCAGGTCCAGACTCGGGGATCTGTACAAACTACGTAAATCACTTGAAAAAACAGTCTCACCAGAGAATCCAACCACGCCATTGACGACAACCACGACCACTACGACACCAGCAGCACCTCCTCGCAGCTCCCAGCCGAAATGGGGGTGGTTGCCTGCATCTGAGAGCATTCTAAGCTCTGACGATGTGTATTTCGGTCTCTCAGACCTCATCAACAATGGCGAGGACCGCAGAGATTTCTTCAAGAGCCCGCAGGGTCAGACCAAAGCCAAAGGATCGCCAGAATTCAACGGTCACCTGCTTTCAGAGGTGGACATGGGGCAACAGAAACTCGACCCTCTGGAGCACAAGATTGGGGATCTCAAGGGTAACTTTCTCGAGGATAATGTCCACAACAACGTTGTCGAGGTTGACCAGGGGAAGTTCTTCGGGAAAAGCATCGACAACCAGACGCTTGAGACTGTCCAGGACGCTCCCGAAGAACACTGGGCGAGGCTGAAAAGCATCTTCGGCAACATGAAGTCGATCCTGGAGCAGATGTACCCGGCGGAGAGCAGCGGCGAAAAGATGGCGTTTTCCTTCATAGACAAGGCCATCTCGATGGGAGACAAGGTCCATCTTCTCAGTCGCGTGCGAGACACCTTCGACCATGAGTTCCTGGACTTTCTGGAACACAAGTGGAAAGACGTCAGAGAGGCTGTGGTCAACAGCCATCCTTTCCTGAAGGTGGCGATGTCGTCTAGCACACAAGAGATGGGCAAAAACTTCTTGACGATGGTGGTTCGTCAGGTGGGTCATTTGCTACACAACCAGGCCTTCAATCACCTCTCTGAGCTCGACTTTGTGACGGAGCTTATGAGGAGTTCAGGATTCAAGGACTTGGAGATTTATAAGGTCTTCGACCTGCTGGGTCTTCCTAACGATGCTGTGAGCGCTGCTGCCGAACTGGAATCCCGCCAGTTAGGATACGGCTACACGGTAGAAAAATCTGGAGGCTACGGGCACTCCGGAGGCGGTGGCGGCGGCTACGGAGGCGGTGGCGGCGGTTATGGAGGCGGCTATGGCGGTGGCTACATGCAGAGCTTCGACCCGTTCGTACTACTGGCGGGGCTGGCTTTTGCTACGTTCCTGGCATATCTCATCTACCGGTTACTGTCCAGCACCGCCGCCGCCGGCAGGAGGGAAGTGCCGGATATGTCACTAGCACTTGACCTCTCTGATCTACCAGACGTCGTTGGCAACATCTACTCCTGGTTGGAGAACACAGAACAACTCTACGGCACCAAGAACACTGTGAGTGAACACTTGCACACTGCATCCAGATGTCATACTGCTGATTATACTGAAGAGAAAACACAGGTTGCAGAACAACGTTCTGCAACCTGTGTAGACCTTTACCAAATAATGACTGATAAAGCCCTACACAGAGCGAAACGTGTCAACAAAAGCTTGTTCAGGATCCCGGGTCGTCTCTTAAGCCGGACACGGGGTGAACACCGCCAGGGAGGCCGAGTGAACACTGTGTTCCTTAGTCACATGTTTTGTTTTCTCATTTCATATGTCAGCGGGGGACATACACCTCTCAGACCTATTTCCCCAAGTGCTGTTTGACACCCTAAGAGTTTAACACTCCTCCCATGACAGTTTGTTAATTACACAATGGGGCGCTAAGGTAATTATGTGTCCCTGTCATATTCCATCACACAGGATGGGTCACATACAGTGTTGAAATGTGTCAGTCTGAGCTGGGAGACTTCAGTAATATCAGTCTGAACTGGGAGATTTCAGTAGTGTCAGTCGTCAGGTATTCCATTAAAGGTTCATCAACTACGGCAGTTTCAAAGGTATCCTTTCAGCAGAGATGGAGTTACTATCACACACACACACACACACACACACACACACACACACACACACACACACACACACACACAGAACTGGAGTTACTATCACATGGGACTTACCATCTCTCAGGATGGCCTATCTCATACACAGTTGAAAAAAAATTCTTATGAAGATATGTATCTGACTGAGCAGGTCAACCACATTTATATATGGGGAAAATAATAATACAGGAGAGGAAATTTGGACTATATTATATAAATCTAAGAATTGATGTAAAAAAATAATTAAGAGCCTTATTTTCTGAGAAAAGGAATTCACCCTCTTCTTTCATTTCATTCACAGGAACATGACTTAAGCCGCAACTTCAGCTGGTCAGCCAACCAGCTGTGGACCAACTTCCAGGTGGACCGTCTCTCCCATGAGTGTGTGAGGAGGTACATGTGTGATCATACCCAGGCTACCAGCACTGCCATGATGGACTCTAGCTCTGTGATGGAGCAGCTAGCTCTGTGAGTCTTGTAGGTGGGAGGGAAGGACGAATAGAGGGAGGAGGTAGAAGTGGGAAAGGGTTAGGTAGGGGAAAGGGAAGCGGGGAGTACTAAGGGAGAAGTATATATGGAAAGGGAAGGGATGGAGGTAACTGTGAGTGTGGTTGGGACAAGTGATGGGGGAAAGATGATGGAAAGAATGCAGGAAGATGGAGAGATAGATGCAGAGAGGGATGATAGAACGGATGAGACATAAAGAGGGAGAAAAAGACGAGGAGAGTAAAGGATAGGAAGAGAGAAAGGAAGGAGAGCAGATTATGTATTTAAAGTACTGTGGACGAATTGCTCTCTCTTTCTCTCTCTCTCTCTCACAGGGTTTTACAAGGTTAGGTTAGGATTCCTATCTTTATTTACAAACTAAGAGCTGTTACCGACATCTCTCTCTCCCTCTCAGTAAACACGTACAAAATAATTTTTCACCAAAAAAAACGTCATGGGAAGAAAAATTCCTGTTACTATTGAACTTTATTTTTGTTTATATATCAACTTGAACAACCTCAGAGCTCCAGAAACTCTCCTAAACAATCTCTTCCTAACAGCACAGTCTTCTCCACGTACATGAGTGGTATACAGTCTTCATATGCAGACGTTTCGACATAATGTAAAGACTGTGCAACTATATACAAAGGACGAGGTAATCAGTCCATCAGTCTTGGCGTTCGTTAAGAGCACCGGTGCCCTTAACAACGGTGCTCTCCTTCAATTTCAAGACTGAGGGACTGATTACCTCGTCTTTTGTATATGGTTTTACAGTCTTCAAATTTGTGTTGATAAAGTCACTGGATGGTGAAACGTCTACAAATACAGATACCCAGATGAAAATGTGTTTAATTCTTCCGCCTTCTCCGTGTTGAAAGCATCTCGTAAACACCAAACCTCATCTAACGATCCTCTCACTAACGATCCACTGGCCTTCAATCCAATTACACCTAAGCCCCAGATGCCACCTTACTAAGGTCTTACAAACCACCCATTAGCAGCGAAGGTCCTACTAACGACCCACTGGTCTCTTCCCTTTGCAGAACGGGTCTGGCGTTGCTGTTTGGAGAGGAGGATGCGGCTCCTCTTGTCGACAGAATCCAGAAGGAGGTCCTCGACGGACGCGACGTTCAGTGCCACGATCTTGCACCTCAGTGCGACGACGCGGCCTACCAAGGTCTTCCCGTCAGAGGC
>NC_069455.1:8545029-8557529 GCF_026875155.1 Cherax quadricarinatus
CAGGGAGGCAACAACGAGTCATGGTACGTGAAGAGGTATCACAGTAGGCGCCTGTGACGAGCGGGGTCCCACAGGGGTCAGTTCTAGGACCAGTGCTATTTTTGATATATGCGAACGACATGATGGAAGGAATAGACTCTGAAGTGTCCCTATTTGCAGATGATGTGAAGCTGATGAGAAGAATTAAATCGGATGAGGATGAAGGCAGAACTGCAGAGACCTGGACAGGCTGGAAACGTGGTCCAGAAACTGGCTTCTCGAATTCAACCCTTCCAAATGCAAAGTCATGAAGATTGGGGAGGGGCAAAGAAGACTGCAGACAGAGTATAGGCTAGGTGGACAAAAACTACAGACCTCAATCAGGGAGAAAGATCTTGGGGTGACCATAACACCGAGCACGTCACTGGAGGCACACATCAAACAAATAACGGCTGCAGCATACGGGCGCCTGGCAAACCTGAGAATAGCTTTCCGATACCTTAATAAGGAATCGTTCAAGACACTGTACACTGTGTATGTTAGGCCCATACTGGAGTATGCAGCACTAGTCTGGAACCCACAAACCCACACCTGGTCAAGCACGTCAAGAAGTTGGAGAAAGTACAAAGGTTTGCAACAAGGCTAATTCTAGAGCTCAGGGGAATGTCGTACGAGGAAAGGTTGAGGGAAATCGGACTGACGACACTGGAGGACAGAAGGGTCAGGGGAGACATGATAACGACATACAAGATACTGCGGGGAATAGACAAGGTGGACAGAGATAGGATGTTCCAGAGAGGGGACCCAGAAACAAGGGGTCACAACTGGAAGCTGAAGACTCAGACGAGTCACAGGGACGTTAGGAAGTATTTCTTCAACCATAGAGTCGTCAGGAAGTGGAATAGCCTAGCAAGTGAAGTAGTGGAGGCAGGAACCATACATAGTTTTAAGAAGAGATATGACAAAGCTCAGGAAGCAGAGAGGGAGAGGACCCAGTAGCGATCAGTGAAGAGGCGGGGCCAGGAGCTGAGTCTCGACCCCCGCAACCTCAACTAGGTGAGTACACTTCGGCATTTTCCCCTCACCCCTACCCCCACCCATCTACCAACCTCTCTCCTCTCTCTCTCTCTCTCTCCATCTCTCTCTCTCTCTCTCTCTCTCCCTCCCACTCAGGAATAACCCCCACCTCTAGCCCCACCCACCTACCGACAACTCTCTCTCTTCATCTCTCTCTCTCTCTCTCCCTCTCCCACTTCACCCACTCAGGCATTCCTCCCTCACCCCCTACCCCCACCCACCTACCGACCATTCTCTCTCTCTCTCTCTCCATCTCTCTATCTCTCTCTATCCCCTCTACCTCTCCCTTCTCTCAACTCTTCCCCTCTCCCTTTTCTCTCCCCCTCCCCCTGTCCAACCACTCTCTTCCTTCCTCTCTTCCACCCCATTTTCCCTCTAGGAAAAAAAAAATGGGTGCTCAGAGGGGGACTCGAAGACCCCAGCGATCAGAGGGGACTGGTTCTGGTAAGGGAGAATGGATGGAAGAGCAATGCAAAAGGATGGAACAAGAGTGGGAGAAAAAACTAGAAGAGCTTTCTGCAAAAATGGAGACAGAGCTTTTTGTGAAATTGAAAAAGAAGTTGGAAGAGGAGAAGAAGAACTGGGAGTCCCACGTCAAAGCTGCAGTTGCCAGGATAAGGGTCCTTGCTGTTGAGCCCCTATTGAACGAGGGGCTCAACAGCAAGGAAGGAAACATAACTTACACTAAGGTCCTATTAACCCTATCAGCCCACCAAGCAGGGCCAAGGAATGAAGGGGGAGAGCAGCTGGGTGCAGGTGGTGAGGGGAACAGGTCATATGCAGAGGCCCGATCATGCCACCAAGAGCTAGAGGAAAAAAATAAGGGAGAAAATGACCATGTACAGACAGGAACCAGAGACACAGAGGGAAAGGGAATGGGAGGAGGAGAGAGCAAAGTCAGTGTTTATTCATGGGCTTCAGGAGAGTGAGGGAAATACACACACACTGAAAGACGGCAGACAGAAAGACAGGGGATTGAGAACATCATCAAAGAAATAGGTGAAGAGGAAATATCTGAGATTGTAAATTTTCAGAGAGTAGGGAATACTTGAAGGGGAGAAAATGACCTATCAAGCTGATTTTCAGAACAGAAACATTGCGAAACAGGATCCTCCAAGAGAAATCAAGGTCGAGGGACTCGGCAGCATACAACAGGGTGTTCCTAGACCGAGACTGAACAAAAACAGAACAACAGCAGCTGAGGGAAAGGACACAAAAGCGAAAGGAGCTAGGAGGAGAGACAAGGACAGAATCAGCAGAGGACAGCCAGAGCAGGGCAGAGCAACAAGTGCAAGCACACACAGAACCATCCCCAGAACCCCACAACCAAACACGCTATCCCAACACAGACCACAACCCACACCCACAACCCCACCCCACACTATGCTGTAGAACCCCACAGTACACCGCCACGTCCCCCACCCTCACAGACCCCCAAAAGACAGTGTTGGAGAGGAAACTGAAGGTATGGTACAATAACGCTGATGGAATAACAAATAAGTGGGAGGAGTGGCACGAAAGAGTCAAAGAGGCATCACAGGGATGATAACAGATGCCATCTTTCCAACGGGATATCAGATGCTGAGGAAAGACAGAGGGAACAGAGCGGGTGGATGAGTGGCAATGCTGATGGGATTTTTCAGGAAGTGAAATAGCCTGGGTAGTGATGTAGTGGAGGCAGGATCCATACATAGCTTTAAGAAGAGGTATGATAAAACTCACGGAGCGGGAAGAGTGACTAAGTAGCGACCAGTTGAAGAGGCGGGGCCAGGAGCTGTGACTCGACCCCCGCAACCACAACTAGGTGAGTACAATTAGGTGAGTACACACACACACACACACACACACACACACGCACGCAATAACACACAACACAAATCACCTCTGTTACTCTCTACAAATCATATCACAATATAACATCGTATATTCTGACCTCTTATGTCCCACTTACACGACCCACCTTCCTAATGTCCCACTTACACGACCAGTCACAATAACCCAAGATCACTTCCAAAAATCTCTTCCTTAAATGTTATAGATGACTGAATTTTATTGCAATAAAATAATCAGTATATATTATCTTTTTATTGGTTCGTTATTACTGTTTCACTGAACCGTTAAACCAGCGTGTTTTATTCAGCGCCTGGCAGGTGGTTTAAGAGGGTAGGAGAGGGATGAGTTGGTCTCCTAACACCTGTTGTCACTCTTCACCTAGCAGTAGGTAGGTACCTGGGTGTTAGTCTCCTGACACCCTCTGTCACTCTTCACCTAGCAGTAGGTAGGTACCTATATGTTAGTCTCCTGACACCCTCTGTCACTCCTCACCTAGCAGTAGGTAGGTACCTAGATGTTAGTCTCCTGACACCCTCTGTCACTCTTCACCTAGCAGTAGGTAGGTACCTGGTGTTAGTCTCCTGACACCCTCTGTCACTATTTACCTACCTACCTAGCAGTAGGTAGGTACCTGAGTGTTAGTCTCCTGACACCCTCTGTCACTCTTTACCTAGCAATAGGTACGTACCTAGGTGTTAGTCTCCTGACACCCTCTGTCACTCTTCACCTAGCAGTAGGTAGGTACCTATATGTTAGTCTCCTGACACCCTCTGTCACTCTTCACCTAGCAGTAGGTAGGTACCTAGATGTTAGTCTCCTGACACCCTCTGTCACTCTTTACCTACCTACCTAGCAGTAGGTAGGTACCTGGGTGTTAGTCTCCTGACACCCTCTGTCACTCTTTACCTAGCAATAGGTACGTACCTATAAGTTAGTTTCCTGACACCCTCTGTCACTCTTCACCTAGCAGTAGGTAGGTACCTAGATGTTAGTCTCATGACACCCTCTGTCACTCTTTACCTACCTACCTAGCAGTAGGTAGGTACCTGGGTGTTAGTCTCCTGACACCCTCTGTCACTCTTTACCTACCTACCTAGCAGTAGGTAGGTACCTGAGTGTTAGTCTCCTGAGACACCCTCTGTCACTCTTTACCTAGCAATAGGTACGTACCTAGGTGTTAGTCTCCTGACACCCTCTGTCACTCTTCACTTAGCAGTAGGTAGGTACCTGGGCGTTAGGCGACTGTTGTGGGTCGCATCCTGGGGAAGAAGACCTAGGAACACACAAACGAAAGGAAGCCAAACTGGCTTTGCTTCTCTGGGTTATCCTGGGTTATTAATCCTTCATGGATAGGCAGGAAATACGGAAATAGGGACGTGAAATAGGTGAGCGATAGATAAATAGTGGGGATAGATAGAATAATAGACAGAAGAGAGGAGCATATGCTGGGTAAAGAGCTCTCGATCCGAGGAGTAGGATCAATTTCTTTGCATTTCTCGGAGTGAACCTGACTGCCTTTCATTCCTCCAGGCTCAGGATGACCACGACGGGTTTAGCGTTTCCCTATAATAATAATAATAATAATAATAATAATAATAATAATAATAATAAATCCATTCAAATAACATAAACATCTGCGGATGTTTATATATATATATATATATATATATATATATATATATATATATATATATATATATATATATATATATATATATATATTTCCTTGAATGTTTTGTGTATTTACTCAAATAAATATAAAAAATAAAGTGTTTTATTTTGTCATTTTCCACCAGGTGTAATATATATATATATATATATATATATATATATAATATATATATATATATATAATATATATATATATATATATATTATATATATATATATATATATATATATATAGTGGAACCTTGACTTACGAGTGTTCCAACGTACGAATTTTTTGAGATACGAGCCATCCCTGGGTCGATTTTTTGGTCTGAGTTAGGAGCCAGCTCCACCTGCTTCGCCCTCAACCAAAAATCTGGACACCTCACTTGTTTATCTACGATTTTATGCTTTAATTCCATGGAAATTATTCTCTTTTTCTTCTCAGCACTGTTCTTTACACTTACTTTCTTAGGACCCATGCTTAGAAAAACGAAATTTGGCTAAATGACTGTCAAAATTGTAAGCAAAGCATGAGAGAAATATTTTCGCAGAGAGGTAAACAGTGCACTGAGTTGGTAGCGTTCATTATAATAATAATAATAATAATAATAATAATAATAATAATAATAATAATAATAATAATTAATTAATTTAGGTAACTAGAACACAGATCCAATTCCCTAGATCAAGAGCCCCTCACCAATGTCAAGGAACCTTGATGCTGGTTAATAATAAATAATAATAATATAATAATAACGATAGAGCTTCAGTTCCCTAAATTAATAATACATTATACGTACGTAATAATAATTCAGAATACTGCCGCTAGGTGGCACAGTGATGCCAGAACATCGGGTAAGCAGTACACATGTTTACATTGTTGTGGGAGCAGTTCTCTCGTGCTTGCATTTTGTTTTTTAGTCATTTAGCCAAATTTCTTTTTCTAACCCTTAACATCCCCCACCCTCAACATCCCCCACCCTCAACATACACTCCCACCATAAACATCCCCCACCCTCAACATCTCCCACCATCAACATCCCCCACCCTCAACATCTCCCACCATCAACATCCCCCACCCTCAACATCTCCCACCATCAACATCCCCCACCCTCAAATCCCCCCACCATCTCTGCTCCAAGTTTAATATTTCTTTACATTCTGTAGTATAATATGACTTATTATGTTTTTATATATACGATATTTTTGCAGTTAGCCTCACAAATACTCCGTTTTCTCTCACAATAAGAGCATAGGAAGATACTCTAGTCAAAGTCCCCTCAAGGAAGGTTCCTTGATGTTGGTGAGGGGCTCTTGATTTAGGGAATTGGATTTGTGCTCCAGTTCCCCGAATTAAACCCGAATGCCTTCCACATCCCCCGCCCCCAGGCGCTGTATAATCCTCCGAGTTTAGCGCTTCCCCCTTGATTATAATAATAATAATAATATAGTCAAAGTGGCTGTATAGCCCTTGTGGCTTAGCGCTTCTTTTTGATTATAATAATAATAATAGTCAAAGTGGGACAGGAAATGGCAGATACTTTTGCCGCTGCCTCTGCCACCGTATTATGGTCTATTTCATTCATTCTAGAGTATATATCATGTTTCTGTTTTAATTATATTGTTTATAATGTTATATTAAATGAATTGTGATAGATAAATAAGCCGTACAGTTGATATTAGCGTCGTATCAAGTAATTTGTCTAGTCTCCAGAGTGCAGGAACAGATTAATGGCTTTTCAATTAATTTAAATGAGGAAAATTGATTTGACATATGAGTAAACTGAGTTACGAGCTAGGTCACGGAACAGATTAAACTCGTAAGTCAAGGTTCCACTGTATACATACATACATACATACAATAAGATCACAGTAAACAGGTGATTTTAAAATACGCAAAACAACCACTATGAAAGAGTAGTGAAATTCCAAGCGCTTTCGTGACTACTCACATTGTCAAGGAACTATGAAAGTAATACATCAGAGGAAGGCAATTAAAGGGCTTAGACTACACCTCACAGTCAACCCCCACAACAAAGAAACACTTGACGCGCGACGATACCGGACTCATAAGAAAAGAGGAACACTGCAGTAGGTCCGCTGGTCCAACTAGACAGGTCCTCACGACAACCCACTAACAAAATATTCTACCCAAGAAATAAGGTTTATTATTTGTCCAATGTATTATTAAACTCTAACCAAATTTTATTAATTATAAATGAGTCTAATTTATATAAACCTAAGGAAATATTCATATTATTTTCAAAACTGCTTTTTATGAAACAAGATTCAATTATATTCCTGTCGACCATGGACTTGCTTGATACAACTTTCTCAACTTTTTGAAAATCAATTGGATGGTTAAAATCTCTCACGTGAATAAATAGAGCATTGGAATCTTGTCCAGTTCTAATGCTATATTTATGTTGTTTTAATCTAATTTTCGAGATTTTTACAGTTTGACCGTAATAAACTTTATCGCAAATATTTCAAGGAATCTTATAGACAATCCATCAGCATTTTGGGGGAATTCTTTATCAAAATTTTATATATATATAATATATATATATATATATATATTATATATAATTATATATATATATATATATATATATATATATATATATATATATATATATATATATATATGTATGGGATGGAGTCCACCTCTGGTGTAAATTGTGGGACCATAGCCTCGGAGAAGTGGATAAAAAGGCTTCAAGGAAGAATATTTGGATTTCTTCCTGAAGCCATTTGAATGTTCCACTTCCCCTACCATCCCATCTTTTCATTCTTTCTTGTTTTTTGTATGTATAGATATTTTACATGTATTTTATTTTCAATGATGGATTGAATGATGATAAAAGTGTTTCGTCTTTTTTGGGTCACAATGCCTTGGCCGTTTACCTGGAGAGGGTTTCGGGGGTCAACGCCCCCGCGGCCCGGTCTTAGACCATGCCTCATGGTGGATCAGGGTCTGATCAACCAGGCTATTACTGCTGGCAGCACGGAAGCTGACGTACGAACCACAGCCCGGCTGGTCAGGTACTGACTTTAGGTGCCTGTCCAGTGCCTTCTTGAAGACAGTCAGGGATCTATTGGTAATCCCCCTTATGTATGCTAGGAGGTAAATGAACGGTCTTGGGCCCGTGTGTTAATATAAACTAGAAAAATGTCTGTATTTTTAATATATTTAAGGGTAAGTCGGAAAGTAGGACTGAATACTAAGTAGAAGAATTTAGGAAGGGTAGAGGACGTGTAGATCAAGTGTCTACACTGCAGCATGTCACGGAGAATAAAGTGTGGCATTGTTTGCTACACTTGTGGAGTTAGGAAAGGCATGTGACACGGTGGCAGATGTTGCATGTGTCTGGAATAGGTGGTAGGCTGTTAGAAGCTGTCAACAGTTTGTACGAGGTGAGTGTGGAGTCAGGTTGGGGTTTGTAGGCTTGATGACTTATTTTCCAGTGAAAATAGGTTTTTAGCAACGATGTGGGATCTCACAAAGGTTGTTTAACATATTTGTGTTTGTAAAATCAATGCTAGGGTGTTAGGCAGAGATGTGGGATTATAAAAACTCTGGAGTTGTCACAATTGCTCTTTGCCGATGACACGGTTCTTTTGGTGGATTAATTTAGGAGGGTATGTAAAAGAAGGAAATTAAAAGAGAGGATGGGAAAGACCAGAATGATGAGGGTAGCAAAAATAGCAAAGGCAGTGAAAATGAATATCAGACTAGAGAGAATATGGAGAAGTGAATGTGTTCAGATATTTGTGAGTGGACATGTTGCCACACAGGTCTGTGAAAAATGAGGTGAAGCATAGAATCAGTCCCCCTAGGGACTGATTACTTCATCATTTGTATATAATTCTAGTCTATAAATTATATCCTTGTATTGTATTGATAAAGCCACTGGATGGCGACACGTCTACAAATAAAGATACCCAGATATTGCACATGTGTCTATAATTCTTGACGTGTTTGAGGAATGTCTCAGCACCTAGCCATGACTAGGTGGGACCTGAGGAATGTCTCAGCACATAGCCCTGGCAAGGAACGCCATAACGGTACATTATACGTTTTAGGCAAGATTGCTGTCAGTGTCTCCACCCTCCACCAGGATGTGGGTCTGTCAGAGGCACGTTCTCAATCTACCAGAACTAAACCTGCAAACTAGAACGTTGTATCATAACCTGAGGCCTTATTTATACTTCTCGCGAGGACTTACGCATTGTTGTCTTGGCTATAGTTTATTGAACCAGAACTCCTAAATCTTTCTCTCGTTCAGAGTGGTTGAGAATCACATTATTTAGTTTATACGTGCATGGTTATTCCCTCTTTACATGGTTACTGCCTAGGTCCTTACATATGTTCCGTAGCTCGACTGCTAGCGCACTCAGCTCACACACTGAGGTCCGTGGTTCGATCCCCGGTACTGGTGAAAACATTAGAACGTGTTTAATTAAGACACCTGCTGTCACTGTTCAACTAGCAGTACAATAGCTACCTGGGTGTTAGTGGACTGTTGTGTGTCGCATCCTGGGGACAAAATTGACTTAATTTGCCCGAAAAGCTCCGCATAACAAGATACTTTCTATATAGTATGCCAGTTAGTATCAGTATACGTTGTACATATACTTGTAGAAATAATGAGTGTATTATTAAACTGCAGCTGCCACTTCTCCGACCACTGCATCAGCCTATCCAGATCTTCCGTAGCGTTCTAGAGTCCTCAAGAGAATTTATTCTACGGCCTATTTTGCTGTCATCGGCCAACTTGTTTATGTCGCTATTTATTTCCTCATCTCTGTCGTTTTAACCTGACATAACGTAGCTTAATCTAGTCTAAATATATTCTTAAGTCATTGGTGGTCTCCCACTGAAATAAGGTGACTCCAGAATAGAGGAAACGCTTTCACCGTTACTCATATAGTCACTTTCTTGCCAGAATTGTGCAGACATAGCAGTTCAGTTGACCATCTGAACTTTAACACCCTCACACATTCTCATATGCTAACTCTTTCTCCCTTGAGACCCTCTTTACTTCATCATTCCACCGAACATGCCTCTCCTCACTCGCACCCGCCCTCCCATACCCACACACCTCTCCTGCACTCTAACGCTGCATTCTTAACTCTACCACATTCCTCCTCGATCACCTGTGCTCTCTCTAACCCATCTTTCACCTGCTGATATCTTACTTTCTCTGTAGTTGTTACTATTTGATGATCTGCAATATATCCGTCACCCCTCTGAAAACATCCATGTATATATATATATAATATATATATATATATATATATATATATATATATATATATATATATATATATATAGAGAGAGAGAGAGAGAGAGAGAGAGAGACAGAGAGACAGAGAGACAGAGAGAGAGAGAGGCAGAGAGAGAGAGAGACAGAGAGAGAGAGACAGAGAGAGAGAGAGAGAGAGAGAGAGAGAGAGAGAGAGAGAGAGAGAGAGAGAGACAGACAGACAGACAGACAGACAGAGAGAGACAGAGTGAGACAGGGGAGAGACAGAGAGAGACAGAGAGAGAGAGAGTGAGTAGAGAGAGAGAGAGAGAGAGAGAGAGAGAGAGAGAGAGAGAGAGAGAGAGAGAGAGAGAGAGAGAGAGAGAGAGAGAGAGAGAGAGAGAGAGAGAGAGAGAGAGAGAGAGAGAGAGATAAATCACTTCAATAAGTTGCGAGGTATTTAGTGGTTTATTTAAGCTGTTATTAAGTCTTGCTTGGCAACTGTCTTCACATTACTCTGCAGCTCCTGTCTCCTGTAGACTGACTCACGGAATCGTAATGACACGATTGCATCTTCGCCGCGACCAACCGAAGCCAACGCCAAGCTGCCGTTTTCCGTAGACACGCCGGCCGATCGACCTAACTGTTCCTGCTTGCATTTACAAAATTACTCTCGTAATGGAGCCAGTATGTCGACAGATGCTGAGGAGAGAGAGATCTTTTAATCCTACACGTATGGCGGGAAGCTCGCGATGCCTGACAGTGTGGGAGGAGGATTAAACTTCCCACACCTCTTTTCCCACAGCCGTAAATCAATCATAGGTACCTGCCATCATTACTGCTGCGTCAAAACCATTCCAGTGCCGAGCTGTATCACGGGATGAGTCGCCTAGATCATGGTAGCTAGCTTTCCCAGAGAATAATAATGGAATTACCGACTTCAACTTCATCCTGCTCCTTACGTCAATAAACAACAAAATACTTTCCAATGAGCTGATGTAGGTAACAGGTTTGAACTTGTAAATAAAATTATCAACCTTAACCTAACCTTGTAAATCAGTGTTGTTTTCCCAGCCGGGCTGTGGCTCGTACGTTGATTTGCGTGCAGCCAGCATTAACATCCTGGTTGATCAGGCTCTGATCCACCAGGAGGCCTGGTCACAGACCGGGCCGCGGGGGCGTTGACCCCCGGAACTCTCTCCAGGTAAACTCCACGATAAAACTCTTGTATTGGCTGCAATCACATTACAAGTGCGTGATTTAATTTGGCTTCACAGAAGCTTAAATGTAGAGGATATTGAAGGTAAGATAGAGGTGGTGGGAGAGAGCTTTTATTGTGATCATGTTACACTCTGTGTAGAGCTTTATCAAGTGTTGCTTCACTCTGTGTAGAGCTTTATCAAGTGTTACTTCACTCTGTGTAGAGCTTTATCAAGTGTTTCTTCACTCTGTGTAAAGCTTTATCAAGTGTTGCTTCACTCTGTGTAGAGCTTTATCGAGTCATGTTTCACTCTGTGTAGAGCTTTATCAAGTTATATTTTACTCTGTGTAGAGCTTTATCAAGCCTTGTTTTACTCTGTGTAGAGCTTTATCAAGCGTTGTTTTACTCTGTGTAGAGCTTTATCAAGCGTTGTTTTACTCTGTATAGAGCTTTATCAAGCGTTGTTTTACTCTGTGTAGAGCTTTATCAAGTGTTGTTTTACTCTGTGTAGAGCTTTATCAAGTTATGTTTCACTCTGTGTAGAGCTTTATCAAGTTATGTTTTACTCTGTGTAGAGCTTTATCAAGTTATGTTTCACTCTGTGTAGAGCTTTATCAAGTTATGTTTCACTCTGTGTAGAGCTTTATCAAGTCATGTTTCACTCTGTGTAGAGCTTTATCAAGTTATGTTTCACTCTGTGTAGAGCTTTATCAAGTTATGTTTTACTCTGTGTAGAGCTTTATCAAGTGTTCTTTTACTCTGTGTAGAGCTTTATCAAGCGTTGTTTTACTTTGTGTAGAGCTTTATCAAGCGTTGTTTTACTCTCTGTAGAGCTTTATCAAGCGTTGTTTTACTCTCTGTAGAGCTTTATCAAGCGTTGTTTTACTCTGTGTAGAGCTTTATCAAGAGTTGTTTTACTCTGTGTAGAGCTTTATCAAGTGTTGTTTTACTCTGTGAAGAGCTTTATCAAGTGTTGTTTTACTCTGCGTAGAGCTTTATCATGCGTTGTTTTACTCTGTGTAGAGCTTTATCAAGCGTTGTTTTACTCTGTGTAGAGCTTTATCATGCGTTGTTTTACTCTGTGTAGAGCTTTATCAAGTTATGTTTCACTCTGTGTAGAGCTTTATCAAGTTATGTTTCACTCTGTGTAGAGCTTTATCAAGTTATGTTTCACTCTGTGTAGAGCCTTATCAATTTTGTTTCACTCTGTGTAGAGTTTTATCAAGTTATGTTTCACTCTGTGTAGAGCTTTATCAAGTGTTGTTTCACTCTGTGTAGAGCTTTATCAAGTTATGTTTCACTCTGTGTAGAGATTTATCAAGTTATGTTTCACTCTGTGTAGGCTTTACCAAGTTATGTTTCACTCTGTGTAGAGCTTTATCAAGTTATGTTTCACTCTGTGTAGAGCTTTATCAAGTTATGTTTCACTCTGTGTAGAGCTTTATCAAGTTATGTTTCACTCTGTGTAGAGCTTTATCAAGTTATGTTTCACTCTGTGTAGAGCTTTA
>NC_069455.1:8560029-8585029 GCF_026875155.1 Cherax quadricarinatus
CATATATATATAGTTTTGCTTCGTACTCTGTAGAGTTTTGTGACATCACTACTCAATTTACTGGCAATATGTCAAAAGCTGTGTTAATGTGGAGACTATGGGAACTATAGCTCCTGGCCCATCCCCAGAATACCCCCATAACAATTTACACATTTTTTTCAGAGACATTTTGAACGCTGTATCGTATTTAAGACAATATAACAATTCTAGTGTTCATCTTAAGCCCATTTCTCCCCCCAGAAGTCATAGAGGGTTAATAGATATCAAATTTTGAGAGACACTTGGCCTTAGACCTCGGTAATCCTCTGAAATTCCTGTATCTTTGTTGATTCCAAATTACTATCTTCCTGCAGTCACGCTCCCAGCTGCTTCTTGACTCTAAGACGGAGACGAGAATCATGGTACGTGTTGTGTGCAACGGTACTTAATTCGGCAATTGCATTATGCATCGCGGTCACATATCGGAGACGCATCAGAGAATAACTTTCAAGCGTATATCTCACGAACCAGCCGTCATTATGACTTGGGAACGTGGCTGACGCCAGCCGCGTCGACAGCCTCTAAGCAGTAAGTATTCAGATTGTACGATAAACAGAGCTTCCGTTTGAAGTGAGGGCTATCAGTCGCCGTTGTGCGGGCTGTCAGGTAATGTGTCTGCCAGCACCGACAAGGTGAAGCCAAGTTGGATGCTGGAGGCGCTGGCCTGGTTCACTCTGTGGAGAGTTTTATCAGGTTATGGTTCACTGTGTGGAGAGTTTTATTAAGTCATGTTTCACTCTGTAGAGCTTTATCAAGTCATGTTTCACTCTGTGTAGAGCTTTATCAAGTCATGTTTCACTCTGTGTAGAGCTTTATCAAGTCATGTTTCACTCTGTGTAGAGCTTTATCAAGTCATGTTTCACTCTGTGTAGAGCTTTATCAAGTCATGTTTCACTCTGTGTAGAGCTTTATCAAGTCATGTTTCACTCTGTGTAGAGCCAGATGCTAGAGCCAGAGCTCTGGGTTAAGAAAACGGATCTTGTAATATAAATGGCGCTTTAGATAAATGGTACTGTTATTTCTGTTAGTGTGACCGTGCGGTTACTGTTGTTGTTGCTACTGTTGATGTTACTGTTGTCGTTGCTTCTACTGTTGTCGCTACCGTTGTTGCTACTGTTGTTGTTGCTACCGGTGTCACTACTGTTGTTGTCGCTACTGTTGTTACTACTGTTGGTGTAACTACTGTTGTTATTGTTACTGTTGTAGTTGTTGCTACTGTTGTTATTGTGTGTATACTCAAATTCTATTGCTGTTGTTGATGTTGCTGTTGTTGCTACTGTTGTTGCTACCGGTGTTGCTGTTGCTGGTACTATTGTTGTTTAGTGTTGTAATGTCCCCGTTACTGTTACTGTCAGCCCCGTTATTACTGATGCTGTTATTAAAATTGTTGTTGATGCAGCTGTTGCTGTTACTGTTGCTGTTGCCGTCACTGTTGAGAATATTTTAGCTGCTTTTGTCAAAGTTATCTCTGTTGTCCATGTTACCACGGCTACCGTTGTTGTTACCACCGCTACTGTTGTTGTTACCACCGCTACTGTTGTTGTTACCACCGCTACTGTTGTTGTTACCACCGCTACTGTTGTTGTTACCACCGCTACCGTTGTTGTTACCATCGCTACTGTTCTTGTTACCACAGCTACCGTTGTTGTTACCACCGCTACTGTTGTTGTTACCACCGCTACTGTTGTTGTTACCACCGCTACTGTTGTTGTTACCACCGCTACTGTTGTTGTTAACACAGCTACTGTTGTTGTTACCACCGCTACTGTTGTTGTTACCACCGCTACTGTTGTTGTTACCACCGCTACTGTTGTTGTTACCACCGCTACTGTTGTTGTTACCACCGCTACCGTTGTTGTTACCACCTCTACTGTTCTTGTTACCACCGCTACCGTTGTTGTTACCACCGCTACTGTTGTTGTTACCACCGCTACTGTTGTTGTTACCACCGCTACTGTTGTTGTTACCACCGCTACTGTTGTTGTTACCACCGCTACTGTTGTTGTTAACACCGCTACTGTTGTTGTTACCACCGCTACTGTTGTTGTTACCACCGCTACTGTTGTTGTTACCACCGCTACTGTTGTTGTTACCACCGCTACTGTTGTTGTTACCACCGCTACCGTTGTTGTTACCACCTCTACTGTTCTTGTTACCACCGCTACCGTTGTTGTTACCACCGCTACTGTTGTTGTTACCACCGCTACTGTTGTTGTTACCACCGCTACTGTTGTTGTTACCACCGCTACTGTTGTTGTTACCACCGCTACTGTTGTTGTTACCACGCTACTGTTGTTGTTACCACCGCTACTGTTGTTGTTACCACCGCTACTGTTGTTGTTACCACCGCTACTGTTGTTGTTGTTACCACCGCTACTGTTATTGTTACCAGCGCTACTGTTGTTGTTACCACCGCTACTGTTGTTGTTACCACCGCTACTGTTGTTGTTGTTACCACCGCTACTGTTGTTGTTACCACCGCTACTGTTGTTGTTATCAGCGCTACTGTTGTTGTTAACAGCGCTACTGTTGTTGTTACCACCGCTACTGTTGTTACCACCACTACTGTTGTTGTTACCAGCGCTACTGTTGTTGTTACCAGCGCTACTGTTGTTGCTACCACCGGTACTGTTGTTGTTATCAGGGCTACTGTTGTTGTTACCACCGCTACTGTTGTTGTTACCACCACCACTGTTGTTACCACCACTACTGTTGTTGTTACCAGCGCTACTGTTGTTGTTACCACCGCTACTGTTGTTGTTACCAGGGCTACTGTTGTTGTTACCACCGCTACTGTTGTTGTTACCACCGCTACTGTTGTTGTTGCCACCGCTACTGTTGTTGTTACCACCGCTACTGTTGTTCTTACCACCGCTACTGTTGTTACCAGCGCTACTGTTGTTGTTACCACCGCTACTGTTGTTACCACCACTGCTGTTGTTGTTACCACCGCTACTGTTGTTGTTACCACCGCTACTGTTGTTACCACCACTGCTGTTGTTGTTACCACCGCTACTGTTGTTGTTACACACGCTACTGTTGTTACCACCACTGCTGTTGTTGTTACCACCGCTACTGTTGTTGTTACCACCGCTACTGTTGTTGTTACCACTGCTACTGTTGTTGTTACCACCGCTACTGTTGTTGTTACCACCGCTACTGTTGTTGTTACCACCGCTACTGTTGTTGTTACCACTGCTACTGTTGTTGTTACCACCGCTACTGTTGTTACCAGCGCTACTGTTGTTGTTACCACCGCTACTGTCGTTGTTACCACCGCTACTGTTGTTGCTGTTACCACCGCTAACCTAACCTAACCTAACCTAACCTAACACAACCTAACCTAACCTAACTTAACACAACCTAACCTAACCTAACTTAACACAATCTAGCCTAACCTAACCTAACTTAACACAACCTAACCTAACCTAACTTAACACAACCTAACCTAACCTAACTTAACACAACCTAACCTAACCTAACTTAACACAACCTAACCTAACCTAACTTAACACAACCTAACCTAACCTAACTTAAAACACAACCTAACCTAACCTAACTTAACACAACCTAACCTAACCTAACTTAACACAACCTAACCTAACCTAACTTAAACAACCTAACCTAACCTAACCTAACCTAACTTAACACAACTTAACCTAACCTAACCTAACTTAACACAACCTAACCTAACCTTACTTAACACAACCTAACCTAACCTAACTTAACACAACCTAACCTAACCTAACCCAACCTAACCTAACCTAACCTAACCTAACCTATCCTAACCTAACCTAACCTAAACTTAACACAACCTAACCTAACCTAACTTAACACAACCTAAGCTAACCTAACCTAACCTAAACTAACCTAACCTAACTTAACACAACCTAACCTAACCTAACCTAACTTAACACAACCTAACCTAACCTAACCTAACCTAACCTAACCTAACCTAACCTAACCTATCCTAACCTAACCTAACCTAACCTACCCTATCCTAACCTAACCTAACCTAACCTAACCTAACCTAACCTAACTTAACACAACCTAACCTAACCTAACTTAACACAATCTAAACTAACCTAAATTAACACAACCTAACCTAACCTTCTAAGTACACTAGTACACAAGCACAATGGTGCCAGCAGTATCTGACACTCCTACAAGTGCCAACTGACCTCTCACCTGTTGCTCTACACGACATTAATAACTCACTGACTTAAACATAAATAATGAAAGTATAATAAATACCTCTGTAATACCATACATAGAGAAGAAACAACACTGGCAATATATTCACATATATACACAAAACGTTACCTTAACTTACCGTTACTTGAACATAATTTAGAAGATTTCACTAATTATCTCAAAATGGTACATTTTTTTTTATTTAACGCTATGTGCAGATTATCTAAACTATTAATTTACAGAATACATATATTAAGGTATACTAACATGGTAGTGTGAGACCAGTATGAACAACAATCTCCACTGGTACGTACAACACTAGTCTAGCAAATACTCGTAGTACTATGTACAGTGACACTGTGGTGATATGTCACTGTCTGACCGTTTTGGTTATTCCAGGTTCTCTATACATATACTGCTATGTATGATAATCTATAAAACTGTATGCTGCTATGTGTGATAATCTATATAACTGTATGCTGCTATGTATGATAATCTACGTAACTGTATGCTGCTATGTATGATAATCTATGCAACTGTATGCTGCTATACATGATAATCTATGTAACTGTATGCTGCTATGTATGATAATCTACGTAACTGTATGCTGCTATGTATGATAATCTATGTAACTGTATGCTGCTATGTACGATAATCTATGTAACTGTATGCTGCTATGTATGATAATCTACGTAACTGTATGCTGCTATGTATGATAATCTATGTAACTGTATGCTGCTATGTATGATAATCTATGTAACTGTATGCTGCTATATATGATAATCTATGCAACTGTAGGCTGCTATGTATGATAATCTATGTAACTGTATGCTGTTATGTATGATAATCTATGTAACTGTATGCTGCTAGGTATGATAATCTATGTAACTGTATGGTGCTATGTATGATAATCTATGTATCTGTATGCTGCTACGTATGATAATCTATGCAACTGTATGCTGCTATGTATGATAATCTATATAACTGTATGGTGCTATGTATGATAATCTATGTAACCGTATGCTGCTATGTATGATAATCTATGCAACTGTATGCTGCTATGTATGATAATCTACATAACTGTATGATGCTATGTATGATAATGTACATAACTGTATGGTGCTATGTATGATAATCTATGTAACTGTATGCTGCTATGTATGATAATCTATATAACTGTATGGTGCTATGTATGATAATCTATGTAACTGTATGCTGCTATGTATGACAATCTATGCAACTGTATGCTGCTATGTATGATAATCTTAATAAGTGTATGGTAGTATGTATGATAATCTATGTAACTGTATGGTGCTATGTATGATAATCTATGTAACTGTATGCTGCTATGTATGATAATCTATGTAACTGTATGCTGCTATGTATGATAATCTTAATAAGTGTATGGTGCTATGTATGATAATCTATGTAACTGTATGGTGCTATGTATGATAATCTATATAACTGTATGGTGCTATATATAATAATCTATGCAACTGTATGCTGCTATGTATGATAATATATATAACTGTATGGTGATATGTATGAAAATTTATGTAACTGTATGCTGCTATGTATGATAATCTATGTAACTGTATGCTGCTATATATGATAATCTATGCAACTGTATGCTGCTATGTATGATAATCTACATAACTGTATGATGCTATGTATGATAATGTATATAACTGTATGGTGCTATGTATGATAATCTATGTAACTGTATGCTGCTATGTATGATAATCTATATAACTGTATGGTGCTATGTATGATAATCTATGTAACTGTATGCTGCTATGTATGACAATCTATGCAACTGTATGCTGCTATGTATGATAATCTTAATAAGTGTATGGTGGTATGTATGATAATCTATGTAACTGTATGGTGCTATGTATGATAATCTATGTAACTGTATGCTGCTATGTATGATAATCTATGTAACTGTATGCTGCTATGTATGATAATCTTAATAAGTGTATGGTGCTATGTATGATAATCTATGTAACTGTATGGTGCTATGTATGATAATCTATATAACTGTATGGTGCTATGTAATGTAATGCTATTTTAACTGTATGCTGCTATGTATGATAATCTATATAACTGTATGGTGCTATGTATGAAAATTTATGTAACTGTATGCTGCTATGTATGATAATCTATGTAACTGTATGGTGCTATGTATGATAATCTATGTAACTGTATGGTGCTATGTATGATAATCTATGTAACTGTATGGTGCTATGTATGATAATCTATGTAACTGTATGCTGCTATGTATGATAATCTATGTAACTGTATGGTGCTATGTATGATAATCTATGTAACCGTATGCTGCTATGTATGATAATCTATGCAACTGTATGCTGCTATGTATGATAATCTATATAACTGTATGGTGCTATGTATGGTAATCTATGTAACCGTATGGTGCTATGTATGATAATCTATGTAACCGTATGCTGCTATGTATGATAATCTATGCAACTGTATGCTGCTATGTATGATAATGTATATAACTGTATGGTGCTATGTATGACAATCTATGTAACTGTATGCTGCTATGTATGATAATCTATGCAACTGTATGCTGCTATGTATGATAATCTATGTACCTATGCTGCTATGTATGATAATCTATATAACTGTATGGTGCTATGTATGAAAATTTATGTAACTGTATGCTGCTATGTATGATAATGTATATAACTGTATGGTGCTATGTATGACAATCTATGTAACTGTATGGTGCTATGTATGATAATCTATGTAACTGTATGCTGCTATGTATGATAATCTATGTAACTGTATGCTGCTATGTATGATAATCTATAAAAACTGCATGGTGCTATGTATGAAAATTTATGTAACTGTATGCTGCTATGTATGATAATCTATATAACTGTATGCTGCTATGTATGATAATCTATGTAACTGTATGCTGCTATGTATGATAATCTATATAACTGCATGGTGCTATGTATGAAAATTTATGTAACTGTATGCTGCTATGTATGATAATCTATGCAACTGTATGCTGCTATGTATGATAATCTTAAGTGTATGGTGCTATGTATGATAATCTATGTAACTGTATGGTGCTATGTATGATAATCTATGTAACTGTATGCTGCTATGTATGATAATCTATATAACTGTATGCTGCTATGTATGATAATGTATATAACTGTATGGTGCTGTGTATGATAATGTATGTAACTGTATGCTGCTATGTATGATAATCTATATAACTGTATGGTGCTATGTATGATAATCTATGTAACTGTATGCTGCTATGTATGATAATCTATATAACTGTATGGTGCTATGTATGATAATCTATGTAACTGTATGCTGCTATGTATGATAATCTATGTAACTGTATGGTGCTATGTATGATAATCTATGTAACTGTATGCTGCTATGTATGATAATCTATATAACTGTATGGTATAATGTATGAAAATTTATGTAACTGTATGCTGCTATGTATGATAATCTATGCAACTGTATGCTGCTATGTATGATAATCTATATAACTGTATGGTGCTATGTATGATAATCTATGCAACTGTATGGTGCTATGTATGATAATCTATGCAACTGTATGCTGCTATGTATGATAATCTTAATAAGTGTATGGTGGTATGTATGATAATCTATGTAACTGTATGGTGCTATGTATGATAATCTATGTAACTGTATGCTGCTATGTATGATAATCTATGTAACTGTATGCTGCTATGTATGATAATCTTAATAAGTGTATGGTGCTATGTATGATAATCTATGTAACTGTATGGTGCTATGTATGATAGTCTATATAACTGTATGGTGCTATGTATGATAATCTATGTAACTGTATGCTGCTATGTATGATAATATATATAACTGTATGGTGCTATGTATGAAAATTTATGTAACTGTATGCTGCTATGTATGATAATCTATGTAACTGTATGCTGCTATGTATGATAATCTATGCAACTGTATGCTGCTATGTATGATAATCTACATAACTGTATGATGCTATGTATGATAATGTATATAACTCTATGGTGCGATGTATGATAATCTATGAAACTGTATGCTCCTATGTATGATAATCTATATAACTGTATGGTGCTATGTATGATAATCTATGTAACTGTATGCTGCTATGGATGACAATCTATGCAACTGTATGCTGCTATGTATGATAATCTTAATAAGTGTATGGTGGTATGTATGATAATCTATGTAACTGTATGGTGCTATGTATGATAATCTATGTAACTGTATGCTGCTATGTATGATAATCTATGTAACTGTATGCTGCTATGTATGATAATCTTAATAAGTGTATGGTGCTATGTATGATAATCTATGTAACTGTATAGTGCTATGTATGATAATCTATATAACTGTATGGTGCTATGTATGATAATCTATGTAACTGTATGCTGCTATGTATGATAATCTATATAACTGTATGGTGCTATGTATGAAAATTTATGTAACTGTATGCTGCTATGTATGATAATCTATGTAACTGTATGGTGCTATGTATGATAATCTATGTAACTGTATGGTGCTATGTATGATAATCTATGTAACTGTATGCTGCTATGTATGATAATCTATGTAACTGTATGGTGCTATGTATGATAATCTATGTAACTGTATGGTGCTATGTATGATAATCTATGTAACCGTATGCTGCTATGTATGATAATCTATGCAACTGTATGCTGCTATGTATGATAATCTATATAACTGTATGGTGCTATGTATGGTAATCTATGTAACTGTATGGTGCTATGTATGATAATCTATGTAACCGTATGCTGCTATGTATGATAATCTATGCAACTGTATGCTGCTATGTATGATAATATATATAACTGTATGGTGCTATGTATGACAATTTATGTAACTGTATGCTACTATGTATGATAATCTATGCAACTGTATGCTGCTATGTATGATAATCTATGTAACTGTATGCTGCTATGTATGATAATCTATATAACTGTATGGTGCTATGTATGAATATTTATGTAACTGTATGCTGGTATGTATGATAATGTATATAACTGTATGATGCAATGTATGACAATCTATGTAACTGTATGGTGCTATGTATGATAATCTATATAACTGTATGCTGCTATGTATGATAATCTATATAACTGTATGGTGCTATGTATGAAAATTTATGTAACTGTATGCTGCTATGTATGATAATCTATATAACTGTATGCTGCTATGTATGATAATCTATGCAACTGTATGCTACTATGTATGATAATCTTAATAAGTGTATGGTGCTATGTATGATAATCTATGTAACTGTATGGTGCTATGTATGATAATCTATGTAACTGTATGCTGCTATGTATGATAATCTATGTAACTGTATGCTGCTATGTATGATAATCTTATTAAGTGTATGGTGCTATGTATGATAATCTATGTAACTGTATGCTGCTATGTATGATAATCTTAATAAGTGTATGGTGCTATGTATGATAATCTATGTAACTGTATGGTGCTATGTATGATAATCTATATAACTGTATGGTGCTATGTATGATAATCTATGTAACTGTATGCTGCTATGTATGATAATCTATATAACTGTATGGTGCTATGTATGAAAATTTATGTAACTGTATGCTGCTATGTATGATAATCTATGTAACTGTATGGTGCTATGTATGATAATCTATGTAACTGTATGGTGCTATGTATGATAATATATGTAACTGTATGCTGCTATGTATGATAATCTATGTAACTGTATGGTGCTATGTATGATAATCTATGTAACTGTATGGTGTTATGTATGATAATCTATGTAACCGTATGCTGCTATGTATGATAATCTATGCAACTGTATGCCGCTATGTATGATAATCTATATAACTGTATGGTGCTATGTATGATAATCTATGTAACCGTATGCTGCTATGTATGATAATCTATGCAACTGTATGCTGCTATGTATGATAATATATATAACTGTATGGTGCTATGTATGACAATCTATGTAACTGTATGCTACTATGTATGATAATCTATGAAACTGTATGCTGCTATGTATGATAATCTATGTAACTGTATGCTGCTATGTATGATAATCTATGTAACTGTATGCTGCTATGTATGATAATCTATATAACTGTATGGTGCTATGTATGAAAATTTATGTAACTGTATGCTGCTATGTATGATAATGTATATAACTGTATGATGCTATGTATGACAATCTATGTAACTCTATGGTGCTATGTATGATAATCTATGTAACTGTATGCTGCTATGTATGATAATCTATAAAACTGTATGGTGCTATGTATGAAAATTTATGTAACTGTATGCTGCTATGTATGATAATCTATATAACTGTATGCTGCTATGTATGATAATCTATGCAACTGTATGCTGCTATGTATGATAATCTTAATAAGTGTATGGTGCTATGTATGATAATCTATGTAACTGTATGGTGCTATATATGATAATCTATGTAACTGTATGCTGCTATGTATGATAATCTGTATAACTGTATGCTGCTATGTATGATAATGTATATAACTGTATGGTGCTATGTATCATAATGTATGTAACTGTATGCTGCTATGTATGATAATCTATATAACTGTATGGTGCTATGTATGATAATCTATGTAACTGTATGCTGCTATGTATGATAATCTATATAACTGTATGGTGCTATGTATGATAATCTATGTAACTGTATGCTGCTATGTATGATAATCTATGTAACTGTATGGTGCTATGTATGATAATCTATGTAACTGTATGCTGCTATGTATGATAATCTATATAACTGTATGGTGCTATGTATGAAAATTTATGTAACTGTATGCTGCTATGTATGATAATCTATGCAACTGTATGCTGCTATGTATGATAATCTATATAACTGTATGGTGCTATGTATGATAATCTATGCAACTGTATGGTGCTATGTATGATAATCTATGCATATATATATTAAAGATTAGCCGGTATTCTCCCGGCCCGGGCCTTTTCCAAGTGGTGGCCCGGCCTTGGCTCCCTCTTTAGGGAGTGTCTGAGACCGAAGTCTCCCATGGGAGGAGGCACAAGTACCTCCTCATCTTTGGGACCAACTGTCCCCAGGCCTAGCCACAAGCTAGGCCTCTCTGGTCTGCCATCCCCGCCCAAGGGGGCAAATGGGAATGACAGTCTTATGAGCTAAAGGCTCGGGCTCAGGCACCTACCCTACCCTAGAAGGGCTGGGCATGGTGTCGATCAATCTATGCAACTGTATGGTGCTATGTATGCTAATCTTAATAACTGTATGCTGCTATGTATGATAATCTATGCAACTGTATGCTGCTATGTATGATAATGTATATAACTGTATGCTGCTGTGTATAATAATCTATGTAACTATTTGTGTGTACCTGAATAAACTTAATTACCTTGCTATGACAACCTCAACAACACACTCCCCACCCTGACTCTAACACCCAGTGTTAACACTGTGATGGTGTACATAATGCTGGTGCTAACACAGTACAGGTGACGTGTCCACTTCCCCCCCCCCCACACACAACGGTTACTATTGTTCACTGTTACTAACCTGAACACCCAATACTGTTATTAAACGTTAATTCATTAACGAATCCCGAATACGACAGTAAATTAAATAATAAATACAAGCAGGTTGGGTGCATTGGCTTAAGCCGGTAGGAGACTTGGACCTGCCTCGCATGGGCCAGTAGGCTTTCTGCAGTGTTCCTTCGTTCTTATGTTCTTATGTTCTTATAAACCATACCACGGGGGGGGGATTGAACTCACGGCGAGTCGCTGGCCTGGAGTTTTACAACTCACTCGCCGCGAGTTCAATCTCCGCCCTTACCCTGGTTTGTTTGCAATCGTTTCATTGCGATTTCGTGAGTCATTGTAGTGTATTAGCATCACAGACGCGAAACATACATACCAATAACACAGGTGTTGGCAGTTCATCCCTAAACACATGTATACCTCTACAGGCAGATTAATATACACCAGCCAGTTATAAACTATATCAATAAAAACTTTACAAGTATAGGTCAAGTTAGATTATCAACAGTTATAGTTTTATATAAAACTTATATACAAAATACATAGTTCAACACACCTAAACCGTGAAAATATAATCGATAACCTAAAATGTATAAACCTTAACACCTCAAAAATTAAATTGTATGCAGCTGTACTGACGTAACAATATACAGAACTTATGAATTACAACCAAGACTGTATGCCCTCACTGTTGCACATTGACATATATATTTATTAACATATACACATTCCATATATTCTTCTATATGGTAACCCATAAATATACACATCAACACACACACACACACACACACACCACACACACACACACACACACACATATGAAAGACTCCTTGAGGCCAGCGATCATGTGGTTTTAAGCTTCGAATACACAGTAGAGCTACAAGTGGAAGGGGAAGCAGGAAGGCCAGGACGAATGAAGCCAGACTACAAGAAAGGGGACTACACGGGAAAGAGGAACTTCCTGAACGGGGTTCAGTGGGACAGAGAACTGACAGGGAAGCCAGTTAATGAGATGATGGAATATGTAACAATAATATGCAAGGAAGCTGAGGAGAGGTTTGTACCCAAGGGTAACAGGAATAATGAAAAAGCCAGGACGAGCCAATGGTTCACCCAAAGGTGCAGGGAGGCGAAAACCAAGTGTGCTAGGGAATGGAAGAAATATAGAAGGCAAAGGACCCAGGAGAATAAGGAGAGCAGTCGTAGAGCCAGAAATGAATGTGCACAGATAAGAAGGGAGGCCCAACGACAATATGAAAACGACATAGCAGCAAAAGCCAAATCTGACCCGAAGCTGTTATACAGCCACATCAGGAAAAAAACAATAGTCAAGTACAAGGTAATCAGGCTAAGGAAGGAAGGAGGAGAGACAACAAGAAATGACCGTGAAGTATGTGAGGAACTCAACAAGAGATTCAAAGAAGTGTTCACAGAGGAGACAGAAGGGGCTCCAGAAAGACGGAGAGGTGGAGTACACCACCAAGTGCTGGATACAGTACATACAACCGAGGAAGAAGTGAAGAGGCTTCTGAGTGAGCTAGATACCTCAAAGGCGATGGGGCCGGATAACATCTCTTCATGGGTCCTCAGAGAGAGAGCAGAGGCGCTCTCTCTGAGGACCCCTAACAACAATATTCAATACATCTATCGAAACAGGGAGATTGCCCGAGGCATGGAAGACAGCAAATGTAGTCCCAATGGAGACAGACATGAAGCACTAAACTACAGACCAGTGTCACTGACATGTATAGTATGCAAAATCATGGAGAAGATTATCAGGAGAAGAGTGGTGGAACATCTAGAAAGGAATGATCTCATCAACAGCAGCCAACATGGTTTCAGGGACGGGAAATCCTGTGTCACAAACCTACTGGAGTTCTATGACATGGTGACAGCAGTAAGACAAGAGAGAGAGGGGTGGGTAGATTGCATTTTCTTGGACTGTAAGAAGGCATTTGACACAGTTCCACACAAGAGATTAGTGCAAAAACTGGAGGACCAGGCAGTGATAACTGGGAAGGCACTACATTGGATCAGGAAATACTTGTCAGGAAGACAGTAGCGAGTCATGGTACGTGGCGAGGTGTCAGAGTGGGCACCTGTGACGAGTGGGGTCCCACAGGGGTCAGTCCTAGGACCAGTGCTGTTTCTGGTATTTGTGAACATGACGGAAGGAATAGACTCCGAAGTGTCCCTGTTTGCAGATGACGTGAAGTTGATGAGAAGAGTTCATTCGATCGAAGACCAGGCAGAAATACAAAGGGATCTGGACAGGCTGCAGACCTGGTCCAGCAACTGGCTCCTGGAGTTCAATCCCACCAAATGCAAAGTCATGAGGATTGGGGTAGGGCAAAGAAGACCCCAGACGGAGTATAGTCTAGGGGGCCAGAGACTACAAACATCACTCAAGGAAAAAGATCTTGGGGTGAGTATAACACCAGGCACATCTCCTGAAGCGCACATCAACCAAATAACTGCTGCAGCATATGGGCGCCTAGCAAACCTCAGAACAGCATTCCGACATCTTAATAAGGAATCGTTCAGGACCCTGTACACCGTGTACGTTAGGCCCATATTGGAGTATGCGGCACCAGTTTGGAACCCACACCTAGCCAAGCATGTAAAGAAACTAGAGAAAGTGCAAAGGTTTGCAACAAGACTAGTCCCAGAGTTAAGAGGTATGTCCTATGAGGAGAGGTTAAGGGAAATCCTCCTGACGACACTGGAGGACAGGAGAGATAGGGGGGGACATGATAACGACTTACAAAATACTGAGAGGAATTGACAAGGTGGACAAAGACAGGATGTTCCAGAGACTGGACACAGCAACACGGGGACACAGTTGGAAGCTGAAGACACAGATGAATCAAAGGGATGTTAGGAAGTATTTCTTCAGCCACAGAGTAGTCAGGAAGTGGAATAGTTTGGGAAGCGATGTAGTGGAGGCAGGATCCTTACATAGCTTTAAGCAGAGGTTTCGATAAAGCTCATGGTTCAGGGAGAGTGACCTAGAAGCGACCAGTGAAGAGGCGGGCCAGGAGCTGAGTCTCGACCCCTGCAACCACAATTAGGTGAGTACACACACACACACACACACACACACACACACACACACACACACACACACACACACACACACACCACCACGCATACTCAGACAAGTCACAGGACGTTAGGAAGTATTTCTTCAGTCATAGAGTCGTCAGGAAGTGGAATAGCCTAGCAAGTGAAGTAGTGGAGGCAGGAACCATACATAGTTTTAAGAAGAGGTATGACAAAGCTCAGGAAGCAGAGAGGGAGAGGACCTAGTAGCGATCAGTGAAGAGGCGGGGCCAGGAGCTGAGTCTCGACCTCTGCAACCACAATTAGGTGAGTACAATTAGCTGAGTACACACACACACACACACACAGACGTGTACCCAGTATAGACCTGACCTTATGATACATCTGACACACATCCCACATACATGCTACATACCTCTCCCTCTCTTGATACACCTACACCACGGAACCCATACCAAACCCCGATACCCAATTCTCATCAACCCAGCTGGATTATCCTAGGGTTATCCTAGGTACTTTACACATATGGTGCTATGTATGATAATCTATGTGACTGTATTTGTGTATACATGAATAAACTTACTTACTTACGTATATCCTTGGGAAGTGGACCTATGAAAGACAATGGAGAATTAGCCACATTACTTGGCTTTCTTGGGTTATTCCTGGTTACCAACCCCTCATGGTTAACAATCTAGGGTTATCCTGAGATAGTAACTCCTCAGAGTTAAATATGGATGTAATATATGCAGCCAGGATTTGATTTGAATAAAAAGAAAATATCTTAACGTGGTCTCTACAAATTTCTTTGAGTCCCCCTTAATAATTCTAGTTCATTTTCTCTAATATACAAACCTCATTACACGTTTTCTTTAGTATATGAAAATTTTACAGGGTTGACTATAATGGAACTTAAAAAGAGAACTTTGGTTTTATAAGGTAGACTATAATGGAACTTAAAGAGAGTAAGTTTATTCAGGTATACACAAATACAGTTACATAGAATTATCATACATAGGAGCATATGTGTAGAGAACCTGGGATAACCCAGAAAGTCAGACAAAGTGACTTATTTCCATTGTGGTCCTTTTAATACCTTATTATTTTACTATAAAGGAGATACTCTCTTATTATTGTACTAAAGGAGATATACTAGGAATAAGGTAAAATGAGTTCTTTGTATTTACATGATTGTTAGCTAGAAAAATAAAAAAATAATTCTCTTCCTTTTCTGTCACTACATTCATCAGGCACCTTCTGGCACTCTTCTTGAACTGGTTTATGCTATGACTGGCTTTGACATGTGCGGGCAGTCTGTTCCATTCCTTTATTGCTATACAATAAAAGGTCAGTGGCCTGGCCACTGACTGTGGGTACTACAAAGTTGTGCTCTCTCCCCCTAGTACTATGATTGCTGCGGTTCCCAACCTTGACAAAACTGACAGCAAGATATTCTGGCCCGGTGGTCTGGTGGCTAAAGCTCCCGCTTCACACACGGAGGGCCCGGGTTCGATTCCAGGCGGGTGGAAACATTTCGACACGTTTCCTTACACTATTGTCCTGTTCACCTAGCAGCAAATAGGTACCTGGGTGTTAGTCGACTGGTGTGGGTCGCATCCTGGGGGACAAGATTAAGGACCCCAATGGAAATAAGTTAGACAGTCCTCGATGACGCACTGACTTTCTTGGGTTATCCTGGGTGGCTAACCCTCCGGGGTTAAAAATCCGAACGAAATCTTATCTTATCTTATCTTACCGTTTGTGAGCAATTTTATAAACATGATTTAGCTTCAGTTGTTTTAATCTGTCTTCAACATTCAGCATATCCAACTGCTGTAATTCATCCTGGCCTACATGTTCTCTTGGACCCAGGTCCGGGATGAATCTTGTACGAAATGCCTTGGCATGCTAGTGGCCTTCTTCAGTACGGCTGGAAAACATTAGGGACGAGTTTCCAAAAGACAACTGCTGTCCCTGTTCACCCATCAGTATAGAATGGCTACCTGGGTGTTAGTCGACTTGTGTGGGTCGCATCCTGGGACAAAACTGGCCTATTTTGCCCAAAATGCTCTGCATAACAAGCGGCTTTCTATAGTAGTAAGTCACTGATGTTAGCTATGGTCTGTATACCTTGTACATGTACTGGTAGAAATAAAGATATTACATTAAATTATTACATTCTTTGTAATTAATATTTTAGAATATGTAAACCACACTTTATAAGCTTTGCAAGGTAATAAGCATTTTGATTTTCAGTTTTTTCTGGGTGATTTGCAGTCTATCTTTTAGTTGTTTTTTTTTTGTGTAGGCAGAGTACCATGAAGAACAAGTGTAGTCCATATGACATTGTATGAGGGCTAGATATAGGGTCCTGCGAGCCTCAGTAGGTAGACACTGTGCCTCAGTAGGTAGATACTGTGCCTCAGTAGGTAGATACTGTGCCTCAGTGGGTAGACACTGTGCCTCAGTAGGTAGATACTGTGCCTCAGTAGGTAGATACTGTGCCTCAGTAGGTAGACACTGTGCCTCAGTAGGTAGATACTGTGCCTCAGTAGGTAGATACTGTGCCTCAGTAGGTAGATACTGTGCCTCAGTAGGTAGATACTGTGCCTCAGTAGGTAGATACTGTGTCTCAGTAGGTAGACACTGTGCCTCAGTAGGTAGATACTGTGCCTCAGTAGGTAGATACTGTGCCTCAGTAGGTAGATACTGTGCCTCAGTAGGTAGATACTGTGCCTCAGTAGGTAGATACTGTGTCTCAGTAGGTAGACACTGTGCCTCAGTAGGTAGATACTGTGCCTCAGTAGGTAGATACTGTGCCTCAGTAGGTAGATACTGTGCCTCAGTAGGTAGATACTGTGCCTCAGTGGGTAGACACTGTCCCTCAGTAGGTAGATACTGTGCCTCAGTAGGTAGACACTGTGCCTCAGTAGGTAGACACTGTGCCTCAGTAGGTAGATACTGTGCCTCAGTAGGTAGATATTGTGCCTCAGTAGGTAGATACTGTGCCTCAGTAGGTAGACACTGTGCCTCAGTAGGTAGATACTGTGCCTCAGTGGGTAGACACTGTGCCTCAGTAGGTAGATACTGTGCCTCAGTAGGTAGACACTGCCTCAGTAGGTAGATACTGTGCCTCAGTAGGTAGACACTGTGCCTCAATAGGTAGACATTGTGCCTCAATAGGTAGTGTGGCTAGGTGTGGGTTTGGAACCCACACCTAGCCAAGCACGTAAAGAAACTAGAGAAAGTGCAAAGGTTTGCAACAAGACTAGTCCCAGAGCTAAGAGGTATGTCCTACGAGGAAAGGTTAAGGGAAATCAACCTGACGACACTGGAGGACAGGAGAGATAGGGGGGACATGATAACGACATACAAAATACTGAGAGGAATTGACAAGGTGGACAAAGACAGGATGTTCCAGGGATTGGACACAGTAACAAGGGGACACAGTTGGAAGTTGAAGACACAGATGAATCACAGGGATGTTAGGAAGTATTTCTTCAGCCCGGTGGTCTGGTGGCTAAAGCTCCCGCTTCACACACGGAGGGCCGGGTTCGATTCCCGGCGGGTGGAAATTCCGACACGTTTCCTTACATAGCCCCACTCCACAAAGGGGGCAGTAAAGCAACAGCAAAGAACTACAGACCAATAGCACTAACATCCCATATCATAAAAATCTTTGAAAGGGTCCTAAGAAGCAAGATCACCACCCATTTAGAAACCCATCAGTTACACAACCCAGGGCAACATGGGTTTAGAACAGGTCGCTCCTGTCTGTCTCAACTATTGTATCACTACGACAAGGTCCTAAATGCACTAGAAGACAAAAAGAATGCAGATGTAATATATACAGACTGCAAAAGCCTTGGACAAGTGTGACCATGGCGTAATAGCGCACAAAATGCGCGCTAAAGGATTAACAGGAAAAGTCGGTCGATGGATCTATAATTTCCTCACTAACAGAACACAGAGAGTAGTCGTCAACAGAGTAAAGTCCGAGGCAGCTACGGTGAAAAGCTCTGTTCCACAAGGCACAGTACTCGCTCCCATCTTGTTCCTCATCCTCATATCCGACATAGACAAGGATGTCAGCCACAGCACCGTGTCTTCCTTTGCAGATGACACCCGAATCTGCATGACAGTGTCTTCCATTGCAGACACTGCAAGGCTCCAGGCGGACATCAACCAAATCTTTCAGTGGGCTGCAGAAAACAATATGAAGTTCAACGATGAGAAATTTCAATTACTCAGATATGGTAAACATGAGGAAATTAAATCTTCATCAGAGAAACAAAACAAATTCTGGCACAAAATAGAGCGAAAACACAACGTCAAAGACCTGGGAGTGATCATGTCGGAGGATCTCACCTTCAAGGACCATAACATTGTATCAATCGCATCTGCTAGAAAAATGACAGGATGGATAATGAGAACCTTCAAAACTAGGGAGGCCAAGCCCATGATGACACTCTTCAGGTCACTTGTTCTATCTAGGCTGGAATATTGCTGCACACTAACAGCACCTTTCAAGGCAGGTGAAATTGCCGACCTAGAAAATGTACAGAGAACTTTCACGGCGCGCATAACGGAGATAAAACACCTCAATTACTGGGAGCGCTTGAGGTTCCTAAACCTGTATTCCCTGGAACACAGGAGGAGAGATACATGATTTTTATACACCTGGAAAATCCTAGAGGGACTAGTACCGAACTTGCACACGAAAATCACTCACTACGAAGCAAAAGACTTGGCAGGCGATGCACCATCCCCCCAGTGAAAAGCAGGGGTGTCACTAGCACGTTAAGAGACCATACAATAAGTGTCAGGGGCCCGAGACTGTTCAACTGCCTCCCAGCACACATAAGGGGGATTACCAACAGACCCCTGGCAGTCTTCAAGCTGGCACTGGACAAGCACCTAAAGTCAGTTCCTGATCAGCCGGGCTGTGGCTCGTACGTTGGTTTGCGTGCAGCCAGCAGCAACAGCCTGGTTGATCAGGCTCTGATCCACCAGGAGGCCTGGTCACAGACCGGGCCGCGGGGGCGTTGACCCCCGGAACTCTCTCCAGGTAAACTCCAGGTATTGTTCTGTTCACCTAGCAGCAAATAGGTACCTGGGTGTTAGTCGACTGGTGTGGGTCGCATCCTGGGGGACAAGATTAAGGACCCCAATGGAAATAAGTTAGACAGTCCTCGATGACGCACTGACTTTCTTGGGTTATCCTGGGTGGCTAACCCTCCGGGGTTAAAAATCCGAACGAAATCTTATCTTATCTTATCACAGAGTAGTCAGTAATTGGAATAGTTTGGGAAGCGATGTAGTGGAGGCAGGATCCATACATGGCTTTAAGCAGAGGTATGATAAAGCTCACGGTTCAGGGAGAGTGACCTAGTAGCGATCAGTGAAGAGGCGGGACCAGGAGCTCGGACTCGACCCCTGCAACCTCAACTAGGTGAGTACAACTAGGTGAGTACTGCTTGTCTGTAGAGGAACTTCAGTCTGGCATTCGCTTTCTTTACTACACTGTTTTCTATTAGTTCTCCTGACATGAAGGCTCTTGACTCATATAATGACTCCAACAACATGCTCATTGGAGAAGCCAGGTATAGATACTCAAAAATTAGGGACAAAGGAATTAATGTACAATTGCTGTGGATCCCATCACACATTGGATTACTCATTGGATTACTCCTTCATGATAAAGTTGATATGTTAGCCAAGAAGAGTACCCAGAAGGAGAATGTAGAATATAACTTTGGTATAATTGTGTCTAGCATTAGGAATAATATTAGGAGAGAAGTAAATAATGAAAATGATTGTTATAGGAATGCAGTTAGAAGCCTGAGTAGATCTATAACCCACTATGATAACATGAACGTAGATAAGTATGTTTATGGAGCAAGTTGTAATGTGAACAGACTGACTGATGTTGTAGTGGCCAGGCTTAGGCTTGGTTACAAGTACTGACTGTTGTAGTGGCCAGGCTTAGGCTTGGTTACAAGTACTGACTGTTGTAGTGGCCAGGCTTAGGCTTGGTTACAAGTACTGACTGATGTTGTAGTGGCCAGGCTTAGGCTTGGTTACAAGTACTGACTGTTGTAGTGGCCAGGCTTAGGCTTGGTTACAAGTACTGACTGATGTTGTAGTGGCCAGGCTTAGGCTTGGTTACAAGTACTGACTGATGTTGTAGTGGCCAGGCTTAGGCTTGGTTACAAGTACTGACTGTTGTAGTGGCCAGGCTTAGGCTTGGTTACAAGTACTGACTGTTGTAGTGGCCAGGCTTAGGCTTGGTTACAAGTACTGACTGATGTTGTAGTGGCCAGGCTTAGGCTTGGTTACAAGTACTGACTGATGTTGTAGTGGCCAGGCTTAGGCTTGGTTACAAGTACTGACTGTTGTAGTGGCCAGGCTTAGGCTTGGTTACAAGTACTGACTGATGTTGTAGTGGCCAGGCTTAGGCTTGGTTACAAGTACTGACTGATGTTGTAGTGGCCAGGCTTAGGCTTGGTTACAAGTACTGACTGTTGTAGTGGCCAGGCTTAGGCTTGGTTACAAGTACTGACTGATGTAGTGGCCAGGCTTAGGCTTGGTTACAAGTACTGACTGATGTTGTAGTGGCCAGGCTTAGGCTTGGTTACAAGTACTTCTGGCAGTTTGGGAGACACACAGATGATGATCAAACTAAATGTAAATTATGTGATCAGGCATATGGTCACTCTCTTGAACACTATGTGCTTAATTGTCCACTTATTGAGGAATACAGAGACAGACAGTATAATAACCTATGTGACATGTCAAGATATCTTATTAATGAAAATAAGATACCAGATATACTAAGCAAATTTCCTTAATTTGCTTGTAACAGATAAGTGAACTATAGATATGTAGATATAAATCCATATGTATTCCTGTTAACCCTTTGGGGCCTAGTTCCTGGTCCTTTTGTGTATCCATATGCTCTCGCGCTACCGTCCACAGGATGGATATGGGGTGCACAATAAACTAGTCACTTCGGTGGCAAAATCTAATCTAATCCTGACATGCATGGGTTCAAGGGGATACCCAGATATTTTTCTTGAATAACTTGCACACTGCGTAGATATAGAAAGGGGAGAAAAGTAATTACGTGTATTGTTGAAACGATTTTTAACACAACTGCGATATATTATAATCATTGATAAGAAGTTCCTTAAGAGGAGTTTTAGGGAGACTAGTTTGAAGTAACTAGACTATTCTAAATAGTATACTGTTTTACCGCAGGTTAAACAGGATATGTGTATAGGATATGGGCATAGTTATTGCCTTGGCTTGATGATGAGAACATCGATACCATGCCTAACCCTTCTAGGGTAGGGTAGGTGCCTGAGTCCGAGCCTTTATCTCATAAGACTGTCATTCCCATTTGCCCCCTTGGGGCGGGGATGGCAGACCAGAGAGGCCTAGCTTATGGCTAAGCCTGGGGACAGTTAGTCCCAAAGATGAGGAGGTACTTATGCCTCCTCCCATGAGAGACTTAGGTCTCAGACACTCCCTAAAGAGGGAGCCAAGGCCGGGCCACCACTTGGAAAAGACCCGGGCCGGGAGAATACCGGCTAATCTTTAATAATAAAATAATTGGCTTGATGAAGGAAAAGGTGTATCAGGGAACCCAGTCAGAGGCTGTGGATCCTATGCATCGATCTAGACTGGGTTCACAGCTATAGGTACCTCGGCATCTACACAGACAGGCGCCTCACCTTCCAAAAACATGTACGCCACATCAAAGCGTGGGCTCTGCAGAGGGTCAGGGCAATGAGTACCATGGCCAACCCTAGGGTCGGGGCCAGCCTCGAGGTCATGAGGTTGTTCTACATACAGACAATACGCTCGCTCATCGACTATGGAGCACTTGCTCTGGTTCACGCCAGGCCCACGAACATCAAGTGTCTCTGTGTGGTCCAGAACACAGCTGTATGGGCCATGCTGGGGGCGCCTAGGTGGGCCAACGCGGTGGTTCTGAACTTCGAGGCGCAGCTGCAGCCCTTTGAGGACAGGATCCAACTTGTAGCTGCCAAGAGGATAGCAAAGTACCTCAGACTCTCAGGGGCTGACAAACTGATGAGGGGTTTAAGGATCCACCAAGGACATGTCATACCAATGCACCCCTGCCGCCTATGGATGTGGCCAGTTGCAGACGCCACAAGAAAGCTCCTGCCCATGGCATTGCTCCAGGCAGGAGGCTGCGAGAGACCAACAGCGAACTACACGGTGCCGCCCCCTTGGGCGCCAGAGCTGTTGGCGGTGCACCAGGCAGCAAGAGGCATTGCCCCCAGCACATTCTGCAACAACTTGCTTCGGCTGGCATTGCGGCTGCGGAAAGCCCTGGGTGTATGCCGTATTACACCGATGGCTCCAGAGACCCTGTGTCAGGCAGCACAGCTGCTGGGATGTTCCACAGCAATCTGACAGCAGGTTGGCGCCTCCCAGACCATTGCCCCATCCTCCAGGCCGAACTTTTTGCCATCCAACAAACTTTGCAGCAAGCAATTGCAGACCATCAGCATCCCCCCGTCATCCATGTTGATTCCAAGTCAGCGATCTAGGCAATTGTGCACAGATAGCCAAGGAACAGCATACACTTAATCGCATCCATCCGGGGCGACCTGCAGACGCATATGGCCCATGGTCGCAGAGCCACCATCAACTGGATCCCGAGCCATGTGGGTATCCCCGGCAATGATGCAGCAGTTGAGGCTGCGAAGACCGAAACGCTCTAGGCACAGCCACGTGCTGCAGTCTCCATCAGCTACAGCCAAATTATGCTATGGGCTGCCAGTGTAGCCAGGCGCCCACTCCCTGACCCTGGGGATTCACGGAGCCGCCGCTGGTATGACAGCAACTCACAGGGCGCCCCCTCCAAGTATTCGGACCCAGATCAGAGAACTGCGGGTGCACATCCACCGCCTATGCTTAGTGTATCCCACCACTGCACGGATTGTTGAACGGGCACGAGAGGAGCTCTGTGCCCACCGTGACCGAATGGTTCCGAAAACCCTGGTGCACTACCTGTTAGACTGCCCAGCTACGATGCCCCTTCACCGTAGAGTCGTAGACACTTCCCAATGGCCCCAGTGGGGCAGGCCCGGGAGGACGAGGCGGCACATCTTGTGTACTTAGCCATCAGAGACTTTGTAACCTTACTCCCAGTCATTCCACGTAACCCCCTCTCCCCGCTGACGTCTGTGAAGGACGCAGTCAGGCAATTTTCCGCGCGCTCTCAAAAAAAATCGAAAAATTATGGAAATTGAGTTATTTATACCGAAAAAATAGCTTAACTCTTTGGCAACACAATGGTACCAGAATGAATGTTCTACGACGTTTCTACAAGAAATTATAGTCATTTATATCAGGTATGGTGACGGCGATATTGGTAGCGAGTCTGCTCACAGCCCATATATTTTTTGGAATTTTTTCCTTGTTTTTTATCTCTTTTTCTTGCATTATTCTTTCTAATATAATAACTGACTATTTGGCATTATAAAACAGTAGGCGGAGCTTATTCGTAGACTTAGAGACAACCAGGAACCATCTTGGAACGCTCGCCAGTGTTCCCGCTCCAGAGAGCCAGGAGAAATCACTTCATTATTACGCTTATATCAGCTTATATATCAACTCTACGGTTTATTTATCTATCAGAATTGATCTAATATGATATAATAAACACTATAAATAACATACAAACATGTTATATACTCTAGACTGAGTAAAATAGGCCATAATATGGCGAGACCATCGGGAATATTTCGATATAAATGAGTGAATCTTCTCATGTCGTATTCTTTAGTCTCTGAGTAAGAAAAAACGGTGTTTTGAAGAGGATAACTGCACTAGAACATCAGTTTACTAAGAAACACACCCAAAGAAACGCGATTTTCGCGAAAAAAAAAAAAAAATTCGAGACGGCGGGCCGGCCTGCGTTCCAGGCCAATATCTCGGAAGTAACTTATTCACCTAATGTAAATAATTCTTCATTTATTACTTAATTAAATGGAATAATATTGACAGAAATTGTAAAATAATGATTTCTCTAATTACTGGTGGCATATTTTGGGAAATATTC
>NC_069455.1:8590029-8602529 GCF_026875155.1 Cherax quadricarinatus
GCACTGTACCTGAGACCGTGGTGAGTGCGCTACCAACCCAGATATTGCACTGGTACCTGAGACCGTGGTGAGTGCGCTACCAACCCAGCTATTGCACTGGTACCTGAGACCGTGGTGAGTGCGCTACCAACCCAGCTATTGCACTGGTACCTGAGACCGTGGTGAGTGCGCTAACAACCCAGCTACTGCACTGGTACCTGAGACCGTGGTGAGTGCGCTATCAACCCAGCTACTACACTGATACCTGAGACCGTGGTGAGTGCGCTACAAACCCAGCTATTGCACTGGTACCTGAGACCGTGGTGAGTGCGCTACCAACCCAGCTACTGCACTAGTACCTGAGACCGTGGTGAGTGCGCTACCAACCCAGCTACTACACTGGTACCTGAGACCGTGGTGAGTGCGCTACCAACCCAGCTATTGCACTGGTACCTGAGACCGTGGTGAGTGCGCTACCAACCCAGCTACTGCACTGGTACCTGAGACTGTGGTGAGTGCGCTACAAACCCAGCTACTGCATAGGTACATGAGACCGTGGTGAGTGCGCTACCAACCCAGCTACTGCACTGGTACCTGAGACCGTGGTGAGTGCGCTACCAACCCAGCTATTGCACTGGTACCTGAGACCGTGGGAGTGCGCTACAACCCAGCTATGCACTGGTACCTGAGACACGTGGTGAGTGCGCTACCAACCATCTACTGCATTGGTACCTGAGACCGTGGTGAGTGCGATACCAACCCAGCTATTGCACTGGTACCTGAGACTGTGGTGAGTGTGCTACCAACCCAGCTATTGCACTGGTACCTGAGACCGTGGTGAGTGCGCTACCAACCCAACTATTGCACTGGTACCTGAGACCGTGGTGAGTGCTGCTACCAAACCCAGCTATTGCACTGGTACCTGAGACCTGGTGAGTGCGCACCAACCAGCTATTGCACTGGTACCTGAGACCGTAGTGAGTGCGCTACCAACCCAGCTATTGCACTGGTACCTGAGACCGTGGTGAGTGCGCTACCAACCCAGCTACTGCACTGGTACCTGAGACCGTGGTGAGTGCGCTACCAACCCAGCTACTACACTGGTACCTGAGACCGTGGTGAGTGCGCTACAAACCCAGCTACTCACTGTACTGAGACCGTGGTGAGTGCGCTACCAACCCAGCTACTACACTGGTACCTGAGACTGTGGTGAGTGCACTACCAACCCAGCTACTACACTGGTACCTGAGACCGTGGTGAGTGCGCTACCAACCCAGCTACTACACTGGTACCTGAGACCGTGGTGAGTGCGCTACCAACCCAGCTACTACACTGGTACCTGAGACCGTGGTGAGTGCACTACCAACCCAGCTACTGCACTGGTACCTGAGACTGTGGTGAGTGCACTACCAACCCAGCTACTACACTGGTACCTGAGACCGTGGTGAGTGCGCTACCAACCCAGCTACTGCACTGGTACCTGAGACCGTGGTGAGTGCACTACCAACCCAGCTACTGCACTGGTACCTGAGACCGTGGTGAGTGCGCTACCAACCTAGCTACGGGCACCTTAATACTACGAATGATCCTTTCATAGAAGGTATCGTTAACTTGTCGGATAAAGTAACAGCGGATAATACAAGTAATAATAGTTTACAAAGAAAACAATTCCCTTGTTTATCTTTGAAAAATTGACTCGGTGTTTACATACAATAATAATAATTTTTAGGTAAAGAGCTAATGTACTTAAATTTATTATATATCTATATCTATCTCCCTCTCTCTCTCTCTCTCTCTCTCTCTCTCTCTCTCTCCTCTCTCTCTCTCTCTCTCTCTCTCTCTCTATATATATATATATATATATATATATATATATATATATTTTGATATTCGTGTTCAAATTTCACGGGTTATCGTAGAAAAGATTTGGAGAAGCGTTGTAAGTGACACGTACGTGTTAGCCGTGAGTCACACGTGTCATGACATGTGATACGGACCGTGATAGAGGTCGTCATGCACACTTGTTAACACCGACCGTGGATCATCTAGAGAAACGGAGAGGTCGGTGTCACGGACCGGTCACGGCAGTTTATATATATATATATATATTATATATATATTAATAATATATATATATATATATATATATATATATATATATATATATCAGTCACCTAAATTGGTGCCTGGATGTTATTGGTATTCTTAGTAGAGTGAGACGTACAAGCAGGTATCCCTGTGTCTGTTTCTCCTATTTTCCTAGAAGTAAAACAGATACTAGGTGCTGGGGTGATAGTATACCTCAGTACTGGGGTGATAGTATACATCAGTACTGGGGTGGTAGTATACCTCAGTACTGGGGTGGTAGTATACATCAGTACTGGGGTGGTAGTATACATCAGTACTGGGGTGGTAGTATACATCAGTACTGGGGTGGTAGTATACATCAGTACTGGGGTGGTAGTATACCTCAGTACTGGGGTGGTAGTATACCTCAGTACTGGGGTGGTAGTATACCTCAGTACTGGGGTGATAGTATACATCAGTACTGGGGTGATAGTATACCTCAGTACTGGGGTGGTAGTATACCTCAGTACTGGGGTGATAGTATACCTCAGTACTGGGGTGGTAGTATACCTCAGTACTGGGGTGATAGTATACATCAGTACTGGGGTGGTAGTATACCTCAGTACTGGGGTGGTAGTATACCTCAGTACTGGGGTGGTAGTATACCTCAGTACTGGGGTGATAGTATACATCAGTACATGGGGTATAGTATACCTCAGTACTGGGGTGGTAGTATACATCAGTACTGGGTGGTAGTATACATCAGTACTGGGGTGGTAGTATACATCAGTGCTAGGGTGGCAGTATACCTGAGTACTCGGGTGGTAGTATACATCAGTTCTGGGGTGGTAGTATACCTCAGTGCTGTGGTGGTAGTATACCTCAGTACTGGGGTGATAGTATACCTCATTGCTGGAGTGGTAGTATACCTCAGTGCTGGGCTGGTTGTATACCTCAGTGCTAGTGTGGTAGTATACCTCAATGCTGGAGCTGTAGTATACCTCAGTGCTGGGGTTGTAGTATACCTCAGTGCTGGGGTTGTAATATACTTCAGTGCTGGAGTCGTAGTATACCTCAGTGCTGAGGTCGTAGTATACCTCAGTGCTGGGGTCGTAGTATACCTCAATGCTGGAGTCGTAGTATACCTCAGTGCTGAGGTCGTAGTATACCTCAGTGCTGGGGTCGTAGTATACCTCAATGCTGGTGTCGTAGTATACCTCAGTGCTGGAGTTGTAGTATACCTCAGTGCTGGAGTGGTAGTATACCTCAGTGCTGGGCTGGTTGTATACCTCAGTGCTAGTGTGGTAGTATACCTCAGTGCTGGGCTGGTTGTATACCTCAGTGCTAGTGTGGTAGTATACCTCAGTGCTGGGCTGGTTGTATACCTCAGTGCTAGTGTGGTAGTATACCTCAGTGCTGGGGTGGTAGTATACCTCAGTGCTGGGGTCGTAGTAGACCTCAGTGCTGGAGTCGCAGTATACCTCAGTGCTGGAGCTGTAGTATACCTCAGTGCTGGGGTTGTAGTATACCTCAGTGCTGGAGCTGTAGTATACCTCAGTGCTGGGGTTGTAGTATACCTCAGTGCTGGGGTTGTAATATACCTCAGTGCTGGAGCTGTAGTATACCTCAGTGCTGGGGTTGTAGTATACCTCAGTGCTGGAGCTGTAGTATACCTCAGTGCTGGAGTCGTAGTATACCTCAGTGCTGGGGTTGTAGTATACCTCAGTGCTGGAGCTGTAGTATACCTCAGTGCTGGGGTTGTAGTATACCTCAGTGCTGGGGTTGTAGTATACCTCAGTGCTGGGGTTGTAGTATACCTCAGTGCTGGGGTTGTAGTATACCTCAGTGCTGGAGCTGTAGTATACCTCAGTGCTGGGGTTGTAGTATACCTCAGTGCTGGGGTTGTAGTATACCTCAGTGCTGGGGTTGTAATATACCTCAGTGCTGGGGTCGTAGTATACCTCAATGCTGGTGTCGTAGTATAACTCAGTGCTGGGGTTGTAGTATACCTCAGTGCTGGGCTCGTAGTATACCTCAGTGCTGGGGTCGTAGTATACCTCAGTGCTGAGGTCGTAGTATACCTCAGTGCTGGGGTTGTAGTATAACTCAGTGCTGGGGTTGTAGTATACCTCAGTGCTGGGGTGGTAGTATACCTCAGTGCTGGGGTTGTAGTATACCTCAGTGCTGGGGTCGTAGTATACCTCAGTGCTGGGATCGTAGTATACCTCAGTGCTTGGGTCGTAGTATACCTCAGTGCTGGGGTTATAGTATACCTCAGTGCTGGGGTCGTAGTATACCTCAGTGCTGGGGTTGTAGTATACCTCAGTGCTGGGGTTATAGTATACCTCAGTGCTGGGGTCGTAGTATACCTCAGTGCTGGGGTTGTAGTATACCTCAATGCTGGGGTCGTAGTATACCTCAGTGCTTGGGTCGTTGTATAGCTCATTGCTGGGGTCGTAGTATACCTCAGTGCTGGGGTTGTAGTATACCTCAGTGCTGGGGTCGTAGTATACCTCAGTGCTGGGGTTGTAGTATACCTCAGTGCTGGGGTTGTAGTATTCCTCAGTGCTGGGGTTGTAGTATACCTCAGTGCTGGGGTGGTAGTATACCTCAGTGCTGGGGTTGTAGTATACCTCAGTGCTGGGGTGGTAGTATACCTCAGTGCTGGGGTTGTAGTATACCTCAGTGCTGGGGTGGTAGTATACCTCAGTGCTGGGGTTGTAGTATACCTCAGTGCTGGGGTGGTAGTATACCTCAGTGCTGGGGTTGTAGTATACCTCAGTGCTGGGGTTGTAGTATACCTCAGTGCTGGGGTTGTAGTATACCTCAGTGCTGGGGTTGTAGTATACCTCAGTGCTGGGGTCGTAGTATACCTCAGTGCTGGGGTTGTAGTATACCTCAGTGCTGGGGTCGTAGTATACCTCAGTGCTGGGGTTGTAGTATACCTCAGTGCTGGGGTTGTAGTATACCTCAGTGCTGGGGTTGTAGTATACCTCAGTGCTGGGGTGGTAGTATACCTCAGTGCTGGGGTTGTAGTATACCTCAGTGTTGGGGTGGTAGTATACCTCAGTGCTGGGGTGGTAGTATACCTCAATGCTGGGGTCGTAGTATACCTCAGCGCTGGGGTCGTAGTATACCTCAGTGCTGGGGTCGTAGTATACCTCAGTGCTGGGGTTGTAGTATACCTCAGTGCTGGGGTCGTAGTATACCTCAGTGCTGGGGTTGTAGTATACCTCAGTGCTGGGGTCGTAGTATACCTCAGTGCTGGGGTCGTAGTATACCTCAGTGCTGGGGTCGTAGTATACCTCAGTGCTGGGGTCGTAGTATACCTCAGTGCTGGATTTGTAGTATACCTCAGTGCTGGGGTCGTAGTATACCTCAGTGCTGGGGTCGTAGTATACCTCAGTGCTGGTGTTGTAGTATACCTCAGTGCTGGGGTCGTAGTATACCTCAGTGCTGGGGTCGTAGTATACCTCAGTGCTGGGGTCGTAGTATACCTCAGTGCTGGGGTCGTAGTATACCTCAGTGCTGGGGTCGTAGTATACCTCAGTGCTGGGGTCGTAGTATACATCAGTGCTGGGGTTGTAGTATACCTCAGTGCTGGGGTCGTAGTATACCTCAGTGCTGGGGTCGTAGTATACCTCAGTGCTGGGGTCGTAGTATACCTCAGCTTTGAAATGACCATAGGTACACTTCCCCGTCACTAAAATATAGGATAACAGCTTTTAGCCTATAAGTGAAGTGAGGTAGGACTTGGCTTGTATATGGGATAAGTATATGGTATAAGATATGATAGCAGCACTTAGCCTGCAGATTCAGAGTGGCAGGATAATAGCTACTATTTTTAGAATGAACAGAAGTAGGGTAACAGCTATTAATCTGAATGGCGAAGCCAGGAGCTATAACTGGACCCCTGCAACCACAACTAGGTGAGTGAGTACAGCTGTTAGTCTGAGAATGAACAGAGGTAAGATAACAGCTCTTAGTCTGACTCGGAATGTCCAGTTAAGAAATGATGTACACTTCTTGAGCACTGTGACCCGGTCAAGCATATTTCGTGTGAATCTCGGGCACAGAGTTGTTCATGATATTCTTGTGGACTGAGAAGGTGCATTCTACAAGCTCTGACTGGCAGAAGTTGATATATTGATCCTTCCCTAACGTTTCCACTGTGAGAACTGTAGTGACCACATAGGCAACCAGGACACTGCGTCGTCGAAAGGTCAGCAGTTCTTCAGTGTCATCGAGGAAGGACTGGCCTTGGACACTGGTGGTCTGAACTGGACTCATGCTCTTGCGTTTGAAGGTTTTCTGAGCAGAGATACCTTCAGGAGGTGGTGCGAAGTAGAGTTTTCCTTCTAGAGTCATTCCCAAGGCGAATTATCATTTATTTCACGAAGGCAGATGCATTCTTCTGGTGGTTCCAAAGCACCTTCCAAACCCATGATCACGTCGCTATTTTTATCACCACTCTTGTCTATTACCATCGTCAAGAATCGGTCAGTAGACTTCGGCACAACACAACGGACGTTCTCCTCGAATTTCTTCAGGATATAAAGGGGCAAAGCCGTCATATCATGGGTCTGGTGATTCACGAAAAACAACCATTGGTTCAGGGCTGCTAGTGAATCCAATTAGAGTAGAACGTCGTGTTCTGAGTGAACCTTGACGAAGATGAAACCCAGAATTTGTATGTTATGGACGGTACAACAGTGATAGGAAGAACAATTAAGTTTCCTGACGAACAAAACACTCACATCAAGAGACACTTCACTTGTTTCCTGACGAAGAAAACACACCAGTGTCAGGAAACACTGGTGTGTTATGATAGTTACATTGTGGGAACACCAGCAGTGTGTTGCTACACTATTCTATATGATAGTTACATTGTGGGAACACCAGCAGTGTGTTGTTACACTATTCTATATGATAGTTACATTGTGGGAACACCAGCAGTGTGTTGTTACACTATTCTATATGATAGTTACATTGTGGGAATACCAGCAGTGTTGCTACACTATTCTATATGATAGTTACATTGTGGGAACACCAGCTGTATGTTGCTACACTGTTCTATATGGTAGTTACATTGTGGGAACACCAACAGTGTGTTGCTACTCTATTCTATATGACAGTTACATTGTGGGAACACCAGCAGTGTGCTGTTACACTATTCTATATGATAGTTACATTGTAGGAACACCAGCAGTGTTGCTACTGTATTCTATATAACAGTTACATTGTGGGAACACCAGCAGTGTGTTGCTAAACTATTGTATGTGATAGTTACATTGTGGGAACACCAGCAGTGTTGCTACACTATTCTATATGATAGTTACATTGTGGGAACACCAGCAGTGTTGCTACACTATTCTATATGATAGTTACATTGTGGAAACACCAGCAGTGTGTTGCTACACTATTCTATATGATAGTTACATTGTGGGAACACCAGCAGTGTTGCTACATTATTCTATATGATAGTTACATTGTGGGAACACCAGCAGTGTGTTGCTACACTATTCTATATGATAGTTACATTGTGGGAACACCAGCAGTGTGTTGCTACACTATTCTATATGATAGTTACATTGTGGGAACACCAGCAGTGTTGCTACATTATTCTATATGATAGTTACATTGTGGGAACACCAGCAGTGTGTTGCTACACTATTCTATATGATAGTTACATTGTGGGAACACCAGCAGTGTTGCTACACTATTCTATATGATAGTTACATTGTGGGAACACCAGCAGTGTTGCTACACTATTCTATATGATAGTTACATTGTGGGAACACCAGCAGTGTGTTGCTACACTATTCTATATGATAGTTACATTGTGGGAACACCAGCAGTGTTGCTACATTATTCTATATGATAGTTACATTGTGGGAACACCAGCAGTGTGTTGCTACACTATTCTATATGATAGTTACATTGTGGGAACACCAGCAGTGTTGCTACACTATTCTATATGATAGTTACATTGTGGGAACACCAGCAGTGTTGCTACACTATTCTATATGATAGTTACATTGTGGGAACACCAGCAGTGTTGCTACACTATTCTATATGATAGTTACATTGTGGGAACACCAGCAGTGTGTTGCTACACTATTCTATATGATAGTTACATTGTGGGAACACCAGCAGTGTGTTGCTACACTATTCTATATGATAGTTACATTGTGGGAACACCAGCAGTGTGTTGCTACACTATTCTATATGATAGTTACATTGTGGGAACACCAGCAGTGTGTTGCTACACTATTCTATATGATAGTTACATTGTGGGAACACCAGCAGTGTTGCTACACTATTCTATATGATAGTTACATTGTGGGAACACCAGCAGTGTTGCTACACTATTCTATATGATAGTTACATTGTGGGAACACCAGCAGTGTGTTGCTACACTATTCTATATGATAGTTACATTGTGGGAACACCAGCAGTGTTGCTACACTATTCTATATGATAGTTACATTGTGGGAACACCAGCAGTGTGTTGCTACACTATTCTATATGATAGTTACATTGTGGGAACACCAGCAGTGTGTTGCTACACTATTCTATATGATAGTTACATTGTGGGAACACCAGCAGTGTGTTGCTACACTATTCTATATGATAGTTACATTGTGGGAACACCAGCAGTGTGTTGCTACACTATTCTATATGATAGTTACATTGTGGGAACACCAGCAGTGTTGCTACACTATTCTATATGATAGTTACATTGTGGGAACACCAGCAGTGTTGCTACACTATTCTATATGATAGTTACATTGTGGGAACACCAGCAGTGTGTTGCTACACTATTCTATATGATAGTTACATTGTGGGAACACCAGCAGTGTTGCTACACTATTCTATATGATAGTTACATTGTGGGAACACCAGCAGTGTTGCTACACTATTCTATATGATAGTTACTTTGTGGGAACACCAGCAGTGTTGCTACACTATTCTATATGATAGTTACATTGTGGGAACACCAGCAGTGTTGCTACACTATTCTATATGATAGTTACATTGTGGGAACACCAGCAGTGTTGCTACACTATTCTATATGATAGTTACATTGTGGGAACACCAGCAGTGTTGCTACACTATTCTATATGATAGTTACATTGTGGGAACACCAGCAGTGTGTTGCTACACTATTCTATATGATAGTTACATTGTGGGAGCACCAACAGTGTGGTGGTACATTCTTCTATAAAGTAGTTTATAAGTGGGAACTAGTAAGTGTTTACTAGTGGGAACGACTAGTTGTTTCTGCGTTGAGGATGATTTTTTATGCATTAGATGAAGAAATATCTCCGTCTAGTGTTGACAGACTCCGACATGGCGGATAGCATGGTGTCGATGTTTTTTTTTTTAGTCTGTGCTTTAATTGAGGACCTCTTTTTTTTTTTTACAGAGCTTTACCAGTTAAGTCTCTTTATAACGTTTGACGTCAACTTCGACCAAAATATAACTGAGTTGATAACTGTTAGTTGACCTGGTAACCAGGCGTACAGAGGCACCCTGACCAACTGATGACAGTCTTTGGGTCTCAACTGTCTATATTGGTTTTCCCACTACGTCTTCGAGTCCCCACTCTTGACCCACTTTATAAAATGCAGTTACTTGCTTCACCGCGTATCTATACTCGGTGATCGTTCTAACTGTCGTGGATGGGAGTTTGTCCAGACCTCTCAGAGGGTGCTATCAGTGACTGGGAAATTTCATTTCTGTTAATGGTCGACCATTGCAACAGTGAACTGGTCTCAGACCAGGATTTCTACTCACGAGAGGTCCTAGGAGTGCATAGGGTACTCACCAGTACATGAAAGTATACGGGAAGGACAGTCAGCATAGGATTTGGACGTACACATCGAGGGTCTTCTGCTGAGAACTCTCTACTTTTATCTATATTATCTAGGTGTGCGAGGAAAAGCAGAAGGCTCTCTCCCTATTGTCCACTCCTCCCGGCCACCGTGGGGGAAAAAACAAGGGAAATAAAGCATACCATATCCAACTGGAAAAAAATGTCGGGGAATTTACAGAAGAGATGGAAGTAGATGGTAGACGTGAACTACAGCGACCTTTACTAAATTACTACTACTATCTTAACTACTGGTGTTAGTCCACTCTCAGTCAACTACTACTACTGCCAAAATAGATCATTATCAGCTGATAGTTCTGGTACAGTTTCTGAACACTAGGCATTTGTTGATTTCCGTTTGTCCCAGCGTTGTATCCTGTTGTATCTTGTACTCGCTACCTGGTTCTTGAATGTACTCGCTATGTGGTTGTTCAATGGTTGTACTCTCTACCTGGTTGTTCGGTGATTGCACTCACTACCTGGTTGTTCAGTGGTTGTACTCACTACCTGGTTGTTCAGTGGTTGTACTCTCTGCCTGATTCTTGAATGTACTCGCTATGTGGTTCCTCAGTGGTTGTACTTGCTACCTGGTTGTTCAGTAGTTGTACTCACTACCTGGTTGTTAAATGGTTGAACTCATTACCTGGTTCTTCAATGGTTGTACTCACTACCTGATTGTTCGGTGGTTGTACTCACTACCTGGTTGTTCGGTGATTGTACTCACTGGGGCTCTGGTGGCCTGGTGGTTAACGCTCTCGCTTCACACGGTGAGGGCCTGGGTTCGATTCCCAGCCAGAGTAGAAACATTGGACGTGTTTCTTTCCACCTGTTGTCTATGTTCCCCATCAGTAAAATGGGTACCTGGGTGTTAGTCGACTGGTGTGGGTCGCATCCTGGGACACTGACCTAAGGAGGCCTGGTCACAGACCGGACCGCGGGGGCGTTGACCCCCGGAACTCTCTCCAGATAAACTCCAGATAAACTACCTGGTTGTTCAGTGGTTGTACTCACTACCTGGTTGTTCAGTGGTTGTACTCATTACCTGGTTGTTCAGTGGTTGTACTCACTACCTGGTTGTTCAGTGGTTGTACTCACTACCTGGTTGTTCAGTGGTTGTACTCACTCTCTCCAGGTAAACTACCTGGTTGTTCAGTGGTTGTACTCACTACCTGGTTGTTCAGTGGTTGTACTCACTACCTGGTTCTTTAAACGAACTCGTTGCCTGGTTGTTCAATGTACTCACTAACTGGTTCTTCGATGACGGTATTGTCTTCGTTCTTACAGCTTTATTGGATAGTTTATCCAGTTCTTCTATAAATTCTGTTTACAAAGAAAACTTTGCATGCGTTCGTGTTGCATCCCCAACCTCGAGGTTTCTCTCCTGTACTTCGAGCTATAGAGTTATTGAACGTTGCGGATAGTTTATGTCTGAGTGTGACGACATTCACTCTCTTAAAAGATTTGAATGAGAGAGAGAGAGAGAGAGAGAGAGAGAGAGAGAGAGAGAGAGAGAGAGAGAGAGAGAGAGAGAGAGAGAGAGAGAGAGAGAGAGAGAGAGAGAGAGAGAGAGAGAGATTTGAGTCTTCATGATTTTATTTCTGACTGGCACTACGAGTTGTACGTTCTCTTTGACCCCTGATGGGTTTAGAGCTTTCCCCATGAATACAACAAACTAGGTAGAGCGAGTGTTAACGTGCTGAGGCTGAGGTCGTAGTAACGGGTCAGGAAACACTCCCACACATTTCGCCCACTGCGCAGGCGAAATATTTAAGAATAAGGATACCTAACTAATGTACATGTGTAAGTAAGTAAGTAAGTAAGTAAGTAAGTAAGTAAGTAAGTAAGTAAGTAAGTAAGTAAGTCTATTTATGCACAGGTACACATAAATGCAGTTACTTAAATTATCATACATAGCAGTATATGTGTAGATTGTCTAGAATAACTCCAGAAAAGTTGGTCAAAGTGACTTATATCCAGTGTGGACTTTGTGATATCATATTATTTAAATCTTAAAAGTTAAAAGAGGTAACTTAACTGTGAGACAGGGCAGGGAGGAGGAGGAGGAGGAGGTGAGGCAGGGTAGGGAGGAATAGGTGAGGCAGGGCAAGGAGGAATAGGTGAGGCAGGGCAAGGAGGAATAGGTGAGGCAGGGCAGGGAGGTGGAGGTGAGGCAGGGCAGGGAGCAGGTGATGCAGGGTAGGGAAGAGGAGGTGAGGCAGGGCAGGGAGGATGAGGAGGAGAGGCAGAACCACTTTACAGTCGGTCCTGGATCATTATAAACTCTCAACTGGAGGGAAAAATGTGGGTCGAACTAGAAATCAAATTTGAAGACGGTGAAAGAAGGCAGGAAGAAACCAGGTCAGGCGAAGAGCGACCATGAACACGAAGACTGCTCATGTCAGCAAGATAGGCAGTTCGAAACCTCACGTGAGCTCGTTCCAGCCACTTCGCACACTCCATGAACCTCGACCCGTGTTCCCTTGACACACACACACACACAAGACCAGTGACCCACTTTACGCACAAATTCCCTGAGGTCACAGAACAACTCCCCATCTCTCTCTCACAGTGATCACCT
>NC_069455.1:8612529-8640029 GCF_026875155.1 Cherax quadricarinatus
CAGCCTGGTTGATCAGGCCTTGATACACCGCGAGGACTGGTCACAGACAGAGCCCCGGGGGCGTTGACCCACGAGACCCTCTCCAGATATACTCCAGGTATAACCAGTAATTGGAGGGCGACCGTGTTTGATCCGAGGAAGGGAAGAGGTGAATAACTCCAGTTTCTTGGAACAAGAATCCTTCGAAGGTTTACTGAGACTGATGCTACGAAACATAACTTAATAAAGCTCTATACAGAGTGAAACATGACTTGATAAAGCTCTATACAGAGTGAAACATGACTTGATAAAGCTCTATACAGAGTGAAACGTGACTTGATAAAGCTCTATACAGAGTGAAACGTGACTTGATAAAGCTCTATACAGAGTGAAACGTGACTTGATAAAGCTCTATACAGAGTGAAACATAACTTGATAAAGCTCTATACAGAGTGAAACATGACTTGATAAAGCTCTATACAGAGTGAAACATGACTTGATAAAGCTCTATACAGAGTGAAACATGACTTCACAAAGCTCTACACAATGAAACATGACCTGATAAAGCTCTACACAGAGCATCACTTGATTTGAAAAAACTCTGAGCTGAGGGAACCGTTGATCCCAGGTTAAAGTACTGGTACATTGCATCTTGTTGCACAGTCCTCTATGCATGGCTGTTGCGGCGCCGTCTGTTTAGATAAGTTGAGCAAAATCTCCGTATTCTGAAACACATTTGTAATGTGAATGTTCCTCCTTGAGCTATCTTTCTTAGTGATGGCACGACCTCAGCTTCTCTTTCTCTCTACTTTCTACATATGTTTTTTTTTTTATGTGATTTTGCGACCCAAGACTAGAGAGTGTGTTCAAGATGCATCTGACAAGTACATGGCAATCAGTATTTTTTCGTAGTGTTGTCTGTAATCTATATTCGTTGCTACGACGCCTGGTATTCTGTTTTAGCTTAGTTGCTCTCTCTCGTAGACGTTGATACGTTGGAGGTCGTTCGTGAGTTAGGTTATAGTGAGTTAGGTAGGTAACAGCTTTTAGCTTGTAAATAACGTAGGGACTGTTAATCTAACCCTATATGGGGGGGGGGAGAAACCCCTTGTGTGAAAATAGAGAGAGAGAGAGAGAGACAGCGTGGGGCAAGCTTCTGTACCACAAGACGGGCAGTCAGCAGCACCTTCAGAACATCACTTCATCTGAGATCATTTATCCCCAGGATGACTCGAGTATGGAACACATTCGTACAGCATTATGATGTCAACGAGATAAAGTCAGTTGATCAAATGAAAATTCTGGCCTACAGATGGCTCCAACTTCATCTTGTTCCCTACTTGTATGTCTCATAACAATAAAAATGCTTACAAGTGAGCTGATGTAGGTAACAGCTCTTAGCTTGTCAGTAAAGTTAGGAATCCTTAACCTGTAAATAGCTCGTCAGTAAAGCTAGGGATCCTTAACCTAACATTGTCAGACCCTGTGTAAAAGAGAGAGAGAGAGAGAGAGAGAGAGAGAGAGAGAGAGAGAGAGAGAGAGAGAGAGAGAGAGAGAGAGAGAGAGAGAGAGAGAGAGAGAGAGAGAGAGAGAGAGAGAGAGAGAGAGAGAGAGAGAATTCAGTGACCCGCAGGGGGAGATGACTGACACGAAGTAGCGGGGAGGGGGAGAAGGTGACGAGTCTTCCCAAGGCTCCTCCTCCTTCATCCATCCATCGCTGCAGCACACGAGTGTTGTACCTCCTGACTCTGGGTGATGGAGAGTGACTTGCAGATCTAACCAGGAAACCCTCAGATATTGCTTCCTCTGTAGTTAGCTGGCACCTGGCAGCCAGTCTGCTGTCTGGCTTCCTCAGAGACGCAGACACCTCGTCGGGGGAGACATTGCAGACACACACACACACACACACACACATACACGTACACGCGCAGCCAGACAGCCAAAGGAAGCAAACATCGTCCCTCGGTCATCGAAGTCCCGCCCGCACATCGAAGTCCAAGACATTGACGGTCAACGCGGGATTAGAAAATTTTAATGGTCACCTCGGGTCTGGAACCTGGCGTTCAACGGGGATCCAGGAGAACTTGACTTCCAGCGGGTGCCTGCGAGAGCCTAACGTCCAACGAGTGTCCCTCCAACTGGTGTCCCTCCAACGGGTTTCCCTCCAACAGGTGTCAGAGCCTCAAGACGCTGCAACCAATCGGTTTGTTGATTCTTCTTCACTGTTACTGTTGAATGGGAGTGTATGGTTGCTAGTTAAGGGCTCTTGATCTAAGGAAGTGGAGCTTCTCTTTCCCCTTCCTTGGATCAAGGATAATTGCCTCTCATTAACCTTGCGCTCTATAGCTCCTGGTTCTGGGCCCTTGGATCAAGAGAAAACAATCAATTATTTTATTGTTATGATCATTCTCATTTGATCACATTTATTCATTCGAGGTAAGTGATGATAGATAGATAGATAGATACAGATAGATAGAGAGAGAGAGAGAGAGAGAGAGAGAGAGAGAGAGAGAGAGAGAGAGAGAGAGAGAGAGAGAGAGAGAGAGAGAGAGAGAGAGATCGCATGAATTTCTCGCTACGTTGACTAATACAGTTATAAAAAAATTAAAATTACGTTATTTATGACTTCAGATGGTACAGTGTGTTGGTTATGTGGGTGTGTAGATGCTCACCCAGTTGTACCTACCATGGTACAGTGTGTTGGTTATGTGGGTGTGCAGATGCTCACCCAGTTGTACTTACCATGGTACAGTGTGTTGGTTATGTGGGTGTGCAGATGCTCACCCAGTTGTACTTACCATGGTACAGTGTGTTGGTTATGTGGGTGTGTAGATGCTCACCCAGTTGTACTTACCATGGTACAGTGTGTTGGTTATGTGGGTGTGCAGATGCTCACCCAGTTGTACTTACCATGGTACAGTGTGTTGGTTATGTGGGTGTGCAGATGCTCACCCAGTTGTACTTACCATGGTACAGTGTGTTGGTTATGTGGGTGTGCAGATGCTCACCCAGTTGTACTTACCATGGTACAGTGTGTTGGTTATGTGGGTGTGCAGATGCTCACCCAGTTGTACTTACCATGGTACAGTGTGTTGGTTATGTGGGTGTGCAGATGCTCACCCAGTTGTACTTACCATGGTACAGTGTGTTGGTTATGTGGGTGTGTAGATGCTCACCCAGTTGTACTTACCATGGTACAGTGTGTTGGTTATGTGGGTGTGTAGATGCTCACCCAGTTGTACTTACCATGGTACAGTGTGTTGGTTATGTGGGTGTGCAGATGCTCACCCAGTTGTACCTACCATGGTACAGTGTGTTGGTTATGTGGGTGTGTAGATGCTCACCCAGTTGTACTTACCATGGTACAGTGTGTTGGTTATGTGGGTGTGCAGATGCTCACCCAGTTGTACTTACCATGGTACAGTGTGTTGGTTATGTGGGTGTGCAGATGCTCACCCAGTTGTACCTACCATGGTACAGTGTGTTGGTTATGTGGGTGTGCAGATCCTCACCCAGTTGTACCTACCATGGTACAGTGTGTTGGTTATGTGGGTGTGTAGATGCTCACCCAGTTGTACCTACCATGGTACAGTGTGTTGGTTATGTGGGTGTGTAGATGCTCACCCAGTTGTACCTACCATGGTACAGTGTGTTGGTTATGTGGGTGTGCAGATGCTCACCCAGTTGTACCTACCATGGTACAGTGTGTTGGTTATGTGGGTGTGCAGATGCTCACCCAGTTGTACTTACCATGGGTCGATTCTCAACTCCTGCTACCTCCTGAATTTTTTTGTTGTGTATGTGCGTGTGAATATGTGTCAAATTACTCGTGTTTATTCACAAGTTATGTTGGTGGAGTCTGGGTTCCAGTGTTTATAGAGCCATTATCCTGTGTGTGAACAAATATAAATATACAGAACTCTACTGGCTCTACCAAGAGCCTCTCCAAGCCCTGACTTTGTCTATATCCATGTCCTAGTTACCCCCCTTCAGTATGCTCTATTTATTTAGAAATACTTTCAGAAATACTTTAAACATCTGGGGGTATAATTTGGGCCTCTTATTTTCTATTTAAATAATATAATTACACAGAATATTGGTAGCCAGTAAGAATACTTTTTCAATTTTTTTTTACTCCAGAGCTCTGCGTAGGATCGAGTCTCCGCCATCTCATCATGTTTGTGCAGCTGGTGCTCTCATTCTGTCTCCTGGTGGCGTCGTCGAAGGCGAAGATTGTCACGAGCTATGAGGTCCCAGTAAATGTTTCGATTCCAGCAGCCCAGGTAGGTGGTGACCCAGCTGGGCAGGCGGTGGTGGCTGCGGTGAAAAATGTAATTAAGAGTATTAGTGGGGGAGGACCTGGTGGAGACGCTGTTGGAGATGTAGTCTCGGTGGTGTGGCCCATATTTCTCCAACAGTTGGGTGGAGCCGAGGGCCTGAAAAACCTGATTTCCGACAGCCTGGGGCTTCACGAAAACTTCTTGAAGCCAGTGGTGAAAATCCTCGATGGTTTCAACAAACTTGCCCAGTCTTCGTTTGGGTCTGTCAGTCCTGGCGACAACTTTTTGACGGGTAACCAAAACGGCGACAGTGAGAAGACCTCTAGTAATCTCTCCGCAGATAATGTAAACATCAACGAACAGATTTTGGATCTGGTGAAGGGGGTGTTTGAGGAGGAGCTCGGGGAGCTCCCATTACTTTCGCCTACGACTGCTTTAGGCTTCGAAAACGCCTCGAAGTTGAATGTTGGCCTGGAGATAAATACCTCTAACGTGTGGATGCTGGTCAAGTCGACGTGGCAGCGAGTCATAGCCTATGTTAAGGACGAGAACGCTCTTCCTTATTTCATGCAACTAACCCCAATTAAAATCATCGACCGAGTTCTTAACCTCGGAGATGACTTGAATCTCATGAACTTCCTGGCTAAGAAACTCGACAGAGATTTCGCAGAGTTCATAGCGGAGGAGGTCAACCCGTATCTCGGTCCCTTCAAGAACTTCGACAGCTTCTACAACTTCACCAAAGAAAACGGCCTCAGCGGAATCCTTGACTACTTCAGAAGTAAGAGGTTCGGGGACACGATAACTGCAATGTCACGTTTCGTCTTTGCTTACTTCGATGACAATTTCTCGGATGACATCGCAGATCAGTACATCTCCTTCATATCATTTAACAACACCGAGCTGTACAACTTCTACAGGTCACTACTGAGGAGTCAGAGGACTTCGGATGAAGGTGGGAGGGTGAAGAGGGAGGAGCTGGAGAAGACCGCCAGGGAGTACAAGTTTAATGGATACGACTTCCAGCCCAAGAAACCTGAAAGCGGGTCATCCCGGGAGCTGTCTCGGGACGGAGGGTACGGAGGCGGCAGCACCGGAGGTGGCGGCTATGGAGGTACAGGAGGCGGTGGCGGCGGTTACGGCGGCGGTGGAGGTGGTTATGGCGGCGGTGGCGGCGGTTACGGCGGCGGCGGCGGTGGTTACGGCGGCGGTGGCGGAGGTTACGGCGGCGGCGGAGGCGGCGGCGGCGGATATGGCGGAGGCGGTTACGGCAGCAGCTATGGCAGTAGCGGTGGCGGCTACTCGAGCAGCGGCGGAATGATGATCGATCCGTCTATGATACTGAGTTCGGTGGCCATTGGGGCTCTCTTAGGCTTCCTACTCTTCCGCCTCACCCGCGGCACGCGCCGCGGCCGCCGCGACATCGGCGATGGGTCACTCTCTCTCTGGCTCTCAGACATCCCCGACAGAATCTTACCCTGGGGCACCAGCGTCGAGCGAATGAGGCGAGACGCACACAACTTCAACCTCACCGGAGGAGAGGAGTTCGATCTGCCGGAGTCCCTCAGGGGAGATGTGTGGTCCAGCGATCCTTTGGTCGGAGACGGACTACTGGAGGAAAAGCAGAAGCTGGGCGAGGACGACATCGCCGACCAGCTGAACCATCTGTGGAGGGTGTACAAGCACAGCAACGAGACCACCTGTGTACACGACCACCTGTGCAGCTTCATGGCCAACACTACAGCAGACCAACTCACAGGAAGAGAGTCAAGTATACCTCTTCTGATGTGAGTATTCTTCTTTCTTCTTCTTCTTCTTCTAATAATAATAATAATAATAATAATAATAATAATAATAATGGTTTCATTAATCTCGTGTGATGAGTACCTTGTGTAATCACACAATAAAGGTTTACATCACACTAGAAGGGTTCACCTCACGCCAGGAGTTCGCTAAGCTTCAGTTTTCTGGTTGTTTAAGCCCCTAAGCAGCGATCTGTAGCACTCCTGTTATTACTGCTCAATTACCTTACCCGATGTAGTAGTAGTCATGCTGAATATATCATCCTCACGGGCCAAAAAACACCACGCAATACACATTGCATCATGAACACTGGACGATGTACACCGGATCACCATTGGAGCGGCGTCCCTAATGACACTCTCCTTGTATCCTCACTAATTTTTGTTTTGGTTTTTGTTGCAGGGCGAGTGTTGGCAACATGTTGGGTGTTGCTGGTTCAGGACAGCTGATGGATGATATTACTCAGGTCTTGATGATAGGGGGCGGCCCTTATCCCTGCCTCAGTCTCTCACCCTGCCACTTGGAAGGGCTGACCCTTCCAGCAGGGGTGTAACTCGCTGGAGAACAGGCCACTTTTTTCATGAAAACATTCCCAAGACACCTCTGGTCATTCTCCGGCTACATATCGCCTAGGCAACGCTTCTGAAGAAAGGAAGGTCATTTTACAGCGAATTATCAATTCAGGAGCTTTTCTACAAGATCCTCTGACGTTCTACTTGAAAATCAAGGCGGAAATTCTGAAAAATTCCTTGTCGTCCGTTGTCTATGAAGGAGATTCACAGCCTTTACATCCAAGAATTTCAAGGTTTTGCCGCTGAAGCATCTAATTTATTGTGCACCGCCTATATTGATCCTGTGCACAGTCTATTATTGGTCATGTGTATGGTAGTACAAGAGCATATAGAGCCTAAAGATTATCGCAGAATCTTGGAAAGAAAAAACTCGTGTTTCCTCCTGGTTGTCATATGGATTGTTTTGCGGCTCTCCAGTCATCTGTCACTTCCAGAGGGACTTCTCTCAGAGAGTCCCACAGGATAATGAAGGAACTCGAACAGAGCGATGTTCTACAGGTTACTGAAGGAGCTCAGAAACACTCGCTGACGTCCAGTAGGGTATTGAAATGTGCTCAGAGAGCTCTGAGATGTACTGGAGACTGTGTCTGTAGGAGGAGGATGCTGTGGTGCGCGTTGGGGGAATTTCTGCAGGAATTATCTGAGAGAGAGAGAGAGAGAGAGAGAATAAGAGGACAAGAGCTATACTGATGGGACAATTTATCTTATTTAACGGCAAACACTTTATTTATTTGCACTTGCTGTTTGTTCAAGTATTTGTTTGTTTGTTGCATGTAAATCTGTCTCTTGTGTTATGTGTTTGTTATTCGTCTGTATTTGTTTTTTGCTCTGTAGATTATTTTTGTTGAAACACACACTCACACACAGACACAGACACAGACACAGACACAGACACAGACACAGACAGACAGACAGACAGACAGACAGACAGACAGACACACACGCGCACACACACACACACACACACAAAATCCCCTCTACCCGTTTTCTATATATTAGTCCGTGGGAAGCACTAAGCCCGTAAGGGAAGGGAGAGGAGGGGGGATCCACACAGCACCAGGAGGAATGGGAGGCACTCAGCTGCGATCCCAGGAAAACGAGGGTAGCTCCAGGTGCTCGGATCAAGAGCCCTTCACCCATAGGTTATTTACCACAGTATCTCTCGTCACAGAATTATATCCAATTATATTGATTATATAATTATATTACGTTTTTCTTACAAAAAATTATTATATTGACGATAAAATAATTATATTCTTATCAGACGTATATAATTCATGCTAAATATCAATAATTGTTATAGGAGAACTGGGAATTATATACGATTATTTCATAACTTAAAATAATCAAAAATTTTTGCACAATTTCTGTTTGTTATATAAAAAAAATGTTTTTGGAGACATTAAAAATGTTGAAGAAATTAATGTGAATCTTTAACCTTGAATCTGTATGTGTTGAACTACAGTTCTAGGTCTTTCGTGTTGCAATTAACACGTCAGGAGCTTGCAATATTGCAGAAATGAGTAAGAGATCTCAGCAGATTATATATATATATATATATATATATATATATATATATATATATATATATATATATATATATATATATATATATATATATATATATATATATATATATATATATATATATATATATAATATGAGTATGTCGCATCCTAAGTAACATGTGTGACAATATCTACGTATGGAGAACCTATGGAAGAACATTGAAGAACATCCAGGTGTCAGCAGAACAAACAAGTATAACAACAAGTGGGCAGCACAAGTTCTGTCACTATTCCATAAACTAAAAGTACTTTCATCAGTGTCTCTAACAATTCGACCAGAATAACTGGCTTCTGTAATGTAGTTGAACCTCTGGGTTCAGTGTGAATCAGTGTGACATGACTCGCCCCTCACCTGTTCTTCACCTCACTGATACTCACTACCTCACATCATCTCCATCTGAAGTCAAATTGATTTGTGTCACTTGGTAAGCACAATATCTCACACTATTACCTATCCTGCGTGTCAGACACTGCTGAGAAAATTTCTCACTGAGTTAACTTTAATTCATATTTTTGGAACCAGTATCGAAGCTTTCTTGACTGATAGTGTACGAGCGTCATGCAGCCTGAAGGGGCACCTAACTTCCCCACTCTTCTAATAACATTTTCATTTTTTCCACTATAATCTACCTTGTCCAAAATTATTATCGTATTTGAGCTGTCTGTTTCGTAAGGTGAAGTCTACAAACTTTCCCTAATTCATGGTATAACTTAAACAAATATTTGAGGACAATTGTGTTGCAGAGGTCTGAGCTGTGTTCAAACTTCTGCAACACAAAGATTTGTTAAGTTATACCATGAATTAAGGAAAGATCCTGGACTTCACCTTACGAAACAGACAAGGCAAATGTGATAGTAATTATAGGCAAGGGTAAATATGTGGGAAAAATGAATATGTTATTAGAAGACGGGGGAACTTACGTGACTGTTAATAATCCTCATGAGCCATGAGCACTGAACCTAGGAAAATGGCAGCCTAGTTAGATGAGAGAGCAGTTCTGATCCTTAAGTATTTGTGTGTGTGTAGGGATGGGAAGAAGGGCATATCAAATACTGAGAGACTGTTCCTTTATAGACAATTCTGAATTTTAAATATAAAATAATTCATTTTAAAATAGAGTAAAAAAAATCTCTTTGACCCTCAGTTCAATTTTTTGTTACACTCTCATTTGCTCTTTCATTAAAAAAAAAAAGATGAAGGTAAAACGAATTCCGGGAAGGAGATTCCAGAGCCTCCAGGACCTGGTAAGTTAGAGCAACATATACGAAGTCAGGAGAGAGATGTTGCCCTGGGCACTCGCTACCCTACTCACCCACTAGATAAATCACTTAACAAATCACTCTAAAATCCGTACAGACAGTTATGTGTATAAAACGGATGATTACTATTATTATAATCATAACTAAATGCTAAACCCACAAGGGTCATACAGCGTTGATATAAAGGATGAGACAATCATTCTTATATTTGTACAGTGGCTGTATCAGGACGACCAGCTGACAATAAGGCAACCAAATCAATAATAGTAGCAGTGGTAGGCTTAGATTATGATAGTCATACAAGGACTGGTGGTAACAACCAGGAGAATGACTGGTGGCGCTGTAGCAACGCGAGTGGTTAAGATAGTAACAGTAGTTAAGATGGTAACAATACTAATTCAGTAGAGTTAGTTGTAGTCCACGTCTACCATCCACTTTATCTCTCCAGCAAATCCCATGCTAATTTTATGTAAGGTATGGCATATTGCTCCCAGACTTCCATATTTTTCAGGCCGTCAGGGACCAGAGTGAAGGATGGACACAACCTTCACTCATACAATGATACCTAATGTACATAGAAGTAGATAGTTCCTCTGAGAAGACAGTCTCTGTGTGGACTTCCAAGTCCTCTATTGTCCCCCTTTTCCATGTAGTACTATGTACTCTGCAAATTATGAAGGACTCGTGGAACCCGCGCAGGCATCCACAGTAACCTTATAAGGCTCTACTGAACCCACTTTGAAAATCTCTACTCTATTTTTTTAGTTGATGGGAAGTCACACTGGTGAGGAGGTCATGTATCATGGATGATCATGACGGACGTTTGTCATGTGATAAGTGTCGACATCACCCAACTGGAGGATCATGAGCAATCTCTCTCTCTCTCTCTCTCTCTCTCTCTCTCTCTCTCTCTCTCAATAAACTTTTTATCAGCAGGTTAACTGGGATTTCTGTCTACTATACGAGGGTCATTAAGGCTGTTATATCAAGTGTTCACTAGCAGAAAGAAATGTTTTAATGCTTGAAACAGTGATTAATGTCACCTCTCAGTGTATATATTCTGATATACACCTCTCAGTGTATATACTCTGATATACACCTCTCAGTGTATATACTCTGATATACACCTCTCAGTGTATATATTCTGATATACACCTCTCAGTGTATATACTCTGATATACACCTCTCAGTGTATATACTCTGATATACACCTCTCAGTGTATATATTCTGATATACACCTCTCAGTGTATATACTCTGATATACACCTCTCAGTGTATATACTCTGATATACACCTCTCAGTGTATATATTCTGATATACACCTCTCAGTGTATATACTCTGATATACACCTCTCAGTGTATATACTCTGATATACACCTCTCAGTGTATATACTCTGATATACACCTCTCAGTGTATATACTCTGATATACACCTCTCAGTGTATATATTCTGATATACACTTCTCAATGTATATACTCTGATATACACCTCTCAGTGTATATATTCTGATATACACCTCTCAGTGTATATACTCTGATATACACCTCTCAGTGTATATATTCTGATATACACCTCTCAGTGTATATACTCTGATATACACCTCTCAGTGTATATATTCTGATATACACCTCTCAGTGTATATACTCTGATATACACCTCTCAGTGTATATACTCTGATATACACCTCTCAGTGTATATATTCTGATATACACCTCTCAGTGTATATACTCTGATATACACCTCTCAGTGTATATACTCTGATATACACCTCTCAGTGTATATACTCTGACATACACCTCTCAGTGTATATACTCTGACATACACCTCTCAGTGTATATACTCTGATATACACCTCTCAGTGTATATACACTAAGAAATATACGTACCTCTCCGTGTTTATGACAAGTTTTCCTACCTGGTCCTCCTCCTGTCGTCTCTAGCAGAGAACAGTTCTAAGCTTGTAATCGGTAGTCTACAAACATTCAGTCACATCCAAAACTATCTCAGTTTTGAACATTGTAGTCCATGTGTATGATTTATATACATTTTTGTTAAGGTATACACTGGTAGTGTATTTACATTATAACTGTACAATAAACATTATACCACTTTGCAGCTCAAATATTTACGGGAAATGCAAAAGTTATATATATATTTTTCGTGAGAAGAATTTACTGAAGAAAAAAATTGCTTGTGAAGAGGAGTGATGTGTAACTCAGGTGATATGCTGGGCATGATGCTCACCCCGAGGTCTTTCTCCTTGAGCGAGGTCTGAAGCCTTTCCTAACTCTTACCCCTAGCCTGTACTCCGTTTGGGGTCTTTGTTTATCCCCACTCTTCATAACTTTGTACTTGCTGGGGTTGAATTCTAGCAGCCACTTGCTATACCGGATCTGCAGCCTTTTCAGGTTTATTTGTAGTTTTTCCTGGTGCTCAGTATTCTCATTACTTTCACATCATCTGAGATCAGGGATACCACTGACTCTATCCCTGCCATCAAATCATTCACTTAAGAAATTGAATCAGGCCTTGTTCTGATCCTTGTGGAAACTCACTCGTCCATTTTAACACCTCTCTTCAAACATTCACTCATTGTTTCCTTGCTGTTAGAAACGTCTTGATCCACTGTAGTGCTTTTCCTCTTATTTCTGTCTGCTCCTCTAGCTTCTGTGTCAGTCTCTTGTGTGGTAGTGTATCAAAAGCCTTCCCACAGTCCGTGAAAAATGCAATCTATCTATCTTTCCCTTCCCTGTCTTACTTCTGTTACCTTGTCCTAGAATGTCAGTAGGTCTGTGACACAAGATTTTCCATCCCTAAAGCCCCGTTGGTTATCATGCATGAGCCCACGCCTGCTGTTACACAACGCTTCCTATAATTTTCTCCATGACTTTACACACTATACATGCCAGTGACGCTGTTCTGGGGACTTAAGAGGCGCCTGAGGTTCCCTGTCTCAAAATATCATGTTTATTTTTCCCTATAATCTACCTTGTCCATAATTACTACCGCATTTGCTTTGTCTGCTTTCGTAAGGTGAAGTCCAGGATCTTTCCTTAATTGATGGTATAAAGCACAGACCTTTGCAACACAAAGATTTGTTAAGTTATACCATGAATTAAAAAAAGACCCAACACTTCACCTTACGAAAGGTAGATTATAGGGGAAAATGAACATGACATTAGGAGACAGGGGTATTTCCGTGCCTATAACGTTGAGTTGCGTCTACATTTGCTGTCTTCTACGCCTTCGGCAGTAGTCCTCCGTCGAGTGACTTACTGAAGATTGTTGTTAGTGGTCCACACAGTGTGTACTCACCTATTTGTGGTTGCAGGAGTCGATTCACAGTTCCTGGTCCCGTCTCTTCGCATGTGTGTGTGTCAGACTACCAGTAATTTATGATGGTAGTTTTCCGTAGTTCTACAACCGAGACGAACACTTAAGTGAGCTCTTAACCACGTCAATTAAAATTAAAAGCTAAGTGCCACTTTCTTGTTAAGCTTAACTATTGTAAGTTTTAACAGTGCCAACATCCTTCCCCCCCTCCTTCCCTTCCTCCTTCCACCCCCTCCCTCCCTCCTTCTTCTCCCCCTCCCTGTATCCTCCCTCACTCCAGTAACTACTGGAATGTCATATCCTGTGTAAGACAACACTCCAATCCTGTCGGATGATACCTATCATACGACACTAGTGACACACGAAATCGTAATGACACGATTGCAAACAAACCATACCACGGGCGGGGATAGAACCCGCGGTCTGGAGTTTTGAGACTCTCTGATCGCGGGTTCTATCCCCACCCGTGGTATGGTTTGTACGACACTAGTATTCGGATGATAGGTATCTGTGTACCTAATTTTGTTAAAAATTCCTAGAGAAGAACGACAAGGCTTTGATACGACCTGTACAACTTTGATACGACCTGTACAACTTTGATACGACCTGTACAACTTTGATACAACCTGTATAACTTTGATACGACCTGTACAACTTTGATACGACCTGTATAACTTTGATACAATCTGTACAGCTTTGATACGACTTGTATAACTTTGATACGACCTGTACAACTTTGATACGACCTGTACAACTTTGATACAACCTGTATAACTTTGATACAATCTGTACAACTTTGATACAACCGGTATAACTTTGATACAATCTGTACAACTTTGATACGACCTGCACAACTTTGATACGACCTGTATAACTTTGACACAATCTGTACAACTTTGATACGACCTGTATAACTTTGATACAATCTGTACAACTTTGATACGACCTGTACAACTTTGATACGACCTGTATAACTTTGACACAATCTGTACAACTTTGATACGACCTGTACAACTTTGATACGACCTGTACAACTTTGATACGACCTGTACAACTTCGATACTACCTGTACAACTTTGATACGACCTGTACAACTTTGATACGACCTGTACAACTTTGATACGACCTGTACAACTTCGATACGACCTGTACAACTTTGATACGACCTGTATAACTTTGATACGACCTGTATAACTTTGATACAATCTGTTCAACTTTGATACGACCTGTATAACTTTGATACGACCTGTATAACTTTGATACGACCTGTACAACTTTGATACGACCTGTACAACTGTGATACGACCTGTACAACTTTGATACGACCTGTATAACTTTGATACAATATGTACAACTTTGATACGACCTGTATAGCTTTGATACGACCTGTATAACTTTGATACAATCTGTACAACTTTGATACGACCTGTATAACTTTGACGACCTGTATAACTTTGATACGACCTGTACAACTTTGATACGACCTGTACAACTTTGATACGACCTGCATAACTTTGATACGACCGGTACAACTTTGATACGACCTGTACAACTTTGATACGACCTGCATAACTTTGATACGACCTGTACAACTTTGATACAACCTGTACAACTTTGATACGACATGTACAACTTTGATACGACCTGCATAACTTTGATACGACCTGTACAACTTTGATACAACCTGTACAACTTTGATACGACCTGTACAACTTTGATACGACCTGCATAACTTTGATACGACCTGTACAACTTTGATACGACCTGTACAACTTTGATACGACCTGCATAACTTTGATACGACCTGTACAAATTTGATACGACCTGTACAACTTTGATACAACCTGTACAACTTTGATACGACCTGTACAACTTTGATACGACCTGTACAACTTTGATACGACCTGCATAACTTTGATACAATCTGTACAACTTTGATACGATCTGTACAACTTTGATACGACCTGTACAACTTTGATACGACTTGCATAACTTTGATACAATCTGTACAACTTTGATACGATCTGTATAACTTTGATACGACCTGTATAACTTTGATACGACCTGTACAACATTGATACGACCTGTACAACTTTGATACGACCTGTACAACTTTGATACGACCTGCATAACTTTGATACAATCTGTACAACTTTGATACTACCTGTACAATTTTGATGCGACCTGTACAACTTTGATACGACCTGCATAACTTTGGCACAATCTGTACAACTTTGATACGACCTTTACAACTTTGATACGACCTGTACAACTTTGATACGACCTGCATAACTTTGATACAATCTGTACAACTTTGATACGACCTGTACAACTTTGATACGACCTGTACAACTTTGATACGACCTGCATAACTTTGATACAATCTGTACAACTTTGATACGACCTGTATAACTTTGATACGACCTGTATAACTTTGATACGACCTGTACAACTTTGATACGACCTGTACAACTTTGATACGACCTGTATAACTTTGATACGACCTGTACAACTTTGATACAACCTGTACAACTTTGATACGACCTGCACAACTTTGATACGACCTGTACAACTTTTATACGACCTGCATAACTTTGATACGACCTGTACAACTTCGATACAACCTGTACAACTTTGATACGACTTGTACAACTTTGATACGACCTGTACAACTTTGATACGACCTGTACAACTTTGATACGACTTGTACAACTTTGATACGACCTGTACAACTTTGATACGACCTGTACAACTTTGATACGACCTGTACAACTTTGATACGACCTGTACAACTTTGATACGACCTGTACAACTTTGATACGACCTGTACAACTTCGATACGACCTGTACTACTTTGTAATCTGAGAGTCAGGCTCATTGTTAGATTTATTTTCTGTGATAAATTCGGTTAATAGAAGCCCTTACCAGGTTTAATAAACCATGGAGGTTATAAACCCTGCCTGACTATTATCCCTGGAGGATAAGCCAAGAAGGATAGACAGTTTGTTTAACATCTATCGGCGTTTTTAAGTCTGCTTCTCCAGGATGCGACCCACACCAGTGAACTAACACCCTGATACCTATTTACCGTTAGGTGAACAGGGGGGGCAGCAGGTGCAAGGTGAATTACCTAAATACGTGTCGCCCTGCCCAGGATGCCACCCACAACAGTCGATTGACATCTATCAAGATCGTCAGGGGGCAGTAGGTGTGTAAGACCTGCCCAGTAATTGAACCTGTTTCCCTGCGGGTGTGAGCTAGCATTACTTGCTTGTAGCAGCAGTGGGAACAACGGGGACCATCATGGCAGCAGCTGTCAGTGCTGGTGTGAAGCACAAGGTGCCAGGGAACTGCAACATTATTACGTCGATTGTGATGCAGTGATTGTGGTACAGTGATTGTGGTGCAGTGATTGTGGTGCAGTGATTGTGGCGCAGTGATTGTGGCGCAGTGATTGTGGCGCAGTGACTGTCTTACAGTGACTGTGACGCAGTGATTGTGGAGCAGTGACTGTCTTACAGTGACTGTGACGCAGTGATTGTGGCGCAGTGACTGTCTTACAGTGACTGTGACGCAGTGATTGTGGCGTAGTGATTGTGGAGCAGTGATTATGGAGCAGTGACTGTCTTACAGTGACTGTGACGCAGTGATTGTGGAGCAGTGACTGTCTTACAGTGACTGTGACGCAGTGATTGTGGAGCAGTGACTGTCTTAGAGTGACTGTGGCGCAGTGATTGTGGCGCAGTGACTGTCTTACAGTGACTGTGACGCAGTGATTGTGGCGTAGTGATTGTGGAGCAGTGATTATGGAGCAGTGACTGTCTTACAGTGACTGTGACGCAGTGATTGTGGAACAGTGACTGTCTTAGAGTGACTGTGGCGCAGTGATTGTGGCGCAGCGACTGTCTTACAGTGACTGTGACGCAGTGATTGTGGCGTAGTGATTGTGCAGCAGTGACTGTCTTACAGTGGCTGTGACGCAGTGATTGTAGCGTAGTGATTGTGGAGCAGTGACTGTCTTGCAGTGACTGTGACGCAGTGATTGTGGTGCAGTGATTGTGGAGCAGTGGCTGTCTTACAGTGACTGTGACGCAGTGATTGTGTGGTGCAGTGATTGTGGTGCAGTGATTGTGGTGCAGTGATTGTGGTGTAGTGATTGTGGTGCAGTGATTGTGGTGCAGTGATTATGGTGCAGTGATTGCGGTGCAATGATTGTGGTGCAGTGATTGTGGTGCAGTGATTGTGGTGCAGTGATTACGGTGCAGTGATTGTGGTGCAGTGATTGTGGTGCAGTGATTGTGGTGCAATGATTGTGGTGCAGTGATTGTGGCGCAGTGATTGTGGTGCAATGATTGTGGTGCAGTGATTGTGGTGCAATGATTGTGGTGCAGTGATTGTGGTGCAATGATTGTGGTGCAGTGATTGTGGTGCAGTGATTGTGGTGCAGTGATTGTGGTGCAGTGACTATGGTGCAGTGATTGTGGTGCAGTGATTGTGGTGCAGTGATTGTGGTGAAGTGATTGTGGTGCAGTGATTGTGGTGCAGTGGTTGTGGTGCAGTGATTGTGGTGCAGTGATTGTGGTGCAGTGATTGTGGTGCAGTGATTGTAGTGCAATGATTGTGGTGCAGTGATTGTGGTGCAGTGATTGTGGTGTAGTGATTGTGATGCAGTGATTGTGGTGCAGTGACTATGGTGCAGTGATTGTGGTGCAGTGATTGTGGTGCAGTGATTGTGGAGTGCAGTGATGATTGTGGTGCAATGTTGTGGTGTAGTGATTGTGGTGCAGTGATTGTGGTGCAGTGACTATGGTGCAGTGATTGTGGTGCAGTGATTGTGGTGCAGTGATTGTGGTGCAGTGATTGTGGTGCAGTGATTGTGGTGCAGTGATTGTGGTGCAGTGACTATGGTGCAGTGATTGTGGTGCAGTGATTGTGGTGCAGTGATTGTGGTGCAATGATTGTGGTGTAGTGATTGTGATGCAGTGATTGTGGTGCAGTGATTGTGGTGCAATGATTGTGGTGCAGTGATTGTGGTGCAGTGATTGTGGTGCAGTGATTGTGGTGCAGTGATTGTGGTGCAGTGATTGTGGTGCAGTGATTGTGGTGCAGTGATTGTGGTGCAGTGATTGTCACAGTGACTATCTCATGTTAGCTGTCATCAAGGATTGGTCTAAGTTCCACATTTAGTGTTTTGTTTACCCAGCGTCACCTCAACACTCAGTTTACTGTGACTTCCACTGCATTCGTCTGCATTCTTCACTGATTGAGAGGTGTACTCACATGTAGGTGGTCACAAGGGTCGAGTCGCAGCTCTTGGCACTGACAGGTGTGTATCTCTCGGTACATATACAGAGAGAAGTGTGCTCACCTATTTGTGACTGCAGGGGTCGATTCAAAGCTTCTGGCCCCCACCTCTTTACTGGTCGCTACTAGGTCCACTCTCTCCCTGCTCCATGAGCTTTATTGTATCTCTTCTTAAAAGCTGTGTAAGGATGCTGCCTCCACTACATCACTCCAGATTGTTCCACTTTCTGACAACTCTATGACTGAAGAAATTCTTCCTAGTATCCCTGTGACTCATCTGAGTTTTCAATTTCCAGTTGTGACACCTTGTTGCTGTATCCAATCTCTGAAAAATTCTGTCCCTATCCACCTTGTCAATTCCTCTCAGTATTTGATATGTCGTTATCATGTCCCCATCTATCCCTCCTGTCCTTCAGTGTCCCTTAACCTCTCCTCGTAGGACATACACTTTAGCTCCGGGGCTAGTCTTGTTGCAAACCTTAGCACTTTCCCTAATTTCCTGATGTGCTTGACCAGGTGTGGGTTCCATACTGGTGCTGCGTACTCATACTCCAGTGTAGGCCTGACGTACACGGTGTATAGAATCCTGAATGATTCCTTACTCATTAATCGGAACGCTATTCTCGGGTTTGCCAGGTGTCCATACGCTGCAGCAGTTATTTGGCTGATGTGTACCTCAAGAGATGTGCTCGGTATTATGCTCACCCCAAGATCCTTTTCCTTGAGTGAGATTTGTAGTCTTTGGCCACCAAGCCTGTACTCTGTCTGCGGTCTTTTTTCACCTTCCCGAATCTTCTTAGTGGTGTTAAACTCCAGGATCCAGCTGTTGGACCAGGCTTACAGACTGTCCAAATACCTTTGTATATTAGTATATATTCACAGAGAGGCGTGTGTATCTGTGCATATACACCGAGGTCTGTATGTGTATTTCTCAGCGTATAAACACAGAGAGGTGTGTATCTCTGTGTGTATACACCGAGAGCTGTGTATTTCTTAACGTATATACAATAAGAGGTGTATATTTATCAGTGCATATACACAGAAGTGCCTTTCAGTGTATACCGAATAGTGTATTTCTCAGTATATATACACTGAAAGGTGTGCCTCTCAGTGTATATACACAGAGGTGTATATACAGTCATATATATACACAGAGGTGTATATACAGTCATATATACACAGAGGTGTATATACAGTCATATATACACAGAGGTGTATATACAGTCATATATACACAGAGGTGTATATACAGTCATATATACACAGAGGTGTATATACAGTCATATATACACAGAGGTGTATATACAGTCATATATACATCGAGGTATCTACATCTCTTAGTGATTAAAATCTCTGAAATCGATGGCCTTACATGAAAAATACAGCCTTATTGATAATCATGCAGTAGATAGTCTTGAAACCTGACCAGTAAACACAGTCTCTGCTCTGTGTTTGTTTCTAGGGCTCTTGATCCGAGGAACTGGACCTATCCTTCCAAGGACTCAGCCATGTTACCTAATATAATAATAATAATAATAATAATAATAATAATAATAATAATAATAATAATAGTAATAATAATAATAATAATAATAATAATAATAATAATAATAATAATAATAGTAATACCATCCCCTGGGATACCACCCACAGCAGTAGACTAAGACCCAGGTACCTATCCTATTTACTGCTAGGTAAGTAAGGGTACCTGGAGTAAGAATGGCCAACGTGTGCACCCGTCCCAGGATCGAACCCACATGCTTCGGTTGTGAGCTAAAGGCGTTGCTACTGAGCGCTATGAACTCCTGGCGTGTCGCTGTTCAGCTTATATGAACATTCATGCTAAAGAGAAACAACAACGGCGTAAAGAACACAGGGACTTGAACATGAGTAGTTAAGCTCTCTCTCTCTCTCTCCCTCTCTCTCTCTCTCTCTTCTCCCCCCCCCCCCCCCCTTGAGGTTTCTCCACGACAGAGGCAGCGAGGTTGGGAACCCTCACACACACAGCCACAATTCCACCAGCTACCGTAGGAGTTGCAGCATCCAGAGTAGTCCTCTCAGCGTCATCCGCAGCATCACCCAGGTAAGCTCGACACAGTTACTCATCTTTCTATCTCTATTTTGCACACTGAGATTATCACATTGTATCATTTTCTATAGATAAGCTATAACGTGCCAGCATATTAATCTGGCCTTTTGAGGACGTAGGTTCGAGTCGCTAGTACCGTAAATTCCTCTGGTATTAACGTTTCCGGTACAGTGTCTAGATAAGTCAGATTTTATTCTTTGAAAATGCAGTGCAATTGCAAACATGCGATCTTAACAATGCAAAACAAGCCACATGGGGTTGGAAATCTTTAGCTCTAGATCTTTCGCGCTCTGCTGCGTCGTCAGAAGCTGTGCAGTGTTGCAAGACAGCAACAAACAGCAGGGGAAATTCTCTGAGGCAAGACAGAAGGTGTCAGTGGTAATCCCTGATACCTTCTGTGGTATTGTGTGTTAGTTGTGAATTGTTTCAGCCATGGTATTGTGTGTTAGTTGTGAATTGTTTCAGCCATGGTATTGTGTGTTAGTTGTGAATTGTTTCAGCCATGGTATTGTGTGTTAGTTGTGAATTGTTCCAGCCATGGTATTGTGTGTTAGTTGTGAATTGTTTCAGCCATGGTATTGTGTGTTAGTTGTGAATTGTTCCAGCCATGGTATTGTGTGTTAGTTGTGAATTGTTTCAGCCATGGTATTGTGTGTTAGTTGTGAATTGTTTCAGCCATGGTATTGTGTGTTAGTTGTGAATTGTTCCAGCTACGATATTGTGTGTTAGTTGTGAATTGTTCCAGCTACGATATTGTGTGTTAGTTGTGAATTGTTCCAGCCATGGTATTGTGTTTTAGTTGTGAATTGTTTCAGCCATGGTATTGTGTGTTAGTTGTGAATTGTTCCAGCCATGGTATTGTGTGTTAGTTGTGAATTGTTCCAGCCATGGTATTGTGTGTTAGTTGTGAATTGTTCCAGCCATGGTATTGTGTGTTAGTTGTGAATTGTTCCAGCTACGATATTGTGTGTTAGTTGTGAATTGTTCCAGCCACAGTATTGTGGGTTAGTTGTGAATTGTTCCAGTTGTGTATTGACCTTTTTTATATTAACATATCGGTCGATTCCCACCAAGGTGACCCGAAAAAAGAAGAAACACTTCCACCATAATTCACTCCATCACTGTCTTGCCAGAAGCTCACCTACACTACAGATATAAAACTGTAACATATCAACACCCGTCCTTTAGAGTGCAGACACTTGATTTTGATACACGAGCCATGACAAGAGCCACAGCCTCCCCTCTCAGAGTAGCATCTGCCGCAACATTCAGAACAGTGGCTCTCTCAAGGTTAGAGGAAGGTGGATCAAGCCTCCACTACTCTTCACTATACCAAAATGCTTTGATAAATCCTGATACAACAGAAGTTTGACGGGGGAGAAAGTGGAGAGAACCGAGACAATTTTTTCGGTCTAAATCAGTGGTTCCCAAACTTTTTCAGCTTGTTACCCAATTTAACATGCCACATAAAGCATGTTACCCCTTTCACAAAATGTTGTTATTATTGATATATATGGCTAAACGTGAACGTATACAGCCTCGCATACTCTGCTAATCCTAGCAAAACCATTGAAAACGTAAGAACCACACATATATATAAAATTAATAATAGCTACAAATTCACAGTAACAGTGGGTAAATACTATATACTGCACAGGGCAGTACACATACATACCAGCTTATGTCTACCTCGGCTGATGCTCACAGATAAACTGACAGTGTGAAATAGAGGCAGCCTCAGGAAGTGAGTGACGCGTACTGGACAGGTCGATCTGGGCTACTGAGTGACTTTTGTCCTGAAGCATACTTGTCAAAATACTTTTGGGTTTCCACACACTTAGCTATATATTTCTTCTTTTCTAATACTGTATATTAGTTTTTGATGTTTATTGTTATTTGGTTTAACTTTATTACTTACTTATAATAGGTTTACTTTACAACTTTATATACTAAGACAAAGTTAACAATAATCCTCATACCGGGTACCGCATTGTTTTCTTGATTTTCAGAATTCATAACTTTTTTTCTGTCACCCCTCCATTACCCCCCAAAAATGGTTAAATTACCCCCAGGGGGTAATTTACCCCCAGTTTGGGAACCACTGGTCTAAATGAAGATGGTTTGGTTAGAGGAGAAATGTTTTCTGTGGGTTGACAGCATCAGTATGGGTGAGTACTTAGGGCAGGTCAGTAGAGGGGTGCCACAGGGATCATCTATCGGATCAGTGGCATCAGTGCCAGAGAGTACGACAAGGATCATCTCTTGGATCAGTGGCATCATTTCCACATGGATCATCTCTCGGATCAGTGACATCAGTGCCAGAAGAATGCCACATGGATCATTTCTTGGATCAGTGGCATCAATGCCAGAGAGTGTCACAAGGATCATTTCCTGGATCAGTGGAGAGACAAAAAGACCTCTACATCTGACGACAGTAGAGAACAGAAGGATCAGCAAAGACATGATTACGACATGCAAAATACTCAGAGGCAAAAAACAGGTACAAGAGAGAACAACTTGAAGCTAAAAGATAGACACGAGCTACAGGAATGTCAGGAAGCGCTTGTTTAGCTTAGGATGGTTAGAAAGTGGGAAGACCCTGAATGGTGAATTAGACTCTTTACACAGCTTTAAGAAGAGGTATGACAGGACCCCACGATGTTGATAGAAAGCGACCCTTATAATGGTCAGTTATGAGGCAGAGTAAGGTGCGGAGACTCGACCCTAGTAACCCAAAGAAAAGGAAGTACAGAATTGACAGAACAACCTTAGACTCTTTCTTGATTACCTTTGTTATAATTCCCTGATTACCTTTGCATTACCTCTCCTATTACCTTATTTCTTAGTATTACCTCGATTACCTTACATTCTACGCATCTCCTCACAAACTAATTCCTTGTTCGTTACGCAAAGTAATCAGCGTTATGACATTCCTTGGTAACTGCTCGCTGTTGCTTTGAGCAGTGAGGGAGACTGTGATCATTCTCGTGGTTCATGGATGATGAAGTTTAAGTGAATTTATTCTTGTATTAAGTGAATTTATTCTGTCAGTAAATACGGTAAGGCACAAATATGGATGTAATAAGAATGTTAGAGAAATGTGTTTCAGTTGCTGGTAATTTAGTTGCAATGGGTTACAGGAAGTGTTTTTTGACTCTTGTTTTTATTTCAGACGTTTTTATGAGAGGACCAAGTGTACGAAATCCAAGATGATGGCTTTCTCGGTGAATGCTATTAGCTTCATCTTCTTCCTCCTGATGGCGAAGCCAGCCTTCGTCAAGAATGTCGTCCATGCTACTGGTGAAGGAAATTCTGCAAGCAGCACTAGCAGCAGCATTAGGATTCTTCTTGAGAACAAACTCTTGTCGCAGCTGCTGGAGGCTGCTGGAACAAGGAATCTCAAAGCGACACTGCTCGGCACTTCACTCTTAGGGAAGCTCGTTGTTGGGGATGACAGAGAGGTCGCTCTTGATGAGATCAAGTCCTTCCTGCTGAAAGAACTGCCAGACTTCGAGGTGGTGAGCAACATGGTGACAGATGGATTCGGGGTTAACAACGACGTCCTGAAACCTTTCATGAAAATTGTAAACAAGATGAGTAAGCTGAGCAAGAGGAAGCCATCGAAGGCCAAGAATGTAGTCGAATCCGTCCTGGAATTTGTCGATCATTATGTGAACCCAAATGAAGCAGAGACGAGCGAGGAATCCGTCGATGATGTTACCAGCGAAGGGCCTCATGACAACACCTTCGACTACGCTAGTGACATCAAGATGCACTTCGTCAATGCTGCCAAGGAGCTGTTAGAGAGCAAGTTTGGTAGTAACTTGACCTCCGCCATCGCTTCCTCGGAAGGTGAGATCCCAACAGATATGTCAAGACTCAACATGACCAGATCCAGTACATGGATGATCATCAAGTCGACCTGGCAGCGCCTCTTGGCCTATGTCAGGGAAGAAAACTCGATGGAGAGCTTCATGCAGCTGACACCAGTCAAGGCCATAGACCGCATTTTAAGTCTTGGAGACGATGTCAGTCTCGCTAACTTCTTGACCAAGAAACTGGACCCGGACTTCGCTGAGTTTCTTGCAGAAGAGATCAACCCGTACTTCGGTCCCCTCCGAGACTTCAACAGCTTTTACAACTTCACCAGAGACAATGGATTCAGCGGGATCATTGACTACTTCAAATCCGAGAAATTCAGCTACACTATAAATGTCATATCACGGTTCATCTCCGCCTACCTCGAAGACGCGGTGTCGGACGAGGTAGTAAATCAATACATAGAGTTTATCTCCTTCAACAACACCGAGCTTCACAACTTTTACAAGTCCGTTTTAAGGAGCCAAGACAGGATCGCAAACACTGACGTATTCGACCGAACTGTCACAAATGACTCCGCTTCATCTGTTACGAACGTAACTCTGCGTTACAAAAGAAACGTGTTACAGGACATCGTCACTAGCCACAAGCTGGACGAAATTTCCGGTCAATTCAGCTCTGAAGTGACTACTGAAGACTTCGGAAGACAGATTCAGCGGTATGGCGCGATGAGAACATCTAACACTGCCCTGTATGACCCTGCCAGGGATGGTATGTATGGTGGTGGTGGTGGAGGATACGGCGGTGGGGGAGGATACGGTACCATGAACATGAACTCCCTAGACCCGTACGTCACCCTGGGCTCCCTAGCACTGGGTACCATCCTGGGGTTCTTGCTGTACCGAGCTCTGAGAGGGACGCGCAGGAGGGGCAGGCGAGACATCGGCGATGGTTCTCTGTCGTTATGGTTGTCAGATATCCCAGATAGAGTACTCTCGTGGGGCGCCAGCGTCGATCTGGTGAAGGAAGATGCTCATAACTTCAACAAGACTGGACAGGAAGAGTTCAACTTACCGGATTCCCTGAGGGGCGACTTGTGGTCCACTGACCCCTTAGTAGGAGACAACCTACTGGACAACCAGCTGGAGGAGGACGATATGGCTGACCACCTGAACCAGCTGTGGAGGGTATACAAACACAGTAATGAGACCACTTGCGTCCACTCCCACCTGTGTGGAATGATGACAAACAGCACAACAGAGCACCTCACTGGCAGAGACTCCAGCGTTGCTCTTCTTATGTAAGTGTAAACACATTTCTTCCTTTCCCTGACACTCTTGCTTTCACAATGATCCCAGATGGGCTGAAATGCCATCCAGTTTTCCTCTCCCACAGCCTGTCTGGCTAGGGACAAGGCCGCCATTAGTGATATGAGGATAGAGCCTCCTCTACCCCTTTTGCCGAATAACCCATTAGGTTTAGAGCTCCGTGAAACACAGAGCTCTAAAATCTAAAGTTTTCGTAGAGGCCAAAGAGCTAAGCAGAATAATGAGAATAAGGATTTAATGTTTTTATAACTGTGCATAAAACGTTTTTAATGTGAAATATTTATTTCCAGGGCCTCGATAAGTAATCTGATGGGCGTGGTAGGGTCAGGTCAGCTGCTGGATGACGTGGCTAACAGCCTGGTAGTAGGTGACCTCTTCACCTGCCCCACCTTCACCACCACCTGCCATCACCACCTCCTCTAGGTACCTGATGGGCCGACAACCTGACGATCTGGCTATCTTATGACCTGGAAGCTTCAGACCTGGCAACTTGACGATCAGTTGGCTGCCTGCCAGACCTGGCAACCTTGACGAACTATTGACAGCGGCAAATACTGATCTGCCTACCTGACCTGGTAACATGACTTGACTGTCTACTGAACCTGGCACTGTGACGACCTGACAAACTACTGACCTGGAAACCTGAAGAAGTAATGACCGGGTGACTCTAAAGAACTAGAAAACGCGACAGACTTTAGAGAACGAAGAACTTAAAAACAGGAAAGAATAACAAGAAAACAGAAAAAATATACACTCACAAACACACACACACACATACGTCCCTCTAATGGAAAGTAAACACCAACGGTTCAGGATGATGTAGAATGTATAGAAGCGTCGTAGTCTCTACAATAGAGAGGAAAACAACATGGATGCAGGATAGGGTCTCCCTGGGACAACGTCTCGCTCTGTGTGTTAGCTTCCTACACAGGGCGAAAGATGCGTCTTATCTTCGCAAGTATAAAGGAACGTGACGAGCGATGTGTAGTCAGGAAACCGTTCTGGAACATTTCCCCAATCAATCAGTGACTTTTAAAAGAAGGAGAACTTGAACAAGAGATAGTAGACGAAAACTGAACAAGGGAACGTAGACGAAAACTGAACAAGGGAACGTAGACGAAAACTGAACAAGGGAACGTAGACGAAAGCTGAACAAGGGAACGTAGACGAAAACTGAACAAGGGAACGTAGACGAAAACTGAACAAGGGAACGTAGACGAAAGCTGAACAAGGGAACGTAGACGAAAACTGAACAAGGGAACGTAGACGAAAACTGAACAAGGGAACGTAGACGAAAACTGAACAAGGGAACGTAGACGAAAACTGAACAAGGGAACGTAGACGAAAACTGAACAAGGGAACGTAGACGAAAACTGAACAAGGGAACGTAGACGAAAATTGAACAAGTGAACGGAGATATAAAAACAGAACGAAGTACAGTCACAATATTGTGTCCCCTATTATATATTGTATACGAAAAAAATTCTGAGTACACACAGTAGATTTATTTAGTAGATTTATAGGAGTATTTATTGAGATATACAGTAACTATATTTAATATATTAAAACTATATTTATAAGTAGATAATTAAGATCTTTAAACGGGTGGAGGAGTAAGCCAGTGTAAGGCCTCAGTCAGATGACCAAAAGCTCCAGCTGCTGGTCATTATATCACCCGCGTCAGGACACACTTGTCCTGTTTCCTGACAGAACCTACCTAACTTAACTATACACCTACTGAAGGTATATTTCTAAGATTATATCTATATATTAACTAGACCCTTCAAGCAGACTTATATTCCAATATAATCAAATATAACTACATTATACGCTGATCACAGATACTTTCACAGCTATGAAGATATATTCACTGGTATAACCTATACCCAAACTATGTTATATGATTATATATGGAATTATTAGCATAATTTTGGCTCATGAAAGATTATTTTATTTGGGAAAATTATTATACAATATAAATTTATTCGGAAAAATAATGTTTATTTTCACCTCTGTAATATATATATATATATATATATATATATATATATATATATATATATATATATATATATATATATATATATATATATATATATATATATATATATATATATATATATATTATATATATATATATATATATATATTTATATATATAA
>NC_069455.1:8645029-8647529 GCF_026875155.1 Cherax quadricarinatus
CAGTTGATCAAATGAAAATACTGGCCCACAGATGGCTCCAACTTCATCCTGTTCCCTACTTGTATGTCTCATAACAATAAAAATGCTTTCAAATGAGCTGATGTAGGTAACAGCTCTTAGCTTGCCAATAAAGTTAGGAATCCTTAACCTGTAAATAGCTTGTCAATAAAGCTAGGGATCCTTAACCTAACATTGTCAGACCCTGTGTAAGAGAGAGAGAGAGAGAGAGAGAGAGAGAGAGAGAGAGAGAGAGAGAGAGAGAGAGAGAGAGAGAGAGAGAGAGAGAGAGAGAGAGAGAGAGAGAGAGAGAGAGCACAGTAAACAGGTGATATAACAGTACCAAAGGTCCTTGATAGTGTAAGAAATCTCTCAAGCACTGGTAGTCAACAGAGGGCATGCAACCTTGATAACTCTCGTGTAGTAGATAGGGTTTAAACCTAATATATCAGTTGACTCAAAATGCTAAACTCTTGCTCAGGGACTTGTTCAGCGTGAGCATGATCCAGTGAACGTACGACCTCACGACTACAGATCGCACGGTTCATCGTTGTGGAGGTTGGCAGGGGAACTTTAACGGCATTAAAAGCCACGATCTGTGACCCAGCGTCTGACTGCTTGATCGACGCCAGTGACGCTACCAGGTGGAGGAGGAGCGCCAGGCAAGCGTCATTCTCCGGAACCGGGAGTGGGTGAGACTACGCCCACTGTGGGCGGGGTGGAAGAGTGGGTGGGAGGCATCCATGTGATCTGTAAAAAAAGCGAGAGATATAGAGCTAGAGAGAGAGAGAGAGAGACGGGGGGAGGCAGGGAGAGAGGGGGGGATGGAGGCGCTAGACACTTTCCTGCATCGATGGATGACAGATATGTCTCAGTACTCCTGGAGGCTCCGGGCTGTCAAGACGTCAGACACAAGACTTCTCAGTCACTTCTTCCTCCTGAGGCCACGACGGACAGGCTCCTTCAACAGGCAGGTAGTGTAGCAGGCAAGTAGGCTCAAATCCCCATTTTTTTTTCCACCACTCAGGATCTGTCTGAAGATCCAGCATCAACATCGGTCACTACCAGCTCGTACCTAGTACCGTTATTGATGCTAGGTACGTACCTACTACCACCCTGTACCTAGCATCGATAACACCACTAGGTACGAGGTAGTCTTGTATAAAATCTTCAGGCGACCTTCAGAGATAATCACACCTCGAAGGAGCACAGAAGCTCTAGTTCAGGGCCTCCCTCGGACAGGTGCGTCCTTCAGGGCCTCCCTCAGGCAGGTGCGTCCTTCAGGACCTCCCTCGGACAGGTGCGTCCTTCAGGGCCTCCCTCAGGCAGGTGCGTCCTTCAGGGCCTCCCTCAGGTGCGTCCTTCAGGGCCTCCCTCAGACAGGTGCGTCCTTCAGGGCCTCCCTCAGGCAGGTGCGTCCCCCCATCCCATCATCTCAGAAAGAAAACCATCCTGCGGTTTAAAACATACAGTTGGAAATGATCAAAGAACCCAGCAGTTCGCCCTGCAAGCTGCCAAATCCTTCCTGATCTATACCTTGTCAAGTTAGCACTTGTAATCAGTGGGTGTGTTGTGATTGGCTCTAGCAACACTATTATAATTCACTCTTTAGATCGTAAAGAGACGAGAAAACATTCTTTGATTTTCTCACGGCCGTAGAGGACTTTCCGACGGCTTTTCTTCATTTCAGTCTACCCCTTCACTGTAACCCGGTGATTTTTTTTTTTTGAAAGCTCTCTGCACTCTCTTACTTATAAGAGACTTTTCAAAGTTTGTTTAGAATAAACTCCGAGGGCAGAGAACGACACAGCAGAAAAGTTCTCTCCCGGTCGCCCTCAAGAGTACTTGAGTTAGCAACAATTGCGAACTTCATCTAGAGAAATTACATTACGTAAATTTCTAGATGAGTCTTCTAGTGTTGAGCTTCAGTTGTTGGGCCGCAGTTTAACCTCCTGTTTGCTGACGTAACCAGGTGTTACATTGGTTTAAGTTCAGCCTCATTTCTGTTCATACTATGTTGGCTTTTAATGTTCCACAGATCCGCTACAACGACTGTGTGTACGTGTTGCATGATTCCTGTTTGTGTGTTTTGTGCACTTACACTCCACCAGTGTCCCTTAAACAGTATGTGTCCACCATATGTAATCATCCGAGCATCGTGGATGTTGTGATCATATCCCTCCTCTTTCTCCGTGCCTCACAGCGTCGTAAGTTCGAGGTAACGCATTCTATCTTCGTTAATTGTAGTTCCTTGCTCTAATTGCCAGTCGTGTTGCAAACCCTGGGACCCTCTCAGCTTCATTACGTAGTTTATGGTGTGTTATGGTAGTTTATGGTGTGTTATGGCTGAGTACAGGAGTCTCTCCTGGCGACTCACTTTATCTCTCTTATACGACTCTGTTTTTTCCATTTTTTCCGTAATCTTTAACTTCCTTTAACCATAATAGAGCATAATCGTTATGGTGCAACTTCTGGGAAGTTCCTTAACGAAGACCTTTTGTAG
>NC_069455.1:8652529-8672529 GCF_026875155.1 Cherax quadricarinatus
TAGCTACCCCACGTCTTCCTACAGGAGCTCAGGAGGGTACGGTGGTGGGGGGATGATGTATGGTGGCAGCAGCGCTGGTTACATGAGTACACTGGATCCGTATGTGGTACTGGGAGCTTTGTCTCTGGGGATACTTCTAGGCTTCCTGCTCTACCGTCTCGTCAACGGCACTCGAAGAGGCCGAAGTGACATCGGCGATGGGTCATTGTCATTGTGGCTCTCTGACATACCCAACCAGGTCCTGCCTTGGGGCACCAGCATAGAACGCGTAAGACGAGAGGCACAAAACTTCAACAAAACAGGTGAAGAGGAGTTTAGCTTGCCGGAGTCCCTCAGGGGAGACGTATGGTCTACAGATCCTCTAGTCGGACACGACTTTTTAGAAGAAGACCTTGCTGAAGACGACATCGCCGACCATTTGAACCAGCTGTGGCGAGTATTTCAGGAGACGAGTTCACCAGCTTGCGTGCACTCCCATCTGTGCATGAAAGTGACCAACAGCACCACCGACCATCTCACTGGCAGAGACTCAAGCATGGCTCTTCTCATGTGAGTTCCAATAATGACCTTAATTTAAACCTTACCTGTCACTTACCTCTAAATAATTTACGATATTTTTATTAACAGCTCTGCACAAGTAGGAAGAATACTGTAAAATGGATAAAGTAAGTTGTATTATGTGTAAACTAAATACGCAACAGAGCCTGCAGAAGAGTGGGTCACTACACAGAGCTGTGTATGCTTAACGAAGTAATAAGAAGCCTGAAGGTATTATTTTGGTTTAATGCCTAATTGACTGCATGTGAGCCACTGAAGCTATTGCACCTGAACACTGACAACGAGAATATTTTAGTTGCTAAAATAAATTCAGTTTTTATTCACTACGAGATACACACCTCTCAGTGTATGTACTCTGAGAGATACACATCTCTCAGTGTATGTACCCTGAGAGATACACATCTCTCAGTGTATGTACTCTGAGAGATACACATCTCTCAGTGTATGTACCCTGAGAGATACACATCTCTCAGTGTATGTACTCTGAGAGATACACATCTCTCAGTGTATGTACCCTGAGAGATACACATCTCTCAGTGTATGTACTCTGAGAGATACACATCTCTCAGTGTATGTACCCTGAGAGATATATACCTCTCAGCATATGTACACTGAGAGATACACACCTCTCAGCATATGTACCCTGAGAGATACACACCTGTCAGTGTATGTACCCTGAGAGATACACACCTGTCAGCGTGTGTACCCTGAGAGATACATACCTCTTAGTGAATGTACCCTGAGAGATACACACCTCTCAGCATATGTACCCTGAGAGATACACACCTGTCAGTGTATGTACCCTGAGAGATACACACCTGTCAGCGTGTGTACCCTGAGAGATACATACCTCTTAGTGAATGTACCCTGAGAGATACACACCTCTCAGCATATGTACCCTGAGAGATACACACCTCTCAGCATATGTACCCTGAGAGATACACACCTCTCAGCGTATGTACCTTGTTCTGCAAGTTTTTCCCTCTCATGGTGTTCAGTACAATAAATGCAATTTCTTTCTAGAACTTAACACAGAATTTTTTTCCAGGGCAACAGTGAGCAACATGATGGGGGTAGTGAGGTCAGGTCAACTGGTGGATCACGTGACCAATAACCTGGTGTTAGGGAACCACTACATCTGCCCAAATCCCACCAGCTGCCACCAATACTTGCTGTAACAACTACAACATCTGCCTGACTCCCACCGGTTCCTACCAGTGCATTCGATAGCTAACCCTAACAACTGCCTGAATCCCACCGGCTGCCACCAATATTTATAGCAGCCCCTATGCTGCCTGAATCCCACCGGCTGCCACCAGCACTTATAGCAGCCCCTATGCTGCCTGAATCCCACCGGCTGCCACCAGTACTTATAGCAGCCCCTATGCTGCCTGAATCCCACCGGCTGCCACCAGTACTTATAGCAGCCCCTATGCTGCCTGAATCCCACCGGCTGCCACCAGTACTTATAACAGCCCCTATACTGCCTGAATCCCACCGGCTGCCACCAATACTCACTGTAGCTACAATGTTGTGATTGTTGTTGTAGTCTGACTGATAAAATATAAAGATAAGGGGCAAACATTAATTTATTAAAACGGCAAAATAAAAAAAGAGGAATAAGAAGTAGCAGTAGAAAAGAAGAAGAAAGAGAAGAAAGAAAAACTAGGAAAACAATTGAAGATCTGACAGCATAAGAAGACACTGGGAAATTGATTACAAATGAGCTATATCATTTTTGACTGTCGTTGCATATTACGTATTGAGCATATTGCAGACACTTCTGCCTTGCCATGCACACAACAAACTTGCAATAGAGCATCAAATATATTTGATTGATTTTTTTTAGACATCAGTGTGATTCTTTGTATATACACTGAGAGGCACCCCCCTTTGTATATACACTGAGAGCCACCTCCTTTGTATATACACTGAGAGGCACCCTCCTTTGTATATACACTGAGAGCCACCCTCCTTTGTATATACACTGAGAGGCACCCTCCTTTGTATGTACACTGAGAGGCACCCTCCTTTGTATATACACTGAGAGGCACCCTCCTTTGTATATGCACTGAGAGGCACCCTCCTTTGTATATACACTGAGAGCCACCCTCCTTTGTATATACACTGAGAGGCACCCTCCTTTGTATATACACTGAGAGGCACCCTCCTTTGTATATACACTGAGAGGCACCCTCCTTTGTATATAAACTGAGAGGCACCCTCCTTTGTATATACACTGAGAGGCACCCCTCCCTTGTATATAAACTGAAAGGCACCCTCCTTTGTATGTACACTGAGAGGCACCCTCCTTTGTATGTACACTGAGAGGCACCCTCCTTTGTATATACACTGAGAGCCATCTTCCTTTGTATACACACTGAGAGCCACCCTCCTTTGTATATACATTGAGAGCCACCCTCCTTTGGCCACCCTCCTTTGTATATACACTGAGAGCCACCCTCCTTTGTATATACACTGAGAGGCACCCTCCTTTTCATATACACTGAGAGCCACCCTCCTTTGTATATACACTGAGAGGCACCCTCCTTTGTATATACACTGAGAGGCACCCTCCTTTGTATATACACTGAGAGGCACCCTCCTTTGTATATACACTAAGAGGCACCCTCCTTTGTATTTACACTGAGAGGCACCCTCCTTTGTATATACAGTGGGGGGGTGTTCTTAAGTTTATACACTGAGATGTGTGCTAATGTATATACAGAAGAGCCCCACTTATACAGCAGCTTAGGTTCTGGGTTGCTGTAGGGCCCCACTTATACAGCAGGTTACGTTCTGGGTTACTGTAGGGCCCCACTTATACAGTAGGTTAGGTTCTGGGTTGCTGTAGGGCCCCATTTATACAGCAGGTTACGTTCTGGGTTACTGTAGAGCCCCACTTATACAGCAGGTTACGTTCTGGGTTACTGTAGGGCCCCACTTATACAGTAGGTTAGGTTCTGGGTTGCTGTAGGGCCCCATTTATACAGCAGGTTACGTTCTGGGTTACTGTAGGGCCCCATTTATACAGTAGGTTAGGTTCTGGGTTACTGTAGGGCCCCATTTATACAGCAGGTTACGTTCTGGGTTACTGTAGGGCCCCATTTATACAGTAGGTTAGGTTCTGGGTTACTGTAGGACCTCATTTGTACAGTAGGTTAGGTTCTGGGTTACTGTTGGGCCCCATTTATACAGTAGGTTAGGTTCTGGGTTAATGTAGGGCCCCATTTATACAGTAGGTTAGATTCTGGGTTACTGTAGAGCCCCACTTATAGAGCAGGTTAGGTTCTGGGTTACTGTAGGACCCCATTTATACAGTAGGTTAGGTTCTGGGTTACTGTTGGGCCCTATTTATACAGTAGGTTAGGTTCTGGTTTACTGTAGGGCCCCATTTATACAGTAGGTTAGGTTCTGGGTTACTGTAGGGCCCCATTTATTCAGTAGGTTAGGTTCTGGGTTACTGTTGGGCCCCATTTATACAGTAGGTAAGGTTCTGGGTTACTGTAGGGCCACACTTATACAGCAGGTTAGGTACTGGGCTACTGTAGGGCCCCACTTATACAGCAGGTTAGGTACTGGGTTACTGTAGGGCCCCACTTATACAGCAGGTTAGGCACCAGGTTACTCTACGGCCACACTTATACAGCCTGTTAGGTACTGGGCTACTGTAGGGCCCCACTTATACAGCAGGTTAGGTATCAGGTTACTGTAGGGCCCCACTTATACAGCAGGTTAGGTACCAGGCTACTGTAGGGCCCCACTTATACAGCAGGTTAGGTACTGGGTTAATGTAGGGCCCCACTTATAAAGCAGGTTAGGTACCAGGTTACTGTACGGCTACACTTATACAGCAGGTTAGGTACTGGGTTACTGTAGGGCCCCACTTATACATCAGGTTAGGTACCAGGCTACTGTAGGGCCCCACTTATACAGCAGTTAGGTACTAGGTTACTGTAGGGCCCCACTTATACAGCAGGTTAGGTACTGGGTTACTGTAGGGCCCCACTTATACAGCAGGTTAGGTACTGGGTTACTGTAGGGCCCCACTTATACAGCAGGTTAGGTTCCAGGGTACTGTAGAGCCCCACTTATACAGCAGGTTAGGTTCCATGGTACTGTAGGGCCCCACTTATACAGCAGGTTAGGTTCCAGGTTACTGTAGGGCCCCACTTATGCAGCAGGTTAGGTTCCAGGTTACTGTAGGGCCCCACTTATACAGTAGGTTAGGTTGCAGGTTACTGTAGGGCCCCACTTATACGGCAGGTTAGGTTCCAGGGTACTGTAGGGCCCCACTTATACAGCAGATTAGGTACCAGGCTACTGTAGGGCCCCACTTATACAACAGGTTAGGTACTAGGTTACTGTAGGGCCCCACTTATACAGCAGGTTAGGTACTGGGTTACTGTAGGGCCCCACTTATACAGCAGGTTAGGTACTGGGTTACTGTAGGGCCCCACTTATACAGCAGGTTAGGTTCCAGGGTACTGTAGGGCCCCACTTATACAGCAGGTTAGGTTCCAGGGTACTGTAGGGCCCCACTTATACAGCAGGTTAGGTTCCAGGTTACTGTAGGGCCTCACTTATACAGCAGGTTAGGTTCCAGGTTACTGTCGGGCCCCACTTATGCAGCAGGTTAGGTTCCAGGTTACTGTAGGGCCCCACTTATACAGTAGGTTAGGTTCCAGGTTACTGTAGGGCCCCACTTATACAGCAGGTTAGGTTCCAGGGTACTGTAGGGCCCCACTTATACAGCAGGTTAGGTACCAGGCTACTGTAGGGCCCCACTTATACAGCAGGTTAGGTACTAGGTTACTGTAGGGCCCCACTTATATTTCAGGTTAGGTACTGGGTTACTGTACGGCCTTACTTATACAGCAGGTTAGGTACTGGGTTACTGTAGGGCCCCACTTATACAGCAGGTTAGGTTCCAGGGTACTGTAGGGCCCCACTTATGCAGCAGGTTAGGTTCCAGGTTACTGTAGGGCCCCACTTATGCAGCAGGTTAGGTTCCAGGTTACTGTAGGGCCCCACTTATGCAGCAGGTTAGGTTCCAGGTTACTGTAGGGCCCCATTTATACAGCAGGTTAGGTTCCAGGGTACTGTAGGGCCCCACTTATACAGCAGGTTAGGTACCAGGCTACTGTAGGGCCCCACTTATACAGCAGGTTAGGTACTAGGTTACTGTAGGGCCCCACTTATGCAGCAGGTTAGGTTCCAGGTTACTGTAGGGCCCCACTTATACAGCAGGTTAGGTTCCAGGTTACTGTAGGGCCCCACTTATGCAGCAGGTTAGGTTCCAGGTTACTGTAGGGCCCCACTTATACAGTAGGTTAGGTTCCAGGTTACTGTAGGGTCCCACTTATACAGCAGGTTAGGTTCCAGGGTACTGTAGGGCCCCACTTATACAGCAGGTTAGGTACCAGGCTACTGTAGGGCCACACTTATACAGCAGGTTAGGTACTAGGTTACTGTAGGGCCCCACTTATACAGCAGGTTAGGTACTGGGTTACTGTAGGGCCCCACTTATACAGCAGGTTAGGTACTGGGTTACTGTAGGGCCCCACTTGTACAGCAGGTTAGGTTCCAGGGTACTGTAGGGCCCCACTTATGCAGCAGGTTAGGTTCCAGGTTACTGTAGGGCCCCACTTATGCAGCAGGTTAGGTTCCAGGTTACTTTAGGGCCCCACTTATACAGCAGGTTAGGTTCCAGGTTACTGTAGGGCCCCACTTATACAGCAGGTTAGGTACTGGGTTACTGTAGGGCCCCACTTGTACAGCAGGTTAGGTTCCAGGGTACTGTAGGGCCCCACTTATGCAGCAGGTTAGGTTCCAGGTTACTGTAGGGCCCCACTTATACAGTAGGTTAGGTTCCAGGTTACTGTAGGGTCCCACTTATACAGCAGGTTAGGTTCCAGGGTACTGTAGGGCCCCACTTATACAGCAGGTTAGGTACCAGGCTACTGTAGGGCCACACTTATACAGCAGGTTAGGTACTAGGTTACTGTAGGGCCCCACTTATACAGCAGGTTAGGTACTGGGTTACTGTAGGGCCCCACTTATACAGCAGGTTAGGTACTGGGTTACTGTAGGGCCCCACTTGTACAGCAGGTTAGGTTCCAGGGTACTGTAGGGCCCCACTTATGCAGCAGGTTAGGTTCCAGGTTACTGTAGGGCCCCACTTATGCAGCAGGTTAGGTTCCAGGTTACTTTAGGGCCCCACTTATACAGCAGGTTAGGTTCCAGGTTACTGTAGGGCCCCACTTATACAGCAGGTTAGGTTCCAGGTTACTGTAGGGCCCCACTTATGCAGCAGGTTAGGTTCCAGGTTACTGTAGGGCCCCACTTATACAGTAGGTTAGGTTCCAGGTTACTGTAGGGTCCCACTTATACAGCAGGTTAGGTTCCAGGGTACTGTAGGGCCCCACTTATGCAGCAGGTTAGGTTCCAGGGTACTGTAGGGCCCCACTTATACAGCAGGTTAGGTACCAGGCTACTGTAGGGCCCCACTTATACAGCAGGTTAGGTACTAGGTTACTGTAGGGCCCCACTTATACTTCAGGTTAGGTACTGGGTTACTGTACGGCCTTACTTATACAGCAGGTTAGGTACTGGGTTACTGTAGGGCCCCACTTATACAGCAGGTTAGGTTCCAGGGTACTGTAGGGCCCCACTTATGCAGCAGGTTAGGTTCCAGGTTACTGTAGGGCCCCACTTATGCAGCAGGTTAGGTTCCAGTTACTGTAGGGCCCCACTTATGCAGCAGGTTAGGTTCCAGGTTACTGTAGGGCCCCATTTATACAGCAGGTTAGGTTCCAGGGTACTGTAGGGCCCCACTTATACAGCAGGTTAGGTACCAGGCTACTGTAGGGCCCCACTTATACAGCAGGTTAGGTACTAGGTTACTGTAGGGCCCCACTTATGCAGCAGGTTAGGTTCCAGGTTACTGTAGGGCCCCACTTATACAGCAGGTTAGGTTCCAGGTTACTGTAGGGCCCCACTTATGCAGCAGGTTAGGTTCCAGGTTACTGTAGGGCCCCACTTATGCAGCAGGTTAGGTTCCAGGTTACTGTAGGGCCCCACTTATACAGCAGGTTAGGTTCCAGGTTACTGTAGGGCCGCACTTATACAGCAGGTTAGGTTCCAGGGTACTGTAGGGCCCCACTTATACAGCAGGTTAGGTTCCAGGTTACTGTAGGGCCGCACTTATACAGCAGGTTAGGTTCCAGGTTACTGTAGGGCCGCACTTATACAGCAGGTTAGGTTCCAGGTTACTGTAGGGCCCCACTTATACAGCAGGTTAGGTTCCAGGTTACTGTAGGGCCCCACTTATGCAGCAGGTTAGGTTCCAGGCTACTGTAGGGCCCCACTTATACAGCAGGTTAGGTTCCAGGCTTCTGCTGTAAAGCAAAAATCGCTTATTTTTTTCACTTTCAAATACATATAAAAGCCTAATAATACATTTTCACTATCATATACATTAAGTGAACAATAGATCTTGGCCCAAAAAATACATATACATTACACACATTACTTACCATAAAATATTTTCACCATTAGCTTACAGTGAGTGGTGAATACATTTATTGTAGGAAGTCGGAATAAATGAAGAATGGGTATAATTGAAAATGCTGCATTAGTGAAACGCTGGGAAACGAAACGCCGTAAAGCGAGGCCTGCTTGTATGTGTTACGACGTATACTTCTCAAATGTATGTACACCGAAAGAATATAACATGGAAATATATTTTCTATAATGTGTATACAGCGAGAGGTGTATATGTATGTTTATATGTACTGGGGGTGTATTTATGATCTCTATATACACTAAAAGATGTGTTTCTGACCTATGTATATACACTCAGAAGACTGTTCACTTGTGAGCTGACTGTACTGGTGACTCAGCAGCAGCAACAATAATAATAATAATAATAATTATAATAATAATAATAATAATAATAATAATGTATTATAAATATATTTATATAAGGATGCTCTATTTCCAAGGATTAAGAGCTGCTCTTCCTTTTCTAAGATATTTATATGAGGGTGCAGGGGGTTGAATCACAGCTCCTGGCTCCGGTGTGTGTGTGTGTGTGGTACTTCATGGTTATTTTCGTATTAAAATTTATCTTCCTGCTTGGATCAAACCTGATGGTTTCTTATTTCTTAGGCGCCATGTGATCCTCACGGGTTTATCGCCTCCCCATAATACAACAACACTGGCATGCAAGTATACGCGTGTATGAGTGTACTAGTGTGTATTTTTATGGATGTGTATGCTTATGTATGACATAATTTGTGTATGAACATACAGGTCACATTATGTAGTGTATGTGTTTTTATTATATAATAAAATGAGGTATTAAATATAAATGGAGACTTCTTTTATGCACGTCCTTGAAGCCTTTTTATCCACTTCTCCGAGGCTGTGGCTCCCAAAATTTACACCAGAGGTGGACCCCATTTTATAAAATAAATAAATAAATAATAAATATATATATATATATATATATATATATATATATATATATATATATATATATATATATATATATATATATATATATATATAATATATATATATATATATATATATTATATATATATATATATATATATATATGTATATGAACGGACATTCCTGGATTTCCTAGTCTCTTTCTTGAAGATTACAAGCTCCTGATGTGTTAACAGCGACACAAAGGGCCTGGAGTTAACACTTAACACCTCCCGTGAGTGTTTTGCATCTTCTATCTCTTAATCGAGATTAAATATTTGATAACACTCTACAATATTTAATATGTCAGCAGTTTTTTTTTTTTTATATTTTATTTAAAACTAATACAGTATACATAAAAATAAAAATAAAAGGAAACAGTATGGATGTCAATCCTGAAGGTTCGGACATTGACATAAGAAACCCAACACAAAATAAACTAACACAAATGGATTGCACCTATATACTCGCAAGATATAGCTGTATAACATACAACAATAACTTACGACAAGAACATAGCTACAAATAAACACAGTAACAGGGTCGTGAACTGACATATATAAACATTCAATGACTCAAAACCTAACTTACATATAAATTTTACATATAACCTGACATATGACAAAGACTCATTACAATTGAAAAGAATATATACGAGAAAATGTAACAATTACTTCCAGCCTTCTCATTAATCAATAAACCAAAACCTAACATCATAATCCTGCTAGAACATCTACATACTTATCCCTAACATTACAGATTTACATATACCAAAATACAAATAAACATACAAAGAAAACAGCTTAGATCTCAAAACCGACTCATTACAGTTACAATAAACCCGTATACGAAAATCTCAGACACAAAAGGAATGCGTCTATAAACTGGCTAGATATATCTGTATACCATACAGCCAAAACTTAAGTCAAGAACATAGCCATGAAAAACCAATATCAGGGTGCTGACAGTCTATAAGTACATCTTAACATGCAAAAACCTAGAACATAACATGAACTAAAAAAACTTCATATGGCAGAGAACAATACCGTTGTATAATGCTATACAAAGTACATTGAACTGACAATTGAAACAAGTAACGAAGAGGGAACATACAACAAGCATGTGTTGAATACATATAAACCTACACATCACATACACCACAGTACTATCTTTGTATAACAAAACTGTGTACATAGATAACAACATAATAATACAACTTAAGACTACTATGTACATAGAATAGTGTATAGTCCATGACAAAAAAACTGGCCAGCTCCACAGGTGCTAGCACCCTTGGTCCATACATTATTCACTCACGCATCACACATCCAACACACACGCAAACATTTGTTGTCATCCATTACCAGGGAGGCGACCCTGTTTTCACCCATGACTTCCCTGCCCCAGCAACACTTTCCAATCGTACCCTCCCCTCCCTCGTATATTACAAGTCTAATAAAACCTGTAACGTAAGTTGCCTATATCCTTCTGAAAAATCCCTCACCCACCTCCTCCCATAAATTTCTTTATTTCTACATACCGTTTTATAGAACGTTACTGCTAACACCCTCTTCACCTCACTGACCTGTTTCCCCCGCAATCCCCACACTATATATATATAATCTGCCATAATGTACCCCACAGCTCTGATTACACTTTCCTCCCAACCCCCCATGTCGAGACTTAATGCTCTCAATACAGAAATTCCTTTACCTCCTATCCTATTTATCACCCTATTTAACCACCCCTTGACACTCCTCAGTCCATCACAAAAATATACTACATGAAAAGCCGACTCCTCCCCACCACATATCCCGCACACCCTCCCCGTCAACCACTCGTCTATCCCGTAGAACCACACCCGATGGTAAAATGCCGTGCAGAAAACGATACATTACATCCCGAACACGAGGTTGCAACCTCATCCTACTCAACCTATTCCATATACTTCCCCATGCATACATGGGGAAAATTCCCTCTACAGGCACTACAACCCTCCCGGCTAACAATCTACACAACCTACCTATTTTAACCTTTGCTGGCTCTCGATCCCACGCCAGAGCCCTCAACACAGTTTCACACTCATGCAACTCAACTCCTGTATACATCCGTTGCAATCTGTTATGGATCCTGGCCAAACCCCCCCCACCCACACTTTCCCTCATCACCTCCCTTTTAATGAAGACACATTTGACCCTCCGCTTTAAGTCCAGCAATCCCAGCCCCCCCTTACTTACAGGTAACATTACCACGTCCCTTTTAATCCAATCACAGCTCGAACCCCACAAGAATTTAAAAACCTTCCTAAGTATGTTGGTTATTGCTGGCCCAGTTAATGGGAACACGGCTGCCACGTGCCATACTTTGCTATACAGTAAGATATTAATAACAATGGCACGCTGCACAAGGATCAAATGATAAGGTCACAATGCTCCCAAGCGTCCCTGAATCCTTTCTACCATCCTACTCGAGTTTTCCATGCGTGCCACAGTTAGATCGTCTGCATAAATAAGACCGCAAATTTTTAACGAATTCGCCTGCTTCCTCACAACTGCACTACCCCAATCAACCCTTCCTGCCCAAGCTCCTAACCCCATAACCATGGATTTATCTGAATTTACCCTCATACCAGTTGCCCCTGCGAACATTCGTACTACCCCATCTAATGTGTCCATTGACATCCCCTCCCTGATCAGAACAGTTGTAACATCCACATACCCAATTAAAACTGGCCAAACCCTCGCAACCTCATACCCTGGTCCCTCTACGTGACACATACGCTGCTCCACCAATCTATAAAAGGGGTCCTGTACGTACGCAAACAATAATTGTGACATAGGACACCCCTGCCTGTCCCCTACCCATTACAATCTTCCCACCCAATCGACCATTAATCTGTACCCTCGCCATTGCACCTCCATACAACGCCTCAACCCAACCCACTATTTCTTCCCCAAACCCCTGACCCCTGAGGATGGCTTTCAATGCTTTCCGATCCACTCTATCGTATGCCCCTTGCCAATCGAGCGCCACCAAACCTCCCCCCCCTTTTGCCTCCACGAAATCCCTAAGTAACCCATGCCCCTCCACCATAGACCTCCCTGGCAAACCAAACTGAGTTTTTGATGCTACCCGCCCCACCACACACTTGACCCAACTTTCCCAAAATCTTAGCAAACAATTTGTAATCTGCGCATAACAACGAGATCGCCCGGTAATCCCGAAGCGTATGCTGCCCCTTACCCTTTGGTACCAATACAACGACAGCCGTTGCCTGCTTCTCACCCAGCTCACCTCTCTCCTTCATGCAATTTAATAACCTAACCAAAAAATGCCTCATTAATTCCCAATGCTGCTGATAAAACTCTGCCAGGAGTCCATCAATTCCCGGTGCTTTGCCCTTTCGCATTCCACTTAAAGCCCTCCATATTTCCCCCTCAGTTATTTCCCCACCCAGTGCTTCCCTATCACTGTTATGCAACTTTACATACCACACTCCCACACACCTGTTCTAAAACCCCATCCTCTACCCCTTCTCGTTGCCAGTACTTCTCATACCACTTATCAGCAAACGCCCCCATTCCTTCCATAGCTTGTATGACCTGCCCCTCCCTGTACCCTCCTATCGACTCATGAACCTCCAACCATGGTATAGTCATTGCCTGCTGTCTTTGTTTCTGCCTACGCAATACGCACAATGAAGGTCTATCGCCCCATAACACCTCTTCCACCCCACCTGTACCCGCACCGCTTGGAACCTCTCATCCTGCACCTCACGCAGCCTCCCTTTAATTGCCATAATATCATCCATTGGATAAGTGCCCGCCACCGCCCCCCTCGCATAACAACCCCGTAACCTATCCTCCAAATAGTTAGCAAGCCCATATTTTAAAGAATTGATACGTTTCCCTTCCTTTACATAATATTGCTTAATCCGTTCTTTAGCCACACCATCCCACCACATCACCACATCCTCTACCCCATTTACCTCTGCACGTAACCCCTCCCACAGCGTTGCAAATCCCTCTATCCCCTCCTCATCACCTAACACACTTGTATTTAACTTCCAATAACCCCTAGAAATACCTGCTAGTGACTCCCACCCCACCTCTGCTACTACCGCCCGATGATCCGAATAAGCTACTTCTATTGTACGGAAAAAAATGTCAACCAAACCCCTTGAGATATATACAGCCTATCCAACCTAGCCGCGTAACCCCGTCTTACAAAAGTGTGCTCTACCTCCCTCGCCCCTCCTCCAACCGCATCCCGCAACTGAATATCCCTCAAAAGATCTCGCAAGGCCGCCGACACGTGCCCCGCCCCTTTTGGTTCCACGTCAGCCCTCCTAATAACGCAGTTCCAGTCCCCACCTATGATGGCCACCGCAGGTAAACCACGTAAGAAGAAAACTAGTTCTTCACATACAAAATCCCTTTTTACCCTCACATCATTTTCTGCTGGTGCATACACACTTACAAAAGATACCCTCTGTCCCATCCACCACCCATCCATGCGCAATACTCTTCCCCCCCCTCCCCCCTCACATTCTTAGCGACACAAACGGGCTCGCCTCCTGATCAATATAACCCACACCACCTTTCAGACGTACAGATGGCAGAGTCATGACCCAAAACCCTTCCACCTCGAGCACTCTTCCCTCCTTGAAATTGTGTTCCTGCAGGAACACTACATCCACCCTATATTTATACAGAAACATTCGAAACCATTCCCTCTTCACACTATTACACAGTCCATTTACGTTCACAGTCAAACACCTAAGGCCTCTTTATAGTTTCCAACCCTTCCTCCTCGCTTCATTCATCCCAGGGCCTCCTGCCCCAGAGCCAGCACAAGGCTTCACACCATCAACCCCCCCCCCCTTTTTGCGATGCCTCTTATCGTGACTACCTCGACAGTGCTCTTCCTTCCTCCCAGACCTCTGCGCCGGCGTCAGGACATCATCTGAGTCTGACGCCGCCGCTCTCTTCCTCGTGATGCCCTCCACATCCATGTTATCTAATGAGGTTCCCTCACGATGTATCTCAACCTCCACCACCCCTCGTTCCACAGCACACGGCGAGAAATCACGCTTACTAATTGGCCCGTTAACCCTGCTATGGTTTTTATCATTACATTCCTCTACACGTCTACAGGCAACGCCATGCCTCTCACCAGCTCAGGAACAACATCCTCTGCAGGCGGCGTCAATGTCCTTAACACTTCCTCTAGAGCCTGCACCTTCTCCTGCACTTGCACTTCTGTACTTTTCCCTTGCTTAGTAACAGATCCTTTTACGTCACAGCTTACCTCACACACGCCAGTCTCCTCTTTGGAATCCTCCACCTCTTCACTCCACAAGCGCCCAAGCCCTTGCTTTCGCGTGGGGCTCTCAACAGCTATCACGCTGGTAACTGGTGCTTCACCAGTTTGTGCAGGCGCCCTCCTCAGCTTCACACACGCTGCCGCCATATGGTCGTACGCCCCACATATTCTGCACGTACGTCTCTGTCTGGCATACGATACCATAACTTGCGTCCTGAAGTCCTCCAACACGACATAAGACGGTATGGGATGTCTCAGAGTCATCTTCAGGGAAAAGGTTCCCTCCAGACGGCCCATGTAAGCACCTGCCGTCCACTTGCCTTGTTGTGCCAGATGTACGGTCCCATATGCCTCAAAAACATTCCTGATGTCAGCCTCAGATACGTCGAGATACGTCGATCAAACGCACCTTCACAGCTGGAGTAGCGTCAAGACTCACGTCTTGGAATCTCGTCACCAAAGACTCGTATACGGACGTGGAATTCAGTTTAACGAAGATACTGTAAGCCCCACTCAGGGCTACACCATACACCTCATCGTCTTGGATTCCATAGGTCTCCCTAATGATTGTTGGGAGTAATACCTGCGCTGAAGAGGGTGAAATCGCCCCACGAAGCAGCTCAATACCAATGGTATTTACACGTCTCCTCACACTCAGCGCCATGTTGATACAAGGTAGCTCGCCTGAAAACAGCAGAGGGGTGCAGAGCACAACCTCACTCGACCGTGGTCAGGCAGCGAATCCCCCGATTAGATACATGGATGTATGTCAGCAGTAAGGTAGGTAGACTGAGCAGCTCTCTGCTAGGTCTACCTTCTTCACTGTTCACCTAGCAGTAAGTAGGTACCTGGGTGTTAGTGGACTGGTGTGGGATGCATCCTGAGACAAAATTGGCCTAATTTGTGGAAAATGCTCTTCATAACAAGGATCTTTCTATATAGTAGTATGTCACTGATGTCAGCTATGGTCTGTATATCTTGTACATGTACTTGTAGAAATAAAGATTATTTTTATTATTATCATTATCAGTGAAAAGATCATAGTGGACAGTACTGACCATTTTCTCTGATAACCGCATCAAAGAAAACGGCTAAGCCGAGTCAGAATGATGGGAAACTATACTGTCTGCGTAAGATCTTAAAATAGGGTAGGCACGCCTCTGGCAAGACAGTGATGGAGTGAATGATGATAAAAGTGTTTCCTCATTTTTGAGTTACCCTGCCTTGGTGGGAAACGGCCGATGTATTAATAAAATAATAATAATAATAATAATAATAATAATAATAATAATAATAATAATAACAATAATTGTGGAAAATACTGTATATTTTCCGAAAATACGGTAATTTATAGGTAAATAGATGCCCTATATTGTATTTAATAAAAGGGTATTTTTAAAAGAAAAGACACTCGCCATTTTGTTTGAATTGGACACTAACGGTAGTGTATAATGGGAAGAATTTTTCGTGTTCTAGAGGTTAAAATTGGGTTGATACCTCTCAAATAGGAGGCGAAATTGTTGGACATGCATTCCTGCATAACTTGAGATATCAGGCGACTGGACAAGACAGCTCCAGGAACCTCAGATAAGTCTTATGTTGTAACTCTGGCCAGTGTTATTTTCATAGATGGACAGTGAGGTTTTCTGAGTATGATACAACTTAATCTCCAGTTAAACTGGTGAGTGATTTTTAAGATATTCTCCTTCTGTTATGTATATGTGTATCTATAATAAATTATTATTTTTAATATACAGTCCACAAATTTATATATTTACCAGAACTCCTGGTGATATATATTTCATTTATAATTAATAGGTCCAGAGCAACTTGTGGATATGACAGTGGTAGGTATCGAAGGGGGACATTTTTTGCGACCTAGGTGTCCCAAATTCCTACTTGTCTAACTGATAAATAATAATTATCTTTGTTCATTTACTGTTATGTACATAATGATACATTCAGATAAATGTAATTTTCCACATTTAATTTGCCCGTTGGTCCTTCTTGAACCGGAGGTAATTAGTGAAGTCATTAATTAGTTAATTACTTAATAATTATCTGTGAAATGACAGAAGGAGGTGGAAGTTAAGTTCACAAATTTACTGAATGTGTAGTGGATTATAATTATTACAATATTAATTTTGATGTCAAGTCTGGCTAAGTTTATATTAATTTGTATAATATTAATTTGATAAGACAATTCTGGCCAAGATTTATATCAGTGTATGTGTAATTGATAAGAAAAGTGTGTCTAAAGATTATATTGTGTATAATAATTTTGCTTTGCCAAATTCTGGCAAGGATTTATTAATTTGTATAATATTAAATTTGATGAGCCAAGTTTGTATTAATGTACATTTAAAATTTATATTTACATGTAATTGCTAAGCTCAAGTAGCTAGGATTTATTCAAAGGTAAGTTGTATCAGTGTTGTAAGTTGTACTCAGTGTTATTAATTGAGTTGAATTTAATACATTGCATCATGGCTGAAAATGAGGAAATTAATATAGAAGACAAACATTGAATATAGAGCAAAAAAGCATCACTGCAAGCTAGAAAAGGGCATGTAACAAAAGCATACAATAAATGTTTGGAATTAATTAATCAAGAAACTGTGAATATTGATGATTTAAAATTGTATTTAGATACTCTGGGTAATAGATATGATTCATACAAATTATATTACAACAAATATGAAGGAGATTTGTTAGTAAACTGTGTAGATGAGACTGAAGTAGATCTTATGATTAATCTGTATTATGAATTAGAGAAAAAGATTCTTGTAAAAGTCAGGCCTTGAATAAATTAAAATGTGTAAACCAGGCAGTTAATCAGTCTGCTCCAACAAATAATATGTCTTCTCCAAAACTCCCAGAATTATGTTTACCTGTGTTTAATCCTGGAGAAAATTGGGAGGAATTTTGGTCAATTTTTAAAGCAGCTGTGCATGACAGGAGTGACCTAGCCTGTGTAACTAAATTATTTTACCTCAAAGGACAGGTAAGAGGAGATGCTCACATACTCATACAAGCCTTTCCCAATGTAGATGACTCTTACAAGGAAGCAGTTGACTTGTTGAATGTCACTTATGGTAATATATAACAAAGTAGGTTGGATCTAGTGAATATCATTGTTAATTTAAAATCTCCAGATCACACTTACAAAGGTTTACAGCAGTTTAGAGTTAAACTGGAGAGCACTCTCAAAACTTTAAGTAATAATATATCTGAATGAATCAGACTGGTTATTGAGTGCCATAGTACAGAATAAATTAAACTATAAAACACTTGAATGGATCTCGAATAAATATCACAAGGGTTATTTTGGTCTGGAGGAAATAAGACTAGGTCTACAAGAATTAATTGTGCAGTTGCAGACCAGCCAACCAAACTCATTTTTAAAGATGCAACACATGATAACTCTGAGGTATCTGTCAGTTTCACAAAGGGAAAAATTATCCCAATAGTAATAATCAATTTTCATTTCCTAAAAAGAGTTGCATAGGTGCATATCAAGTAGCAGGAATCAGAAATAATGATTCTCTACAAGGTAAGAAGAATAAGTAACCCTTCTAAGGGTAGCCCAGTTAATAAGAAACCAGTCAAAAGAAAAGAGAGATTGTCTTTTCTGCAAGGGGTATACTCATTTTTTTAAGAATTGCAATGCATACATTCATGGAATGATAAAGTTGAAGATTGGAGGAACTTGACAGATGTATCAGGTGTTTGGGGTAATCACAATGTAAAGGATTGTCATGCCAAATTAAACAACTGTTATCAATGTCACAAAGGAAGACACCATATAGTCATGTGTAAAGGTCTATATGATAATGTTGATAATAATGATAATGTTGACAATCCTGACACAACAGTAGCTAATGTAAAAATTTCTGCTAATATTAATAATGATGGTTTTGCTTAAGTAGCCTTACCTGTGTTACAGGTAAAAGTTGATGATAAAAGGCATAATTCAAAAATTAACTGCATTATTAGACCAGGGATCCTAGCGTACTTTCATAAAACGTAAATGTCTTGATGGTATGAAAGTACAGATGGGAGATCCCACAACTTTAAAATTATCTGGTTTTCTCTCGGATAAAAGGGCTCATTGTATGACACTGTTTATGTAACTGTCAGGTTGGGCAATGAGAAAAAATGTGTTAATGCGTAATTGTAGATAGACTTCCAGATAAAATATCTACAGTAGGGCTTAGTAAGCTACAGAAAGACTTTCACATAATGTAAATTTAGCACCTTCTGGTGTAAGTGATGATTCTGTAGGCCCAATAAATATTTTGATAGGTAGTGACTATTATGCCTCCATTGTAAAGGTATGGTAAAGAAATGTGGTGTACCCTTTTGAAGACTGCAGGAGCCATGTAATCTATGGTAGGATTCCTCGTAATAATAATTCATGACTAGAGGAAACAACAAATACCATAACTGTGTGTCTTACTCATGAAATCGTACCCCAGTATAATTCTTCCATAGAGGATGGTGTTGAGCCAGTGCATAAATTGTGGGAATTAGACAGCATTGGAATAAATGTAAATGAAGAAAGTCCAGACGATTCTTTTACTCAGGAACAATACCTGAGAGATGTAAAATTTGAATCTGGACATACTGGGTACGACTTCCGTGGAGACTGAACCATCCAGAATTGCCCACTAATTACAGAATGGCATATGGACAGTTAAAAGCTCAGCTCCACGAACCGAGTAACACACCAGAATTGTTAACTGCCTATAATGATATAATTGCTGAGCAGTTAATTAATAACTTTATAGAAGAGGTACCTCCTGAGCAAGCCAAAATTTATGGTCACTATTTGCCACATCACAGAGTGAAGAAGGATTCTAAGGCCACTCCTCTGAGAATTGTGTTTAATTGTAGTGCCAGGAGTAACAAAAATATACCTAGTTTAAATGACTGTTTGATGACAGGGCCGTTGTTGACGGAAAAATTAGGAGATATCTTAATAAATTTCAGAGTGAAGCACGATGCCTTTACTGCTGACATAAGTAAAGCTTTCCTAAGAGTGGGTTTACAAGAGGCTGACCGGGATTGTACCCGCTTCTTATGGCCTGAGAATCCTAGTGACCCACTTAGCCCTCTGAAAACCTTTCGCTTTAGGAGCATATAATTTGGTGCTACATCCAGTCCGTTCCTACTTCAAGTGACGATAAATGCACACCTTAAATGTATGGAAAGTTCATTGAGTAAATAATGAGCGAACAATTTTATGTGGACAATTTCCTGGGTGTGACGTCAACTGAAGAGGAATTGTTAATGACTTATAGAGAGGCTAATAAAATAATGCAAGGTGCAAATATGCCTCTGAGGGAATGGAATATTAAATCGTCCAAATTAAAGGACAAAATAAGTGAAGATTTCCCTGGAGATGAAGTGCCAAAATGTAGTAATGTATTGGGTTTAACTTGGGATACTGAGAGAGATTTGTTAATGTTAAAAACCTAATAATTACAGTATGCCCAATAAATTAACTAAGAGAGTTTTGCTTGCTGAAGTTTCCAAATTGTTTTGATCCACTAGGTTTAGTGTCACCCTTACTATAGAGGGAAATTTATTAATTCAGGAAGCATGGAAACTTAATG
>NC_069455.1:8677529-8702720 GCF_026875155.1 Cherax quadricarinatus
AGTTATATATGCCTAAACTATATGAAGTGACTCTACGATATTCAAAAGGCTGCAGTCAGAATGATAAATTCCCACTACAGGCAGCACACTCCACCAATATTCAAAACTCTAAACCTACTCACCATACAAAACATCCATACTTATTACTGCACCTATTACATACATAGAACACTTAACTCTGATATAAACCCTCCCCTCAAACATCTTACCAACCTCAAGAGAACACATGACCATAACACAAGGCACAGATCACTCTTTGATGTTCCTCGTGTCCATCTCACACTATGCAAAAACTCAATGCACATAAAAGGCCCTAAAATCTGGAATTCATTACCTGTGAATATAAAAGAAACACTGTCTGTTTATAAATTCAAGTCTCTTCTCAAAAATCACTTACCCACCACTAGATAAATACTGAATAATTGCATCTCATAAATTGTACCTCATAAATGTTTCTCATTATTGTATCTCATAAATGTCTAACCTGTGACCCAATCAAACTTTGTTATTTTTTAATTACATTACCTAACAGAATACTCCATTCTACTGAATACACAGTAACACAGTAAATAACCATAAGACCTGTTTTGTAATACTCATTTGTGCTAAATTGTTATCTGTTTACAATAATGTTTTTACCACTGAATACATCATTGCTTAGTTAATCTTAAGTTAATTTTAAGCTGCCCATAATGCTCAGCATACAAGGGGCTCTGGCATGTTGCACTGTAATAACTGTATTCCTTTGAACTTCTCTGTATCATGTTCAAATAAATAAATAAATAAATAAATGTACAGTAAGTGCACTACCATGGGAACGATAAGAGAGTCATAGCATTCACAGTGTCATGGTGCGCAGTAGGGAGTGGTTGAGTCAACACTAACTGCTTAAGCTAACTGTTAGTAACTGTATAGAGCGTGCCTGGAAGTATTGTGTTCAGCTGCGTCAAACACGGCCGTGTGAGTGTTTGAACAAGCTAGTGGTGCTTTGCGGAGGCTGGAGGATAAGTAGGGGATCATGGTAAGGCTACCTGTGCTGCCGTTATTTTAATTATTACTGCTACTATCGCTTCCTGTTATTCACTGCTACTATTAGTTACCATTATTACTACTCTTCCCCACATTTAACTGCAGTATCTTAAACATACTTGCAGACGATGTTGCTATGTTTGGCGTGGGTGCTGACGATGACTGTGAGAAGCGAGGCCCAGATCTCCAACTCCCCAGGGTCTGTGAATCCCCCGAGGGGCGAGCGAGGAGCTCTTGAAGGCGGAAGAACCGAAAGTTTTGCTTCAGGGTCTTTGGTGGGTGACCAGTATGCTGGAGACGCCGGCAGTAGACGTTCAGATGGCGTCCCTCTGGTTCATCATCCTGCAGAGGGCGCCGTGGGTAGCGTCCTGGAGAGTCTGTTTGACCTTGGACTGAGGAGTCTTGAGAAGCAGAAGGCTAAAGAACAGGAAGAAGAAGCACTGGTTGAAGACATTGTGAAGTTAGGGTTTGACAGTTCGATCTCGATGTCCTCAGGCCTTGGTGGCTCTACCTCGATGTCCTCAGGCCTTAGTGGCTCTACCTCGACGTCAGTTGAGCCGTCAGGCTATGTCGATGGCCAGAAACCGTCACCTTTGCTTCGCTTCTTGAAAGGCCTTAGAGAAAACGCTTGGCAACAACTCAAATCAATGGCTCTCAGCTACATAACACTACTAAGTCGAGAATACGAGAGGCAGGACCTGCAGGAGAAGCTGCCTCTTGATCTGATCAAGAATATGGTCAACTTCGGAGACGGAGTGAACTTCCTCCACATCCTTAGCAAGAGAGTGGACCCGGGGCTGACCGAGCATGTAATCCATCAACTGAAACCAATGCTGGTGAACCTCAGTGCCAGTACGGGTCTTCAGGAAGGAGGAACTTCTTTCTTCAAGAGGCTTGTAAGGACCATAGCACTGAAGAGCATTCGCGAGTTCACTACCCATGTGTTGGGCGTTACCAGACGGTACTTCACAGAGGAGGACCTCAAGGACTACAAGGACTACCTTGCTTTAAGCTTTCCTGCGGCCAAGGCAGGACTGGACCTAATACTCAACATGCCACTTAAGTCTCAAGTAAGCTCCGGAGGTAGGTTTTTAGTAGGCACGCAACTCTATGGCACAAACAGTGGCTACAATGCCAATAGGGCAGGGCATGGTGGCTATGACAGTGGTGTAGGTTATGGCGCCCAAAATCCCTATGGAACCAGCTATAACTATGGTGTTTACATGGACCCATACCTGGTCTTGGGCAGCCTCGGGGCAGCGGCTCTGTTGTCTCTCTTGGTCTTCAAGGTTATGGCTTCCATCAGTACCACCAAAGCTCGCAGCCTTCCTGAGAACTTCGACACTGACATGATAGACACCTTCAGCACCCTCTACACCGTTCTTGACAACGCAGACGATAAATACAGGCATAGAAGGTCGTCTCCCACCACCATGGACGACTCTGACGACCTGATCCACGGGATCAACTCCCTCTGGAGGGAACACCAAAATGACTTCGGCTGTGTCAGGTGTTCACTCTTCAGGTCGATTGTAGCACCCGGGTTCACAAGACACAATGTAGGAAAGGACCTGGCTTTGTAAGTGAAGTTCTGGCTTAGAAAAGCATTTTTATGGTTACAATCTTATATTGTAATTTAGGTATCGATATACTCTCCATCAATGACATTATAATTAATTTTATTATTATTATTGGAAATAAATTTCTGAGAATGTTTGTATTTACAGAGTTGGTGTTGCACACATGCTGGGCACTGAGAGGTCAGGTCAACTGGTAGATGAGGTCGCTGGCCTCGTTATGGAGGGCAAACCTGTCACCTGTGAACGGGAGATCAACACCTGTGTTCTTAAGTGACCTCCAAGAAAACACCTGCGTCTCCAAGGGGACCTCCAAGACAGCACCAGCATCTTCAAGGACCCTTCAAGGCAACACCACAGGGTCTTTCAAGCTCCCCTACGAGAGAAGCTAGCGTCTTATAGGAACTTTTAAGAATTCAGCGTAAGACTAATGCTGCAAGTTCAGTGCAACCCAGCATTTTAACACTAATATTCTTGGTCACACCCGCAGGTCTCACACCTCTAGGTCTAGGCACCAAGCAGTGACCCAGAGTACCTCGTGAGTCACCTGTCACATCACCAAGTGCTCCACGTATCACTTCACCAAGTGCACCCACCTAAGGCTGTCACCACTTTCATTATTAAATCAAAACATCATTTAAATATAGGCCATTTGCAGCAATAAAGTCTTTTCACACAGACGAGGCTACACACTTGTCTAGACACTCTCAGGAGCACATTATGGAGACAATGAACACTTGGTACCAAAGAACAAAAGGCACAATACCGTGACTGGAACGATACACAAATAACCCGCACATAGAAGAGAGGAGCTTACCACGAAGTTTGGGTTCGACTTGGACCATTTACAAGTCGTCTTGTAAATGATCCAAGTCGGACCCAAACGTCATGATAAGCTTCTCTGTCCTATGTGAGGGATATTTGTGTATTGGTACTCAACTTTTACACCGTATATTGTACTCTCTGCTGTCATTGATATCACATTTACTCGAAATGAAATACTTAGTAAAGTAAGAAAAGAGGGCATTAAATACTGTACCAAAAAAAAAAAATTAAATACTGTACCCAAAAAAAATCGTTTTCCTTTTTGGGGGGGGGGGGGGGAGGGGAGAATGATGAAATAATAATGATGATTATTATAGCGTTTTATAATGTACTGGGAGAGGCACTTATCACTGCAATGAAACCAGTTAACCAACACTCCTGAAGTTTACCTGGGGAGGGTTTTGGGGGTCAGCGCCCCCGCGGCCCGGTCTGAGACCAGGCCTCATGGTGGATCAGGGTCTGATCAACCAGGCTGTTACTGCTGGCCGCACGCAAGCTGACGTACGAACCACAGCCCGGTTGGTCAGGTACTGACTTTAGGTGCTTGTCCAGCGCCTTCTTGAAGACAGTCAGGGGTCTATTGGTGATCCCCCTTATGTATGCTGGGAGGCAGTTGAACAGTCTTGGGCCCCGGGCACTTATTGTGTTGTCTCTCAGTGTACTCGTGGCGCCTCTGCTTTTCATCGGGGGGATGTTGCATCTCCTGCCGAGTCTTTTGCTTTCATAGGGAGTGATTTTCGTGTGCAGATTTGGTACCAATCCCTCCAAGACCTTCTAAGTGTATATTATCATGTATCTCTCTCGCCTGCGCTCAAGGGAATACAGATCAAGGACCTTCAACCGTTCCCAGTAGTTTAGGTGCCTTATCGTACTTATGTGTACCATGAAAGTTCTTTGTACACTCTCTAGGTTTGCAATGTCGCCAGCCTTGAAGGGGGCCGTTAGTGTACAGCAGTATTCCAGCCTAGATAGCACAAGCGATTTGAAGAGAATCATCATTGGCTTGGCGTCCCTAGCCTTCAAGGTTCTCATTATCCATCTTATCATTTTCCTAGCAGATGAGGTAGATACATTGTTGTGGTCTTTGAAGGCGAGATCGTCTGACATTAACACTCCCAGGTCCTTCACATTACTTTTCCACTCTATTGTATGGTTAGAATTTGTGGTATACCCTGACACATTTTTAATTTCTTCAAGTTTTCCATATCTGAGTAGTTGAAATTTCTCCTCGTTGAACTTCATATTGTTTTGAGTGGCCCATTTGAAGATTTGGTTGATGTCCGCTTGGAGTCTCGCAGTGTCTTCGATGGAGGTCACTGTCATGGTAATCCGGGTGTCATCTGCAAAGGAAGACACGGAACTATGGCTTCATCTTTATGTCAGAAATGAGGATGAGGAATAGAATGGGAGCGAGTACTGTGCCTTGTGGAACAGTTTTTCACCATGGCTGCCTCAGACTTTACTCTGTTTACTATTACTCTTTGTGTTCTATTTATCAGGAAGTTGTAGATCCATCTACCAGCTTCTCCCGTTATTTCTTTATCACGCATTTTGTGCGCTATTACACCATGGTCACATTTGTCGAAAGCTTTTGCAAAGGAGCTGTGAATCGACCCCTTCAACCACACATAGGTGAGTACAAAGATATTCCTCCTACGAAGATAAAAAAAAACTGAAGAGCAAGACGGCAACACTTGACCAGGAGTTGTCAGTTAGTTGTTGTTTGCATAAATTTCAGTCGAGTTTAGACATTGATACGATATGTAATAAGAGATTTGGACATGTTCTTGAGGTTTAAACATGATTTATATGATCAGAGATAAAATAGAGGTTTAGAAACGACTGAAGATGATAATAATGATATAATTGGTAAAAAAATAAAATGTCAACACTCCATGAAAAGTTTTTAATTAGTAAACATCGATATAATTTTCAGGCGATTTAAAGCATTATTGACAAATATTATGAGCGATTTATGCATGCTCTTAAAGTTTTGAATAAATTTAGAAAGTTAGAAGTAAATTTTGAAGTTAAAAATTGGATTAAAAATGGCTATTAATTATGATTAGATAAAAAGAAAAAAGATGGTGGCAACACTCCGCTCAGTTTCCAGTTAGTAAATATCGGGATGATTTTTTTATGCTGGTACTGGCTCCTTAAATTTTCTCATTCACCTGCTGACGTAGGTCAGCGAGGGACGTGTTCTTTTGCTCTCTGCTGACATTCTCTGTAGATATCAGCCGCTGACAGTAGAAAATATATTAACTTAGACAGGATTGTCGCTTCACCTCACTTCTGACAGTGTAAATACGACAGACATCAAAGGACTAGACAGCGCACATAGAGGCTATCTGTTGAGGACTATCGCCTATCTCCACCGAGGCTGTCTGCTAAGGACTATCTGCTGAAGACTGAGGCGATGACAGTATAACAGAAAGTTCTCTCAACATAGGAGATTGTTCACTACGTGATCTACTACGAAGTGTCTTAAATCTTCCTACTGAGAAAAAGAAATACTCTCTTCCCACTGTGGAAAGAAAGGTTCAGATTGTTAACCCACTGTGGAGTGAAAAGTTCTGATGGTTGCCCCACTGTGGAAAGATCTTGAATGTCGACCCACTGTTGAATTTTGTTGTGTGTGTCGAGCCATTGCGGAAACAGGAAGTTAGAAAACGGGAGGCTAGTAAACAGAAAGCTAGTAAACAGGAAGGTAGGAAATAGGAAGCTTGTAAACAAAACGCTAGGAAACGGTAGATAGGAAGCAGGGAGACGACAGGCAACAGAGGAGTGCAAGGAAACGGAGGATCTAGGAAGCAGAACATGTAAGAAAATAGTGTTGAGAAAATAATGCTAGTGAGATATTGATGATAGAAAAGAGTGCTAGGAAAGAGGTGGTTTTAGTAAACATTGCTAGGAAAGAGAAATAGGTAACAGGGCAAATTTACGTAAATGTGAAAGGGTGATCTGTCAGAGGATTTGAACGGATTTATAGTACCATCCACCAGGTGTCATCCACCAGGTGTCATCCACCAGGTGCCATCCACCAGGTGCCATCCACCAGGTGTCATCCACCAGGTGTCATCCACCAGGTGTCATCCACCAGGTGCCATCCACCAGGTGTCATCCACCAGGTGTCATCCACCAGGTGCCATCCACCAGGTGCCATCCACCAGGTGTCATCCACCAGGTGTCATCCACCAGGTGCCATCCACCAGGTGCCATCCACCAGGTGTCATCCACCAGGTGCCATCCACCAGGTGTCATCCACCAGGTGCCATCCACCAGGTGCCATCCACCAGGTGTCATCCACCAGGTGCCATCCACCAGGTGTCATCCACCAGGTGTCATCCACCAGGTGTCATCCACCAGGTGTCATCCACCAGGTGCCATCCACCAGGTGCCATCCACCAGGTGTCATCCTCGTCTTCTAAAATGCTTCACAAATGCACAATAAAACAGGTTAGCAAAATAGACTTTTATTTGTTCTAAAATCTGGGTAAGTGAAAAAAATAACTAATGTGGGTTTAGCGCTTAAACTATCTGATTAATGGGAGTTTAAAGCCTATCTACTACACGAGGGTCATTAAGGCTGCACCTCACCTGTATACCACCAGCCAAGAATACTTTGATATACACAAGTGTATATCTATACTGATAATCATACACGTGTATAAATCGTACATAAAACTAAGGTAAGATTTGTCCACCCGTTTACAAAGTAATCATAATCATTATCATTTAATAATAAAAATTAAGAAAAATTTCAAATAAAATGGCTCCTGACTGCGCTCCTTGAGTCTAGTGACTTGAGAAAAAGAGGGGCATGGTTCATACGGGTTTTCTCAATTTTGATGCTGTTTTTGCAGTTGACCCGGAGTATTGTCTTTACGTGATGCTGTTGAAGGATTGGAACTATCCACTCTCTTTCCTTGGATCAAACCTGATCATCTGCCGTTCTCCAGGCTCTGTACTACTACTACTATTACTGCTACTACTACTACTATAACTACTACTTCCATTTCTACTACTACCATTGCCACTACCATAGCTAATTACTACTACTAGAGTACTACCACTACTACTACTACTACTACTACTACTACTACTACCACCACTACTGCTACGACTACTACTACTACAACTTCCAGCTGTGTTCCCTTGCCCTGATTTAAGTGGATCAAGAAGTGACCCAGGCAATATCCATACACAGCTTCAAGAAAAGGTATGGTAGGAAAGATCAATAATCAGTAATCCTATATCAACATGGTTAAAGTGGCAGGACCAGGAGCTATGGTTCGACTCTCGTAAACACACTGACAATTGCTCAAACTCCTTTGCCTCTCTACCGCCAGTCTTGCATGACCTTTGAGTATCTCTGACGTTTTGACTGTCTCGTCTGCTGGTATAAGCTTTTAGTGTACTCACCTAATTGTGGTTGCAGGGGCTGATTCATAGCTCCTAGCTGTGTGTGTGTGTGTGTGTGTGTGTGGTGTGTGTGTGTGTGTGTGTGTGTGTGTGTGTGTGTGTGTGAGTGTATGCATCATCTACCAGTCTACCAGCGTTGAATGACCCGAAGGCATTTAGCGATTTCCATAAACCAAACAGTAAAACTACAATAGACAACTGTAAACAATAGCAAAACGACAGTAAACAATAGTAAAACGTCAGTAAACAACAGTATAAGACAGTAAATTCAACAGGAAAACAACAGCTCATGAGCCTAGAAGCAGCCATGAACAACAGAGCATCGATAGTGCCTTTTTTTTTTAAAACAAACCAGGAACGGGTTTAAGTCGACCTGGATCCTCCTTCAATCCTGTTCAACTTATACAGGCGCTGGGAGTATAGACTCCTGGAACGTTGTTTACCCTTGAGGCACGAGCCCAGTTACTTATAGCGGACCATCCAGCTAGCCTACCTACCCTTCCAGCTATCCTCGCAGCTACCTAGCCAGTTACGTAGTCCCCATGGTCTAATGGTGCCACTGAGGGGCTAGAGGCAAGGGTTATTGGATTGGGTAATGAGGTTAGGGGGTAGAGGGAACGGTACGAGGTGATGTCCTAAGAGACTGGGTGAGTCGTGGTGGAAGGTGTTATATCTGATTTGAGAGAGAATGGCAGAGAGACAGACACACAGAACAGGTGAACTGACACAAACACGAACTCTAGAATGTGAGTATAAAAAATATTTACTAAGGATACGTTTTGCCCAGGAAGCATCTTCGGTTTGGTAAAGAAGCCCCTGGTAAATGTCTGAATACTCATATAGATGTTTCTCTCACGGACCTGTCATTGTTAATGGACAGGTTTAACGAGGAACAGAAAATACAGACAACAGCTCTGGAGGAACATTACAGCAAACTGCAAAGGTAATCCAGATGTAGATCCTAGTGGAGGAGCTCATTGTGAGAAATGACAAAACATATACACTGAGAGGTGCATGTTTCTCAACGTATATTTGCTGAGAGTTCAACTTTAATCCCTATTTAAGGGATTAATGTATTCATGTTTGGTGGTAAATAGGTTACATGCAGCCTCATTAAAACAACCATAGTCGATAGGCTTTAAGCCCCAGTTACCAACCTTCAGTGTGAGAAGTCTGTTAGTCGAGAGTGTGTTCGACAAGATTAAAACAGCAGTATAGGTGGTGGTCAGGCTTCGTTTAGATTAAGTGTATATATGTGTGTAGCAGGTCAGTGTAGCAGTCCCAAGACAGAAAACAAACCATGGTCAGTTATGTAGGAGAGATGATAAACACACTTCGCAGAGAGCAGCAGATTGCAGGTATAAAGAATTAGCACTACAGACATGTATAGGGAGTGCGCAAAACAAATCACTGTGAGATAAACAAAGAAATTCTAAGCGCTATCGTGATTTCTCACAGTTTCCAAAAACCTGATAATATGAGAAATCACGAAAGCGGTTTTAATTTCACATTTTTTTTCATAGTGGTTGTTTTGCATATTGTGATATCACCTGTTTACTGTGATCGTATTGTGTGTATATGGAGTGTAAGCACATTGTAACCATGATCGGCAGCCTTTAAAAAAATCCTGCAATCAAATAATGATGATTTGTAAATTCAAAGTGTTATTTCTCTTATACTGTGCAAAGATAGCATAGAAACACAGACTCTCAGTTAAGGTACAGACTTCTGTGCAATGAAACAGTCAGCAATGGAGTTGATATTGCTAGTGACTAGTCAACTATTTGGGTTGTAATATACTGTGTGTATGGTGTTATGGCCACTCAGAGGAGGAGTGGCACTGATCCTCTTCGGAAAATCTGATTTTATTCCCCACTCGTCCATATTTCTTCTCTTTAGTCTACTGCAAAGTAAGTATAATGTTATAATCTACCTCTTCACCAGTTTTATTTTCCTGGTTGACAGGTTTCAGCGTGGAAGGTGGTGTTAGTGGTGTTAGCGGCGCTGGGAGGTCCCTGTTCAGCGTACAGTCCGCTAGGCGTTCTCTCCTCCCAGCCGGGGTCTCTAGCAGAACTGAGAAACCGCTTGTCAAGCAGTCCCGATGCTAGGAATGGCGCCAGTCCCCTGGTGATGATGGTGCTGGGGAAAGGAGCCTCTGGGAATACCAGTAGTCCCAGGGTAAGCGGTACTGGGAGTCCCAGTTCAGACTCCTTCGGAGACATCTTGACTAGTACTCTCAGTGGTGAGGATGGTACTGGTATCCTGGAAAGCTTTTCACTGGGAGAGACATCGCTTCCATATACCATTCCCGGTACATTTACTACCCAGTACTTCTCTACCAGTACTTCCAAGAACTCAGATAGTACTAGTACTCCAAAAAGCTTGGTACTGGAGGAGAAAGTATCTTCAGATGCTGGTTCCAGTACGCCCAATACCCGGTACTTCTCCAGCAGCACTACTAAGAGCACTGGTGTTACCAGTATCCCAGGAAGATCGGTACTAGGAGGAGAATCGTTTACAGACATTAGTCAGGCCACATCAACCTCCCGGTATCCCTCTACCAGTGCCCCCAGTAAAACAAACGCTATAATTTCTCTTCTAAGTTTCGTTCTTGGTGACGAGACAGCTTCAGTGAAAGACAGTTTCCCGGTTCAAACCCGGGTTTCACCCAACTCCCGCAAATCCCATACCCCGTTACAAAATAACGAAATCCACTACCAGCTCCCCCCAAACCCCACAAAAAGGATGGGTAGTTCTTCAAACGGGGGCATGGGCCGAATCGAGGACCCAACTCTTTCACCAAAAAGGTTTAAAGGGGAGAATCGACATGAAAAACCCCGCACCATTTAAAGGTATTAAAAAAGGGAGCTAAATTTCCATGACTTTTTTTACCACTGGTCCCTTTGGGAAAGGAGGGTCCAAAGGGGAAGGGAAAATGACTTTGAAGGTCACCCTCCCTTTTGGAGTACCTCGAGGGAAAACAGAGGGCCCGGGGGCGCAGTTCAAGTCGATGGCTCTATTTATTTGGGAATTGGTTTGGCCCCCAACGGGTAGGGAAGTCCAACCCCCTGAGGGAAAAGGGCTGCCGTGGATTTGATCAAAAAGGAACTCGATCTCGGGATGGTAAATTTCCCTTTCCCCACGTGGGGGGGAAAAAGGGGGGTTTTGACCCAGGGCAAACCCGGGAAAACATCGCCGCCCAATTTCCCGCCGCTCTTGGGGACACTTCGAGGCTCGGGCCGCTGGAAGAATGCTGGGGGGTTTTAGCGCCCGCAAACCCATTGGGGGGCATCTTTAAAAGACGGGGCCCTTTGGGAAGGGGGGGGAAAAATTCCCCCAGTTTTTTCAAAACACGGCAAAGGGGCCCCGGGGAAACCGTTTTTTTACGAGGGGAACTTGAGAATTAAAGGGAGGGGTTTGGGAAAAAGGGACCAGCCCCCTGGCGGGCCAGAGGACTCGATCTGATATTTAAAGGGAAACCATTCTCCCCTAGAACCCCGGCCCGGTCGTTCCATAAAAAAACAAAAATGGGTGGTTCAGCGCCCAAACGACGGCCCAAAGGGGGAAACGGGCGATTTTGGGCAGAAAGGGTTTCCTAAAAACAACCCTTTCTCCTCCAAAGGGGATTTCCCTCTATGGCTCTACAGCAGGAACCAATCCAATAATGGGTTTACACCCCAAGAACCCCTTGACCCTTCCCTTTCTTCGGGGGCCTGGGAGCTGCCTTCCCCTTATTTCCGGCCTTCGCGTCCTCGTGACGACAAAGGGCCGGTAAAAGCAGCAACGCCGCTCTGACCTTCAGGGACCTTGGGAACCCCGGGCCCGTCGCCCAAACCTATCTATCCAGGCTGGAGGGCGGGAGACAAGCCGGGAGCGAGGGGGGTCGTCCCCTTTTGCCCCTGGACGACTGGGATGCCCTTCCCTAGGGGGCTGAACTCCCCCTTGGAGAGAACACCAACACCCCGGTTGCGTGAAGTTTTTCTCTTTTCCCGTAAAAACCATAAAAACACCCAAACACTGGGCACGACATATTTCCCGGGAATCGCCTGTAAGATTTTTCCCTTTCGGGTTTTTTTGACTTCCCCTACAAAATTTCCCTATTTTTTCCAATAAACATAAAAAATTATTTTTTGTCGTTTGCTGAACGAAGGTGTTCAGTCCCCTTTGCTTTCATAAAAAATAATCAGTCCCCTTTGGTTTATAAAAAGGGAAACAAATCCCCTTGCCCTTTATAAAAAAGGGAAAAATACCCTTAAACCCTTGATAGAACGGTTTTCAGTTTTCTTATTTGAGTAAAAAGGGGTTTTTTCCCTTTGCTTGAAGCTACCCGGGAAATGATCACCTTTTTATCAAGGCTAATGGACCTCATTATCAAAGTTAAGGAACTTTTCGTTTTTCTTTAAATTAAGGCCCCTGATCATCGTCTATCAAGGCCAAGAAATTTCCTTCCTGCCCTCAGATTTAACCCATACTTCTGAAAAAAATAATAATAATTTAAAAATAATAATAAAAAAATAATAAAAATTCTGTAATAATAATTTTAATTCTTTCGGGTTTGTTCCCCACACTAGAAACTCTTTCCCAAAAATTTAAAAAATTTAAAAAGTTAGGTATGCATCCATTTTAATACATTCCCCCGTTTTATATGTTATTAACCCTTAATGTTGGTGTTTCAGAAAGGGCGTGGCACAAAATGTTGGGGCAAATGAAAGTCAGGGGTCAAAATGATGGTTTAGGTCACCAGCCCCATTTTGGAGGGCACACCTGTCACCTGTGGGGCGTTAGGTTAAAACCCCCGGCCTTAAGTGACCTCCCGAAAAATGGTTTTGCCTCTTCAAGACATCTCCCAAAAGGGAAAAAAATTATCTAAAAACCGACACAGTGGAAATTTTAAACACATATGCAGTATAATGTGATCCTTTATTGACAACGTTTCACCCCACACAGTGGGCTTTTTCAAGTCACACACAGATCTGTGTGTGACTTGAAAAAGCCCACTGTGTGGGCGAAACGTTGTCAATGAAGGATCACATTATACTGCATATGTGTTTATATTTCCACACCTCCAAGAAAACACCAGCCTCTTCAAGACACCTCCAAGAAAACACCAGCCTCTTCAAGACACCTCCAAGAAAACACCAGCCTCTTCAAGACACCTCCAAGAAAACACCAGCCTCTTCAAGACACCTCCAAGAAAACACCAGCCTCTTCAAGACACCTCCAAGAAAACACCAGCCTCTTCAAGACACCTCCAAGAAAACACCAGCCTCTTCAAGACACCTCCAAGAAACACACAGCCTCTTCAAGACACCTCCAAGAAAACACCAGCCTCTTCAAGACACCTCCAAGAAAACACCAGCCTCTTCAAGACACCTCCAAGAAAACACCAGCCTCTTCAAGACACCTCCAAGAAAACACCAGCCTCTTCAAGACACCTTCAATAAGACACAATCCTCTTCAAGACACCTCCAAGAAAACACCAGCCTCTTCAAGACACCTCCAAGAAAACACCAGCCTCTTCAAGACACCTCCAAGAAAACACCAGCCTCTTCAAGACACCTTCAATGAGACACAATCCTCTTCAAGACACCTCAAGGAAAAACACCAGCCTCTTCAAGACACCTCCAAGAAAAACACCATCATCTTCAAGACACCTCCAAGAAAACACCAACCTCTTCAAGACACCTCCAAGAAAACACCAGCGTCTTGAAGACACCTCCAAGGCAACACCAGCCTCTAGAAAACACCTCCAGTCCTCACTGTGGGTAATAAAGTCCAACTGTGGGTAATATAGCCTCTCTTTAGATAGAATTTAGTATATTACTATCCCTATTAAAATCACTGAATATTACCTCTTGTCTGTGTCCGTTACTTTGTACCAAGTTTGTCTTTACTAAATAAAGGACAACATTTTCTTTTACAGTATTTGCTAATGGGATTTTCTAGCTTAGCAGGGATTTGCAATCCTCTGTGTGTAGGGTCGAACCGTATAAAAAGTCAAAGGGCATTCCTCTCTTGTCATTTATTGACATTATGGTTACATAGGTTTAATATCTTATGTTTTAGCTAGATGGAACAGGGAGTCTCGTATTTATTTTGAAAACGTGTGATTGGGTTATAAATGTGCTTTTTGCCTATATTGCAGATGTTTATTTGTAGAATCTCATTTAATGAAGTAATTTAATATGTCTTGTATTTTCATTGACGGTAATCCACTTCCTGCCATTGTAAATATTTGATGTTATTAATAAATTTATCATAATTTTTGCCTCTAATTCGATCTCCACAATTCATAATATTTATAAATCAAACATACATATATACAATAAAGTCGTTTTAAGCAACTAACAATACTGCGACCAGCCGGGAATCGAACCCGGGGCATTTTAACATGGGTCCCGGGAACCAAGCTAACCTCCTGACACCTTAACCCACTTAACCACCATGCTACATACACCAGGCACCCGCTGAGTACACTGGCTCTGCCACTCCTGACGCCAGCACATTCATGGCCGGAGATACTACGGGGTTAATTTCGTTCTGCTCCCTGAGTACTGGTACATAATTCATTATTTAAAATTTTGCTGTATTAAATTGTTGCGGTAATGCTGTGGCCTGGTAGGTAACGCTCTCGCCTCGTATAGAGTGTCCGTGGTTCGATCCCCAGCACGAGTGGAATTATTGGGCGTGTTTCCTTACACCTGCTGTTGCTGTTCGCCTAGTTAGTTAGTTAAAGATTAGCCGGTATTCTCCCGGCCCGGGCCTTGTCCAAGTGGTGGCCCGGCCTTGGCTCCCTCTTTAGGGAGTATCTGAGACCTAAGTCTCCCATGGGAGGAGGCACAAGTACCTCCTCATCTTTGGGACCAACTGTCCCCAGGCCTAGCCACAAGCTAGGCCTCTCTGGTCTGCCATCCCCGCCCCAAGGGGGCTAATGGGAATGACAGTCTTGTGAGCTAAAGGCTCGGACTCAGGCACCTACCCTACCCTAGAAGGGTTAGGCATGGTGTCGATCCATTCGCCTAGCAGTAAGTAGGTACCTGGGTGTTAGTCACCGTACACCTGCTGTCACTGTTCACCTAGCAGTAAGTAGGTACCCGGGTGTTAGCCGACTGGTGTGGGTGGCATCCTGGGGGACAAGACTGAAGGACCACAATGGAAATAAGACAGACAGTCCCTCGATAACCCACTGACTTTCTTGGGTTATCATGGGTGGCTAACCCTCCAGGGTTAAAATTCCCAACAAAATCTTATCTTATCTCACATTTAGCATAGTTACTACTAAAACAAAACTAAAAGAAAACGAATCAATATCGAATGAATTAAAGAAAACGAAAATAAATAATTTTAAAGGGTATTCTTTTCAGTTATGGAAGATGTACTACATGTGTTTGTAAAAATAAAGGATATTATTATTATTATTATTATTATTATTATTATTATTATTATTACTATTATTATTATTATTATTTTTTATATTTTATTTAAAACCAATACAGTTTAACATAAAAATAAAGAAATAGTATGGATCTCAATCAAATTAACTGACAATAAAGGTAACACTGGTTATAAATGACCATAATTTTTAAAGGGGTGGGATCGACACCATGCCTAACCCTTCTAGGGTAGGGTAGGTGCCTGAGCCCGAGCCTTTAGCTCATAAGACTGTCATTCCCATTAGCCCCCTTGGGGCGGGGATGGCAGACCAGAGAGGCCTAGCTTGTGGCTAGGCCTGGGGACAGTTGGTCCCAAAGATGAGGAGGTACTTGTGCCTCCTCCCATGGGAGACTTAGGTCTCAGACACTCCCTAAAGAGGGAGCCAAGGCCGGGCCACCACTTGGAAAAGGCCCGGGCCGGGAGAATACCGGCTAATCTTTAATAATAATAAAGGGGTGGACCGGTAAGCCAGCGGAAGGCCTCGGTCAGATGACCAAAAGCTCCAAAGGCGGGTCATCATCTGACTAAGACCCGCGTCAGGAAACATTTGTCCTGTTTCCTGACGAACCTTACCTGACCTAACCTAAATTAACTGACAAACAAAACACAGGAGGAAAGGCCTGAGCTTGCTACCACCTGCAGCTCACAAGACTGCCATCCCCACGAGCCCCTTTGGGGCGGGGCAGATGGCAGACCAGAGGCCTAGCTTCTCCCTACGAGCACCGTGAGGGCGGGGAATGAGGCTAGGCCTGGGGACAGTTGGTCCCAAAGATGAGGGGGTACTTGTACCTCCTCCCATGGGAGACTTAAGTCTCGAGACACTCCCCAGATAGGGAGCCAAGGCCGGGTCACCACTACTTGGAAAAGACCCGGGCCGGGAGAATACCGGTGAATAAGAAAAATAAAATAAAAAAAACTGACAAACAGATTGCACCTATATGCTGGCAAGATATTGCTGCCAAACATACAACAATAACTTACGGCAAGAACATACCTCCAAAAAAAAAAAACTGTCACAGGGTCGTGAACTGACATATATACACACATTCATTGATGCAAAACCTTACATATATATAAATTGTACATATAACATGACATCTGACAAAGGCTCAATACACTTGAACAAAAAATATACAAAGAAATTATATCAGTTAAATCCCATCCTTCGCATTAATCAAAAAACCAAAACCTAACATCATAATTATACTAGTGTGGAAAATTACATTTATCTGAATGTATCATTATGTACATAACAGTAAATGAACATAGATAATTATTATTTATCAGTTAGACAAGTAGGAATTTGGGACACCTAGGTCGCAAAAAATGTCCCCCTTCGATACCTACCACTGTCATATCCACAAGTTGCTCTGGACCTATTAATTAAATGAATTATACATCTCCAGGAATATTGGTAAATATATAAATTTGTGGACTGTATATTAAAATTTAAAAAGGATTATAGTATATACACACATTTACATAACAGAAGGAAAATATCTTAATATCACTCACCAATTTAACTGGAGATTAACTTGTATCATACTCAGAAAACCTCACTGTATATACATGAAAATAACAACTGGCCAGAGTTATAACATAACAGACTTATCTGAGGTTCCTGTAGTTGTCTTGTTCAGTCGCCTGATATCTCAAGTTATGCAAGAATGCACATCCAACAATTTCGCCTCCTATTTGAGAGGTGTCAACCCAATTTTAACCTCTAGAGCACGAAAAATTCTTCCCATTATACACTACCGTTAGTGTCCAATTCAAAGAAAATGGCGACTGTCATCTTTTTAAAAATATACTTTTATTAAATGCAATATAGGGCATCTATTTACCTATAAATTACCGTATTTCCGGAAAATATACAGTATTTTCCACACTGCAGCCGGGCGGAGTTTGTTGCTAAACTACTCAAATTACTCCTTCCTTTAGGAGACGATTCCAGCCGGTTCTGGCTTGAGTGGCTGTTCTCCTAGTAGATCTTACTACGATTTCATCTTCCGGCATCACTTGGTCTGCGTTATCTTCCATATCACTCGTGTCACTTTCCCTCAGATTTTCATTTACGTTTGATTGAACACCTAATTCCAAGGGAATCAATTTATTAATTGTGCGTAAACTTTCCTGTCCACGACACAACACTTTGACATTCCTAACAACACCTTGTGCATCTGGGTACAATGTCAATACTTTGCCCAGAGGCCACAATGTTCGATGTTGTTCAGTGTCAATTAACACAATGTCACCTGGTTGAATGGTCTGCCGACTTACTGCCTCTGTCGCACCATAAAAGTGTTCACGTAGTGTAAGAAGATATTCCTTACGCCACACATTAGACCAATGATCAATTACTTTATTTAACATTTTAAATTTATTACACAACACTGTCACATCATTGTAATCTTCATCACTTTCTTCCGGATTATCTCTATAGACAAGGGCAGCTTCCAATTTCCTTCCACATATTAGGTGAGAAGGTGTTAATACATCTGCATCAGGTGTATCACTCATGTACGAGAGAGGCCTATTATTTATACGATTTTCTGCCTCCACTAACACTGCACGGGATTCTTCCAAATTAATTCTCTTCTGGTGTAGTACTTTGTGGAGACATCTCTTCACTGTGCCTATCAGTCTTTCGTACAGCCCCCCTGCCAAGGGGCTCTAGGAGTAATAAATTTCCAGGTACACCCTCGCTGGGTTAACAAAGATTGAACATCGTTACTATTATTTAATTCTATCAAATGTTGAGCACCTGCTACAAAATTTGTGGCATTATCCGAAATCATCAACCTCGGACAGGATCTCCTAGCTGCAAATTTTCGAAACAGCTGTATAAACTGTTCTGCAGACAAGTCCTGTGCCACTTCTAAATGAACTGCCCTAGTAGCAGTACAAGTGAACAAACAAACATACACTTTCAGTGGAACACCATCTGAAGTACCTGTTAAAATTATTGGACCACTATAGTCTACACCTGTTGCATCAAATGGTTTCACTAATTGTACACGCTCCTTTGACAATGGTGGAGGACCTGGGTACATATAGGATCTGGCATCCACATGGCGACATATTACACAAGATTTAATCACCCTTTTTACACTTTGCCGTCCTTGTGGAATCCAGAAAGTTTCCCTAATACAATTTAAGGTATCTTATACCCCGCCATGCATTACATTTTTATGGGCATTTAGAACAATCAAATTTGTTAGATGATGAGTTTTGGGCAGTAAGATAGGGTGTTTAGCATAATCACCCAATTCAGCATTTTGTAACCTACCTCTGCACCTAATTACACTGTTCTCTAAATACAGCCCCAATTTCTCTATTATGGAACCTTTCACAATTTTTCTTTCCATCATCAATTTAATCTCATTTCCATAGATTTCCTCCTGTACCCTCTTTATCCAATATTCAAGAGGATGTGAAAACTTACATGATATATTCATCTTGTTTAGAAATTTAAACACCAACTTAGTTACATTGATTAGTTTGGGTAAAGAAGAATACCTATTTATATCAATGGCTAAGGAAGGACAAACTATTGGAGTGGTGGTCACAGTAATTTCAACAGGAGCAATATACGCCTTTTGTACAGGCCAATTAGCCTTATTTACCAACCAACTCGGTCCTTTAAACCATGATACAGCATTTACAAATTTAGCATAAGGTAAACCTCGAGACAAGAAATCAGCTGGATTCTCCTCACCAGGTATATGATTAAATGTTAACATATGCTGACCCAAACTATTATACTTCTCTTGCATCTGATTAATTTCAGCGACTCTGTTTTGTACGTACACAATTTTACTGTTTCCATTATGAATCCATTGTAAGGATATACCTCATTATCAGACCAAATTACAGTGTCGCTAATATTTATCTCCTGCAACTTATTTCTTATATAATTAGCTAATTTGACACCTACATAAATGGCTGTTAATTCCAACTGAGGTAAGGTGCGTGATTTAATTGGAGACACTTTAGCCTTAGACATAACAAGAGAGATAACACTATTACATTGAAGGTAAGCAACTGCTCCATATGCCAATTTTGAAGCATCACAAAAAATGTGGAGTACATTTTTCCCATCTGGATTGGCCACCTGACATGGGAACTCCAACATTGGAATTTTCTCATAATCACCAATTAAGTCATCCCACCTGTTAATGAATTCCTCAGGTAGAATTTCATCCCAAGTACATTTAAGTTTCCATGCTTCCTGAATTAATAATTTCCCTCTTATAGTAAGGGGTGACACTAAACCTAGTGGATCAAAACATTTGGAATCTTCAGCAAGCAAAACTCTCTTAGTTAATTTATTGGGCATACTGTAATTATTAGGTTTTAACATTAACAAATCTCTCTCAGTATCCCAAGTTAAACCCAATACATTACTACATTTTGGCACTTCATCTCCAGGGAAATCTTCACTTATTTTGTCCTTTAATTTGGACGATTTAATATTCCATTCCCTCAGAGGCATATTTGCACCTTGCATTATTTTATTAGCCTCTCTATAAGTCATTATTAGTTCCTCTTCAGTTGACGTCACACCTAGGAAGTTGTCCACATAAAATTGTTCGCTCATTATTTACTCAATGGACTTTCCATACATTTAAGGTGTGCATTTATCGTCACTTGAAGTAGGAATGGACTGGATGTAGCACCAAATTATACGCTCCTAAAGCGAAAGGTTTTCAGAGGGCTAAGTGGGTCACTAGGGTTCTCAGGCCATAAGAAGCGGGTACAATCCCGGTCAGCCTCTTGTAAACCCACTCTTAGGAAAGCTTTACTTATGTCAGCAGTAAAGGCATCGTGCTTCACTCTGAAATTTAATAAGATATCTCCTAATTTTTCCGTCAACGACGGACCTGTCATCAAACAGTCATTTAAACTTTTCTTTTTTTATATATTTTATTTAAAACCAATACAGTTTAACATAAAAATAAAGAAACAGTATGGATCTCAATCAAATTAACTGACAAGAGGATTGCACTTACATGCTGGCAAGATATTGCTGCCAAACATACAACAAGAACTTACGGCAAGAACATAGCTACAAAAAATACTGTCACAGGGTCATGAATTGACATATATACACATTCATTGATGCAAAACCTTACATATATATAAATTGTACATATAACATGACATCTGACAAAGGCTCAATACACTTGAACATAAAATATACAAAGAACTTATATCAGTTAAATCCCATCCTTCGCATTAATCAAAAAACCAAAACCTAACATCATAATCTTACTAGAACATCTACATACGTATCCCTAACAATACAGCTTTACATATATCAACATACAATAAACATAAAAAGAATACAGCTTAGAACACAACATATACAAAATCTCAGACACAAATGGACTACGTCACTACACTGTCTAGATATGTCTGTATACCATACAGACTAAAACTTAACATCAAGAACTTAGCATTGACACCAAACCGGTATCAGGGTACAGACCAGAATTATAAACTTTAAAAAGAATCGAATCATACATATATAAAGTATTACATAACGTCTGACCCATGACAAAGGCTCAATACAACAGAAAGGGCTATATATATACACACACCCACACACACACCCCACACCCCACACCCCACACACACACCCCACACACACACCACACACACACACACACACACACACACACACACACACTAGGAAAGGTTGAGGGGAAAACGGACTGACGACACTGGGGGACAGAAGGGTCAGGGAGACATGATAACGACATACAAGATACTGCGGGGAATAGACAAGGTGGACAGAGATAGGAAGTTTAAGAGAGGGGACACAGAACAAGGGGTCACAACTGAAGCTGAAGACTCAGACGAGTCACAGGGACGTAGGAAGTATTTCTTCAGTCATAGAGTTGTCAGCAAGTGGAATAGCCTAGCAAGTGAAGTAGTGGAGGCAGGAACCATACATAGTTTTAAGAAGAGTTATGATGCAGCTCAGGAAGCAGAGAGAGAGAGAGAGGACCTAGTAGCAATCAGTGAAGAGGCGGGGCCCGAGCTGAGTCTCGACTCCCCGCAACCACAATTAGGTGAGTACAATTAGGTGAGTACACACACACACACAAAACACACACACACACACACACAACACACACACACACACACAACAACACCCACACCCACAAAACACACACACACACACACACATCTTAAAAGGAATCATTCAGGACCCTGTACACCGTGTACGTTAGGCCCATATTGGAGTATCGGCACCAGTTTGGAACCCACACCTAGCCAAGCACGTGAAGAAACTAGAGAAAGTGCAAAGGTTTGCAACAAGACTAGTCCCAGAGCTAAGAGGTATGTCCTACGAGGAGAGGTTAAGGGAAAATCAACCTGACGACACTGGAGGACAGAGAGATAGGGGGGACATAAATAACGACATACAAAATACTGAGAGGAATTGACAAGGGGGACAAAGACAGGATGTTCCAGAGATTGGACACAGTAACAAGGGGACACAGTTGGAAGCTGAAGACACAGATGAATCACAGGGATGTTAGGAAGTATTTTCTTCAGCCACAGAGTAGTCAGTAAGGGGAAATAGTTTTGGGAAGCGATGTAGTGGAGGCAGGATCCATACATAGCTTTAAGCAGAGGTATGATAAAGCTCACGGCTCAGGGAGAGTGACCTAGTAGCGATCAGTGAAGAGGCGGGGCCAGGAGCTGGAAACTCGACCCCCGCAACCTCAACTAGGTGAGTACACACACACACAACACACACACACAAAAAATTTCACAAAATCAAATTAATCAGATGCACTGTATGCACAAAGCAAAACAGTATATAAGTATATCTCATCATACAACAACCCAGCACGTAACATACATACAAACTAAAACACACTTCATGTCGCAAATAACTTATTACTCAAGAATCATGTTATACAAGACTGATACACATCAAAATTATACATAAAAAAATCTATTATATTATACCTACATTCTGAAAAGTGTTATACTACATAACGAACCTTGAGCTCTACATCCACACTTGGCTGCCATAAAGTCTCAATGAAAACCAGGAAACCATTCCAAACCCACATTCACAACACTCTCACGACCCCGGCCCCTAAGGGGGCGAGCCCGCTGTGACCCCCTGACTCCCTCCAACCTATGAAAACCCCTTCACTCACTCATTATCAATCACAGATTTACGAGAATCCCTAACGTTAGCATTCTATAAACCCCTCTGAGAAAACCTGATCCACCTCCTCCCATAACAAATCTCTGTTACGACACATCGTACGATAGAACGTTACCGCAAGAACCTTCCTTCGCTCCTCACTATCCCCTCTCCCCTCATCACCCACGACATAAATATATAATCTACCATGATATAATCTAAAGCTCTTATGACACCCTCGTCTAACCCACCCATACCTAGACTTAGAGCATGCAAAACCGACACCCCACGACCCCCACCCTCTGTACCAACCTACTTAACCAGCACCTAACCTCCTCTAGCCCTTCACAAAAGTAAATTACATGGAACGCTGTCTCATCCCCTCCACAGATACCACACCCCCCACCCTCTACAACCTGTCTGTTTCGTAATATCTCACCAGACGGAAGGATCCCATGCAGGAAACGAAACATCACCTCACGCGCCCGAGAGTTGAACTTCATTTTACTAAATCTAAACCAAATACTCTTCCACGCATACATGGGGAACAAACCCTCAACTGGGACAACGCACCTACCTAAAAGGAACCTACACAATTTATTATTATTATTATTATTATTATTATTATTATTATTATTATTATTATTATTATTATTATTATTATTATTATTATTATTATTATTATTATTATTAATTAAATCAATGAATTTAATTTAGTTATGGCTCAAAATAGAATTCAAATTTCTTAAAAAATTATTCATTGACATTATTTTGCCTTAAAATTATAATATTAATTAATTTTGTCTTGTTGGTTTGTCGTATTAAATATATTTTCCCTTGTTCTCGTTTGCCTTAAATTATTCTGGACTGTTTTTTTTTTTTATATTGCGAATTTGGAATGCAAATAGAAGAGAAGGGTTGCCATCGACCACCAGTCATGAAACTGAAGAAACATTTAAATGGTCTTAAACGTCCAGATATTTAAACTTCCTGACATTTGAAACGTCCTGACATTTAAAACGTCCAGGCATTTAAAACGTCCTGACATTTAAAACGTCCTGACATTTAAAACGTCCTGACATTTAAAACGTCCAGACATTTAAAACGTCCTGACATTTAAAACGTCCTGACATTTAAAACGTCCAGACATTTAAAACGTCCAGACATTTAAAACGTCCTGACATTTAAAACGTCCTGACATTTAAAACGTCCTGACATTTAAAACGTCCAGACATTTAAAACGTCCTGACATTTAAAACGTCCTGACATTTAAACGTCCAGACATTTAAAACGTCCTGACATTTAAAACGTCCAGACATTTAAAACGTCCAGACATTTAAAACGTCCAGACATTTAAAACGTCCAGACATTTAAAACGTCCTGACATTTAAAACGTCCTGACATTTAAACGTCCAGACATTTAAAACGTCCTGACATTTAAAACGTCCAGACATTTAAAACGTCCAGACATTTAAAACGTCCAGACATTTAAAACGTCCAGACATTTAAAACGTCCTGACATTTAAAACGTCCAGACATTTAAATTTAAAATTTTCCATAATTTTTGGATAATATAATAATAATAATAATAATAATAATAATAATAATAATAATAATAATAATAATAATTTCCAATAATATGAATCTGTAATATACACAGCTTAACTGTTGGATTTTTAACCCTGGAGGGTTAGCCACCCGGGATAACCCGAGGATGTCAGTGGGTTATCGAGGGACTGTCTGTCTTATTTCCATTGTGGTCTTTCAATCTTCTCCCCCAGGATGCCACCCACACCAGTCACCTAACACCCAGGTACCTACTTACTGCTAGGTGAACAGGGCTAGCACGTGCAAAACGACTAACACCCATGTACCTACTAGTTGAACATGGATAGCATGTGCAAGATAACTAACACCCAGGTACCTACCTACCTGCTAGGTGAACAGGGACAGCAGGTGCAAGTTGACTAACACCCAGGTACCTACTTACCTGCTAGTTGAACATGGATATACACAGGCTCTGATTCACCACGAGGCCTGGTCACAGACCGGGCCGCGGGGGCGTTGACCCCCGGAACTCTCTCCAGGTAACTCCAGGATAGCAGGTGTAAGATAACTAACACCCAGGTACCTACATACCTGTTAGGTGAACAGGGACAGCAGATGCAAGATAACTAACACCCAGGTACCTACTTACCTGCTAGTTGAACATGGATAGCAGGTGTAAGATAACTAACACCCAGGTACCTACTTACCTGCTAGGTGAACAGGGACGCCAGATGTAAACACGCCCAGTGTTTCCATCCGGCATTAAACCAACCCCTCCATTAACCATTATTATTATCGCAATAACATTTGGCTTCGTAAAGTGGGTTTGTCTTGTAATGGAGGACTCCAGTTATAACCTCCAGCCTCCAGGTGCTCAGAGAAAACCTCCACTTTCTTCATGGTTTCTAAAGTAAGTAAATTTCTATGTTACATTTTTTCGTCAATCTGCCTAAGGGAAAGAAATCTCCGTGTCAGGAGAGATTTAATGACGTTATTTCTGTATATTTTACCATGGGTAACTTCGCTGTTTTGAGAATAATGGTTTTAACATATGTTATCAGTTTGCATATATTATACTTGAGATTTAGGTTAGTTGAAAGTTAATGTTGGATGTTTTGTATATATGTTCTGACTAGTTTATGTCTCTTGAGGTGTATATAAATACGAGAGGAAAAGTGC
>NC_069455.1:8703220-8705720 GCF_026875155.1 Cherax quadricarinatus
AACGTTTCACCGCCTTCCATACTCTCTCCCTCCAATCTGATATTCCAATTCTTTCATCACCTAATCTTTTTGTTATCCACATAACCTTACTCTTTCCTGTATTCACCTTTAATTTTCTTCTTTTGCACACCCTACCAAATTCATCCGGGGTGCAAAAGAAGAAAAATTAAAGTGAATACAGGAAGAGTAAGGTTATGAGGATAACAAAAAGAATTAGGTGATGAAAAGATTGAATATCAATTGGAGGAGAGAGTATGGAGGAGGTGAACGTATTCCATATATTTGGGAGTGGACGTGTCCAGCGATGGTCCCTATGAAAGATGAGGTGAATCATAGACAATTGATGAGGGAAAAAGAGTGAGTGGTGCACTTAGAGTCTGTGGAGGACAAAGAACGTTTGTCCTGAGGCAAAGAGTGGAATGTATAGAGTTTAGTTTTACCAACGCTCACTTATATGTTTATATAATATGGTCTATATATATAAACATAATGCAAGGAATCGCAAGAGCAGGCGAAATATAAACAAACACAGTGTTGTGTATATTTCGCGCTGCTCTTGCGACTTCCTTTGCATTGTTACAATCTCTAGTGAGGCGATGCATGCAGGGATAGATAAAGCCTGTAAGCCTTCTCCGAAAGCTGGCTGCCTTGATCAACGTGTAGCGCAAGCCGGACGCCAAGGTATTGGTCCAGTGTGGTGAGAATGGTAAGGCACTGCGTACCTTGTTCCAGTTTCGTAGGTTCAAGCCTCCTTCAGCAGAGGTCAGTGTTTATAATATATAAATATATATATATATATATATATATATATATATATATCATATATATATATATATCAGCTGATCAGTTTCTGTAATGTAACTTTATTATTGGTTAGGTAAAGAGAGAGGTCAACACCACCCAGGGGGACCACCCCACGAGCCCTTCTAGGGCCGAGAAGTGCCCGAGCCAAAGCTGCTACCACCTGCAGCTTAAGACTGCCATTCCCACTAGCCCCCTGGGGGGAGGATGGCTGACCAGAGGCCTAGCTTCTCCCTACGATCCCCGTGAGGGCGGGCAATGGGGCTAGGCCTGGGGACAGTTGGTCCCAGAAGATGAGGAGGTACTTGTACCTCCTCCCATGACAGACATAGGTCTTAGACACTCTCAAGACAAGGAGTCAAGGCCGGGTCACCATCTGGATAAGACCCGGACCGGGAGAGTACCGGCGAATCAACAATAACAACAACAATAGGTAAAGTTTGTCGGGAAATTGGACAAGGGTTTCCTGACATGGATCTATCATATGATGACCCACAGCTGGAGCTTTTGGTCATCTGACCGAGCTGAGAACCTTTAAGTTTATTTAGTTACAGGTACACATAAACAGGCTTACATTAATTATCATACAGAGTAGCATACGTGTAGATTCTCCAGGATAACCCAAAAGAGGCAGGCAAAGTGACTTATTTCCATTGGGGTCCTTGTAATATCTTATTACCTAAACCCCTAACAGTTAAACCCTCTTTCTTGATTAACTGACGAAGACTCTACTTTAATTCCTTTTTAAGGGATTAGAGTATTTCTGTCTGATGATGAAGAGGTTACATTCAACCTTAATAACCCTCGTGTAGTAGACAGACTTTAACCCTAATCAAATTAACTATCTTAGGACTGGATTTGTTTTTAAGTGGCGAAGGGGTAATGTAAGTAATATATCTTACGCTGTCTCGTAGAAACACGGGAAAAGACAGGAGACCACAGCAAACTCACTGTGGGGGTGTGGGGCCGTAGAGGCAGACACATGTGATACCTCGATTGGTTTCCTCTCATCATTAGTGTCAATATCCAACAAGAATGTTTTCAGTAGTCTTGCGACTACTGATATTACACTGGACTCCATTATCATTCATGGTGATATCAGTACATGACAGAGCTAGCCATCGTTAGCAAGGTATGACTTAAGAGTGTGAGTTGTGAGTTGTAGCAGTCATAGTAATTGTGGGTTAGTTTGTGAGTTGTAACAGTCATGGTATTGTGGGTTAGTTGTGAGTTGTAACAGTCATGGTATTGTGGGTTAGTTGTGAATTGTAGTCATGGTATTACGTGTGTTTCTCTTCATTTCAGCTTACAAAATTCCGCTTATCATATGTAAACACAGTCTAAGAACAATTTATGTAATAATCAGTATGGTACCTTTGATGCCAAGAAAGGCTCATGATCTAGGAAATTGGATCTAACCTTCCTTATCTTTGGATGTGTCTCTCTCCATATCCAGGAGACAGGATATGGACGCCGACCCACACACACACACACCACACCCACACACAACACACACACACACACACACACACACAACACACACACACACACACACACACACACACACATACACACACTCCACACACATCATACACACAACACACACACACACACGCACCCAACACACACACACACACACACATCACACGCACACGCCACACGCACACCACACACAGGACACCACATACACCCCACACAG
>NC_069455.1:8710720-8715720 GCF_026875155.1 Cherax quadricarinatus
TACTGTAGGGCCCCACTTATACAGAAAAGGTTAGTTCCGGGTTACTGTAGGCCCCACTTTACAGCAGTTTAGTACCGGCTCTGTGGGGCCCACTTATACAGCAGTTAGTTCAGGTACTGTAGGCCCCACTTATACAGCGGGTTTAGCTTCCAGGTTACTGTAGGGCCCCATTTAAATACAGCAGGTTAGGTTCCAGGTTACTGTAGGGCCCCACTTATACAGCAGGTTAGGTACCAGGCTACTGTAGGGCCCCACTTATACAGCAGGTTAGGTTCCAGGTACTGTAGGGCCCCACTTATACAGCAGGTTAGGTTCCGGGTTACTGTAGGGCCCCCATTTAAATGCAGCAGGTTAGGTTTCCGGGGTACTGTAGGGCCCCCTTATGCAGCATTTAAAGGTTCCAGGGTACGTAGGGCCGCACTTATACAGCGGGTTAGGTTCCAGGTTACTGTAGGGCCCCACTTATACAGCAGGTTAGGTACCAGGCTACTGTAGGGCCGCACTTATACAGCAGGTTAGGTTCCAGGGTACTGTAGGGCCCCACTTATACAGCAGGTTAGGTTCCAGGTTACTGTAGGGCCCCACTTATACAGCGGGTTAGGTTCCGGGTTACTGTAGGGCCCCACTTATACAGCAGGTTAGGTTCCAGGTTAACTGTAGGGCCCCACTTATCAGCAGGTTAGGTTCCAGGTTACTGTAGGCCCACTATACAGCAGTTAGGTTCCAGGTTACTGTAGGGCCCCACTTATGCAGCGGGTTAGGTTCCGGGGTACTGTAGGCCCCACTATGCGCGGGTTAGGTTCCAGGGTACTGTGGGGCCGCACTTATACAGCAGGTAGGTTCCAGGTTACTGTAGGGCCGCACTTATACAGCAGTTGGGTTCCAGGCTACTGTATGGCCCCACTTATGCAGCGGGTTAGGTTCCAGGCTACTGTAGGCCCACTTATACAGCAGGTCAGGTTCCAGGTTACTGTAGGGCCCCACTTATACAGCAGGTAGGTACCAGGTTACTGTAGGCCCCACTTATACAGCGGGTTGGGTTCCAGGTTACTGTAGGGCCCACTTATACAGCAGGTCAAGTTCCAGGTTACTGTAGGGGGCCGCACTTATACAGCAGTCAGGTTCCAGGTTAACTGTAGGGCCACACTTATACAGCGGGTTTAGGTTCCGGGGTACTGTAGGCCCCACTTAAACAGCAGGTCGGGTTTTCCAGGCTACTGTAGGGCCCCACTTATACAGCAGGTCAGGTCCGGTACTGTAGGGCCCACTATACAGCAGGTTAGGTTCCAGGCTACTGTAGGGCCCCACTTATACAGCAGGTCAGGTTCCAGGCTACTGTAGGGCCCCACTTATAAAGCAGGTCAGGTTCCAGGCTACTGTAGGGCCCCACATATACAGCAGGTTAGGTTCCAGGCTACTGTAGGGCCCCACTTATACAGCAGGTTAGGTTCCAGGCTACTGTAGGACCCCACTTATACAGCAGGTCAGGTTCCAGGTTACTGTAGGGCCCCACTTATACAGCAGGTTAGGTTCCAGGCTACTGTAGGACCCCACTTATACAGCAGGTCAGGTTCCAGGCTACTGTAGGGCCCCACTTATACAGCAGGTTAGGTTCCAGGCTACTGTAGGGCCCCACTTATACAGCAGGTTAGGTTCCAGGCTACTGTAGGACCCCACTTATACAGCAGGTCAGGTTCCAGGCTTCTGCTGTAAAGCAAAAATCGCTGTAAAGTGAAACATAGCCTATTTTTTTCACTTTCAAATACATATAAAAGCCTAATAATACATTTTCACTATCATACATATTAGCGAACAATAGATCTTGCTCCAAAAAATACATAGACATTACACACATTACTTACCATAAAATATTTTCGTCTTTAGCTTATAGTGAGTGGTGAATACATTTATTGTAGGAAGTAATAAATGAAGAATGGGTATAACTAAAAACCGCTGCATTAGCGAAACGCCGTAAAGCGGGACCCTCCTGTACATTGTATCAGTGTATTATACTGTGTACCTCAGACAGACTGGTTATAAATGACCATAATTTTTAAAGGGGTGGACCGGTAAGCCAGCGGAAGGCCTCGGTCAGATGACCAAAAGCTCCAAAGGCGGGTCATCATCTGACTAAGACCCGCGTCAGGAAACATTTGTCCTGTTTCCTGACGAACCTTACCTAACCTAACCTAACTGTATACCTGGTAATAGTACCGTCTACCTTGTACATTATTGTACCTTGTACCATTACGGTTGTATCGTGTACCATGCAGCCTCTGTCGTACCCGTCCTCTGGTCCACCTGTTGGTGATTTCCAGGGGCGGGGGGCCATCGCCCCCTGGTGAGCTTATCGACAGCCTGATCCACCAGGTTGTTGGTACTCGCAGCATGAAATTCAGCAAGAGAAACCACAGCTTGTGTCCTTATTTTCTCCCCTCATGTCAGCCCCCACACACACACACACACACACACACAACACAACCACACACAAAACACAACACACCCCACACACACCACACAAAACACAACACAACACACACACCAACACACACAAAACGCAACACAAAACACACACACACACACACGCCACACCCCAAAACACACACACACACACACACACACACACACACACACACACACACAACAAACACAACACACACCACACACCCAAAACACACAACACACAAAACCACACACACACACATCACAACCACACACACAAAACACAAAACACACACACACACACACACCACAAACACGCCCCAACACACACACACACCCACCCGCAACACACAACACACACAAAAACAAACCCACACACACACACACACACACACTCCACCCACACACCACACACACAAAAACACACACACACACACAACACACAACCACACACACACACACCCCAAAAACCCCCCAAAACACCCCACACCACACAGAATATCACAGGATGTAGAAGTATTCTTTAGCCCACAGAGTATCAGTAAGTGGAATAAATTTGGGAATGAATGTATGAGCAGGATCCAACCCCTAGCTTTAAGCAGAGGTATTGATAAAGCTCACGGCTCGGAAAGTGACCTAGTAGCGATCATGAAGAGGCGGGCCAGGAGCTCGAAATCGACCCCCGCAACCTCAACTAGGTGAGTACAACTAGGTGGGGTACAACACAAACAAAAACACAAACCCAACACACAAAACACAGAACAAAACAACAACAACACATAACACACAATAAAGCACATACAACACACACAAACACACACACAACAACCACAAAACCCCAAAAACACACACACACAACAAACACACAGGAGCAGATCACCAGCATAACCCAAGGTGAGCAGCCATCTGTACCCGGGAGGTTGTGCCCAGCTCCTGTCCTGAGTTTTTATAGGGATGTTAGATGATTTAGGGTTGTTGGCAGAAGGAAGAGGAAGAAGAGGAAAGGGAAGAGAAGAGAAGAGGAAGAGGAAGAGGAAGAGGAAGAAGAAGGGGAATAAAAGAGGAAGAGAAAAGGAAAGAGGAAGAGGAAAAATTAAATAAATAAGACAAGTGAAAAAAGCCCCTGAACATCTGTCAAGGGGCGCAAACACTGAGATTGAGTCTCCCGGCTTTGAGAGTAGTTGGCATGAGGTTTGGGGTCAGGAAGGGAGTGTGTGCAACTGTGACGCAGGGGTTGATGTGGTGTTTTTGCAGCAGGTGTGCAAACAGGTTTGCAGGGTTTCTGCAGGTTTTGAGAGGTGTTGCGCAGGGTTTGCCGCAGATGTTGCTGCAGTGTTGCAACAGTGTTGCGAGCAGTGTTAAAGGCAGCAGGTGGTTTCTGCAGGTGTTTGCAGCAGGTTTTTGCGCAGGTGTTGCAGCAGTGTGCAGCAGGTGTTTCTGCAGGTGTTGCAGCAGGTGTTGCGCAGGGGTTTTCCGCAGGGTTGCAGCAGGTGTTTCGCAGGTGTTCAGCAGGTGTTGCAGCAGGGGTTCAGCAGTTTTTGCAGCAGGTGTTTGCAAACAGGTGTTCAGCAGGTGTTTCTGCAGGTGTTGCAGCAGGTGTTGCAGCAGGTGTTGCAGCAGGTGTTACAGCAGGTGTTTCTGCAGGTGTTGCAGCAGGTGTTGCAGCAGGTGTTGCAGCAGGTGTTGCAGCAGGTGTTGCAGCAGGTGTTACAGCAGGTTTTCTGCAGGTGTTTTCAGCAGGTTGCAGCAGGTTTTGCAGCAGGTGTTACAGCAGGGGTTCTGCAGGTGTTGCAGCAGGTGTTGCAGCAGGTGTTGCAGCAGGTGTTGCAGCAGGTGTGCAGCAGGTGTTCAGCAGGTGTTGCAGCAGGGGTTGCAAACAGGTGTTTCAGCAGGTGTTCGCAGGTGTTCAGCAGGTGTTTGCAGCAGGTGTTGCAGCCCGGTGTTGCAGCAGGTGTTACAGCAGGTGTTTCTGCAGGTGTTGCAGCAGTGTTGCAGCAGGTGTTGCAGCAGGTTGTTACAGCAGGTTTTCGCAGGTGTTTGCAGCAGGTGGGTTGCCGCAGGTGTTGCAGAGGTTTTCAGCAGGTGTTGCAGCGGTGTTTTCAGCAGGTGTTGCAGCAGGTGTGCAGAGGTGTTACAGCAGGTGTTTCGCAGGGGTTGCAGCAGGTTTCAGCAGGTGTTTCTGCAGTGTTTCAGCATGTTTGCAGCCGTGTTGCAGCAGGTGGTTTTGCAGCAGGTGTTTCTGCAGTTTGCAGCAGTTTGGCGCAGGTGTTCAGCAGGTGTTGCCAGCAGGTTATGCAGCGGTGTTGCAGCAGGTGTTGCAGCAGGTGTTCAGCAGGTGTTGCAGCCAGGTGTTGCAGCAAGTGTTACAGCAGTGTTGCAGCAGTGTGCAGCAGGTGTTGCAGCAGGTGTTACAGCAGGTGTTCGCAGTGTTGCAAGCAGGTGTTGCAGCAGTGTTCAAAACAGTGTTACAAACAGGTGTTTCTGCAGGTGTTGCAGCAGTTTGCAAAAACAGGTGTTCAAAACAGGTGTTCAAAACAGGTGTTCAGCAGTTGATGCAG
>NC_069455.1:8720720-8855720 GCF_026875155.1 Cherax quadricarinatus
ATTCTCTGATCCATTGCGTGCCCTTCCTTTATATGGCCTGAGCTTATTTTCTGCACTAATCTCTTTGGGAACTGTGAAAAGGGCCCTACTTGCGCCCAAAAGTGCAATCAACCCCCCCCCTCTTCCTTGTCTTACTTCTGTTATTTTATCATAAAACTCCAGAAGGTTTTTTGTGTGTGGTGTGTTTTGGTGTGTGTGTGTGTGTACTTGTGTGGTGTCGTTTAACACCAGTCCTGTTGTAACGTGATGTTTGGGAAGGTCATGTGTGTCTGGAGGGGAATCTGGGAGGGAGTAGGGGGAGGGTTCGTGGGGGGGATCAGTGGGAGGGATCAGTGGGGGGGTATCAGTGGGAGGGGTGTGGGGGGAGTCAGGAGGGGTCGTGGAGAGGTCAGGGGGGAGTCAGTGGGGGGAGTCGGGGGGTCTTGGAAGGGGAGTCAGGGGGAGGGAGCCAGGGGGAGTCAGGGGGAGTCAGAAAGGGGGGAACAGTGGGAGTCATTGGGGGGGAGTCAGTGGGAGGAGCAGTGGGGGGGAGTCAGGGGGAGGGGGGGCAGTGGGGGGGAGTCAGTGGGGGGGAGTCAGTGGGGGGAGTCTTTTGAGGGAGACAGTGAGGGGGAGCATGGGGGGAAAAGACAGTGAGAGGGATCGTGGGGGGGAGTCAGTGGGGGGAATCAGGGGGGGAAAAATCAAAAAGGGGAGCAGGGGGAGTCAGTAGGAGGGAGCCGTGGGGGGAGTCAGGGGGGGGAGTCAGGGGGAGGGAGTCATGGGAGGGAGTCAGTGGGAGGGAGAAAGGGGGAGGGAGTCTTTTGAGGAGACAGTGAGAGGGATCAGTGGAGGAAGACGTGAAGGGAGTCGTGGGGGAGTCAGTGGGAGGGAGTCAGTAAGAAGAGTCAGGGGGGAGGGAGTCATAAGGGGGACCGTGGGAGCGTGGGCATAGGGGAGCAGAGGGAGGGAGTCAGTGGGAGGAGTCAGGGGGGAGTCAGTGGGGGGGAGTCATGGGGGGGAGTCAGTGGGGGGAGTAGGGGGAGGGATCAGTGGAGGGAGTCAGGGGAGGGAGTCAGTGGGGGGAGAATGGGGGAGACAGGGGGAGAGACGTGAGTGGGAGTCAGGGGGGGGGGAGTCAGGGGGAGGGAGTAAATAAGAGGGAGTCAAGGGGAGGGAGTTATAAGAGGGTCAGTGGGATCGGGGAGTCAGTAGGAGGGAGCTGGGAGGGAGCAGGGGGAGGGAGCAAAAGGAGGGAGTCAGTGGGGGGGAGAGGGGAAAAGGGGTCAGTAAAGGGGAGTCAGGGGGAGGGAGTCTATGAGGAGTCAGTGGAGTCAGTGGGAGTCAGAGGGGGGGAGTCAGTGGGAGGGACATGGGGGGAGTCAGAGGAGGGATTCGTAAGGGGGAGCATGGGGGGGGAATCAGTAAGGGGAAGTCAGTGGGATCAGGGGGAGTCAGGGAGTTAGTAGGGCCAGGGGGGGAATCAGTGGGGGGGAGCAGTAGGAGGGAGCAGTGGGGGGAAGTCAGGGGGAAAAGGGCCAGTGGGAGCAGTGGGAGGGAACAGTGGGGGGAGTCAGGGGGAGAAGCAGAAAGGGGGGATCAGTGGGAGTCAGTGGGAGTCATGGGGGAGTCTGAGAGGGAGCGTAAGTGGGAGTAGGGGAGCCAATGGAGGGAAATTGGGAGAGAGCAGTGGGAGTAAAGGGGGGAAATTGGGAGGGTCAGTGGATCGTGGAGTCAGGGGAACAGGGGGAGTAAATAGGAGGGAGTGATTGGGGGGGATCAGTGGGAGTGAGTCATGGGGGAGCCCGGGGGAGGGAGTCAGGGGGAAGGAGCGTGGGTGGACAGGGGAGGGAGTAGGGGGTGGAGTCGGGGGAGTCAGTGGAAGGGGTCAGTGGGGGGGAGCCAGGGGGAGTCAGTGGAGCTAAAAAGGGGAGACGTGGGAGGGAGTCATTGCGAGGGAGTCATGGAGGGAGTCGAGGGGGGACGTGGCAGTCGGGGGAGGGAGTCAGGGGGAGTCAGTGGGGGGAGCAGTGGGGAGCAGGGGGAGGAGTCGGGGGAGAAAAGTGGGAGTCAGGGGAAGTTGCACACATAAAGTCAGATTTCTGTAAAAACATGGTACTCTAAATGCACTACTGTTCATCCAGTTCTTTGTTCTTCTGTACATTTTAAAAAAAAGAAAACCCCTAGTCGTGTTCACCCTCTGTTACTAAGACCCGTTATCTAGTGGGGCAGAACCACTAAATAACACGGGCCGTAGGTTGCTGGGGCATTCTGACCTGTCGGGGGAATGGCAGGCCGGGAGGGGTCGAGTCCCTTTGTTAAGGCAATAATAAAATAATAATAATAATAATAATAATAATAATAATAATATAAAATAATAAAAATAATAATAATGATACACTACCCTCATTATTTTAAAATAAAGTGGAGGCGGGTGCGCCGGGGAACCAAATTGGGTTGTTCTACTGCGTAATTATGTACCCAGGATTCAAGAGGAAGGTGCTACCTTCCTGACGTTCACTGGGGTCACGTCACGTTGTTCCACCCGCTACGTTCTTATTTTTTTTTCTTATGATAATTTCCTCGATGATGTGGTGTGTTTTTGTGTGTTTTGTGTGTGTGTGTGTGTGTGTGTGTGTGTTGTGTGGTGTGTGTGTGTGTGTGTGTTGTTTGTGTGTGTTTTTGTGTATGTTGTTTTTTGTTTGTGTTATGTGTGTGTTGTGTGTGTGTGTTTGTGGTGTTTGGGTATGTGTGTTTGTGGTGTGTGTGTGTTTTTGGGGTTTGGGTGTGTATGTGTGTGTGTGTGTGGTGTGTGTGTGTGTGTGTGTGTGGTGTGGTGTTTGTGTGGTGTTTTTTGGGTTTTTGTGTATGTGTGGTTGGGGTGTTGTATGTGGTTTGTGTGTTTTGTGTGTATGGTTGTTTGTGTGTGTGTTGTGTGTATGTGTTTTTTGGGGTTTGGGGTTGGGGTTTGTGTGTGGTGGATGTGTGTGTGTGTGTGTGTTTGGTGTGTGTGTTGTGTGGTGTGTGTGTTGTGTTGTGTGTGTTTTTGGTATGTGGTTTGTGGGTTTGGGGGGGGTGTGGGTTTTTGTTGTGTTTTGTGTTTTTGTGGGGTGTGGATTGTGGTGTTGTGGGTTTTGTTTTGGGTGGGTGGTTGGGAAAATTTTGGGGGGGTTGGTTGTTTGGGGGGGCGTTTTTGGTGTTGGTGGTTGTGTGTGTGTGGTGGGGTTTGGGTGTGGGGTGTGGGTTGGTGGGGGGGGTTGGGGTTTGTTGGGGTTGGTTTTGGGGTGGGGGTAGGGTGGGTGGTGGGGGTGTGGTGTGTGGGGGTGTGGGGTTGTTGGTTGGTAATCCCCCAGTTGACCACCCCCTTTTAGGTTTCGGGGGGCGATCCGAGCTCCCGGCCCCGCCTTTTTCCCCTGATCGTACAGGCCTCTCCCGAGCCTGGCTTTATCATACCTCTGCTTAAAGCAAAGTTGGATCCCCTCCACTACACGCTTCCAAAAATTCCACTTAATGACTACTCTGGGGCGAAAAAAATCTTCCCAACTCCCTGGTTTTACTGTGTCTTTAGCTTCCAAATGTGTCCCCCCTTTTTACGTGTCCAATCTCGGAACATCCGTCTTTGTCCACCTTGTCAATTTTCCCCCCAGTATTTTGTAGTCGTTTTCATGTCCCCCCTATCTCTCCTGTCCTCCAGTGTCGTCAGGTTTTTTCCCCTTTAAACCCCCCCGTAGGACATACCTCTTAGCTCTGGGACTAGTCTTGTTGCAAAAATTTGCACTTTCTCTAGTTTTTTTTACGTGTTTTTTAGGTTGGGGGTTTCCAAAATGGTGCCCCATACTCCCAAAATTGGGCCTAAGTTACGGGTACAGGGTCCTAAAGATTCCCTTATTGATGTCGGAATGCTGTTTTGAGGTTTGCTAGGCGCCCATATGCTGCAGCGTTATTTGGGTTTATGGCGCTTCAGGAGATGTGCTGGTGTTTTTACCAACCCCAAAATCTTTTCTTGAGTGAGGTTTTTATCTCGACCCCCAGACTGTCCCGTCTGCGGCCTTCTTTGCCCTTCCCCAATCTTCATACTTTGACTTGGTGGATTGAAATCCAGGGCCCAATTTCTGGGCCAGGCGCGCCTTCCAAAAATCCCTTTGTAGTTCTGCCTGGTCTCGTCGAGTGTATTTTTCTCATAAATTCAGTATCGCAAACAGGGAACCCAGATTTTCCTTCCGTCATGTCGTTCACAAATTCAGAAAAACACTGGTCCAGGACTGACCCCCGCGGGACCCCCCCTGGGCACAGGTGCCCACTCTGACACCTCGCCACGTACCATGACTCGCTGCTGTCTTCCCGACAAAGTATTCCAGATCCATTGTTGCCCTTTTCCCCGTTATCCCTGCTTGGTCCCCCAGTTTTTGCCCCAATCTCTTGTGTGGAACTGTGTCAAAAGCCTTTCTGCATCCAAGAAAATGCAATCCCCACCCCTCTCTCTCTTGTCCCTTACTGCGCACCATGTCATAGAACCCAGTGGTTGTGACACGGATTTCCCCGTCCCTGAAACCTTGGCTGCTGTTGATGAGATCTTCCTTTTAGGTGTTCCACCACTCTTTTTCCTGATAATCTTCTCCATGAAATTTTTCATACTATACTGTCGTGACACGGGCTGTGTTTTTTGCTTCATGTCGTCTCTTTTTTAAAGATTGGGGCTACATTTTGTTCTTCCCGCCCCAGGCAATCTCCCCGTTTCTGTGAAATTTAAAATTTTTGTTAGGGTACACATAGCGCCTCTGCTCCCTCTCTCAATACCCATGGGGGTTTTCTGGCCCCAAGCCTTTTTATATCTAGCTCACCAAACCTTTCACTTCTTCCCCGGTTTGGGGTGCATGTGTCCAGCCTTGGTGGGGTGCCCCCCCTCCCGTCTTTTTGGAGTCCCCTTTGCCTCTGTGAACATTCTTTAACTCTTTTTGATTCTTACATACTTCACGGTCATTTTCCCGTTGTCTCTCCTCCCTTTCCTTTCCCTTAGCCCGTTACCTGGTCCTTTACTGTTTTTTTTTCCTCCTGATGTGGCTGTACAAAAAGTTTCGGGTCAGATTTGGCTTTTGCTGCTTTCATTTTTTATATGCTTTGGGGCCCCCCTTTTTATCTGTGCATATTTGTTTCTGGGTTCGACGTTCCCCTTATTCTCCTGGGTCCTTTGCCTTTTATATTTTTTCCATTCCCCAGCACCTTGGTTTTTTCCCCCCTGCACCTTTGGGTAAAAACCCTGGGCTCATCCTGGCTTTTTCATTTTCCCGTTACCCTTTTGGGACAAACCCCTCCCCAGCCCCTTGCTTTTTGTTGCTAATATTCCATCATCTCATTAACTGGGTTCCTGCCAGTTCTCTGTTCCACTGAACCCCCCTTTTAGGTAGTTCCTCATTTTCCTGTTAGCCCTGTGTGTGGTTGGTGTGTTGTTTTGTGTGTGTGTGTGTTGTGTGTGGGGTTTTGTTGTTGGTGTTGTGTGTGTGTGTGGTGTTGTGTGTGTGTGTGTGTGTTGGGTGGGGTGTGTGTGTGTGTATGTGTGGTGTATATGTGTGTATTTGTGTGTGTGTGTAGTTTGTGTGTTGTGTGTGTGTTGGGTGTTATGTGTGTTGGGTGTTGTGTGTGTGTGTGTGTGTGGTGTGTGGTGTTGTGTGTGGTGTGTTGTGTGTGGTGGTGTGTGGTGTGTTGTGGTTGTGGTGTGTGTGGTGTGGGTATGTGTTGGTGTATGTGTGTGTTATGTGTGGTGGTGTTGAGTGTGTGTGTGTGGTGTATGTGTTGTGTGTGTGTGTGTTGTGGTGGTGGTGTGTATTGTGTGTGTTGTGTGTTGTGTTGTGTGTTGTGGGGTGTGTGTGTGTGTGTGTGTGTGTGTGTGGTGTGTGTGTGTGTGTGTGTGTGTGTGGGGGTCATCTTTTATTAAGGAAAAACCTTATTATTTTATTATTATTATTATTTTTATTATTATTATTTTTATTTTTATTATGTTCATGGGGGAAAAGCTAAACTCGGAGGGCAACACGCACACATGGGTAAGGACATAATCAAGTTTGATCCGAGGATAGAGAGGGGCACTCCAAAACCTTTGGGTCAGGAGCTTCACCAATCAAAGGGTCCTCCCTAAAAAGGACTACATAGAAAAACCCATCCTTAAGTCTTTACGGGGTTTCCTGGGGTTTACCTGGAGAGAGTTTTTTGGGGGTCAACGCCCCCGCGGCCCGGGTTTGACCCGGCCTCCTGGTGGTCGCGCCCATAACCCGGGGGTTGCTGCGGCTGCACGCAAAACCAAAAGTACGAGCCACAGCCCCGGGTGTCAGGGGAAACTTTAGGTGCTTTCCCTGCGCTTGAAGACTGCCCGGGGGCTGTTGGGAACCCCCTTATGTATGCTGGGAGGCAGTTTTAACGTCTCGGGCCCTGACCTTTTGTTGGTCTCTTAACGTGCTATGACCCCCGCTTTCATTGGGGGGATGGTGCATCGCCGCCAAGTCTTTTGCTTTCGTAGTGAGTGATTTTCGTGTGCAATTCGGTATAGTCCCTTAGGTTTTTTCCCGTGAAAATAATCTGTATCCTCCCCTCCGCTTCCCGGGAAAACAGGTTTAGAAACCTCAAGCGCCCCATAATTGAGGGTTTTTTTCTCCGTTATGCCGCCGTGAAAGTTTTTTCTGTACTTTTCGGTCGCAATTTCCCCCTGCCTTGAAAGGTGCTGTTAGAGTGCAGCAATATTCCACCTAGATAGAACAAGTGACCTGAAGAGTGTCATCATGGGCTGGCCTCCCTAGTTTTGAAGGTTCTCATTATCCATCCTGTCATTTTTCTAGCAGATGCAATTTTATACAATGTTATGGGCCTTGAAGGGGAGATCCTCCGACTAATCACTCCCAGGTCTTTGACGTTGGGGTTTCCCCTCTATTTTGTGGCCAGAATTTGTTTTGTACTCTGATGAAGATTTAATTTCCTCATGTTTACCATATCTGAGTAATTGAAATTTCTCATCGTTGAACTTCATATTGTTTTCTGCAGCCCACTGAAAGATTTGGTTGATGTCCGCCTGGAGCCTTGCAGTGTCTGCAATGGAAGACACTGTCATGCAGATTCGGGTGTCATCTGCAAAGGAAGACACGGTGCTGTGGCTGACATCCTTGTCTATGTCGGATATGAGGATGAGGAACAAGATGGGAGCTAGTACTGTGCCTTGTTGTCAGTCTTTATTGAAGACTAGTAAAGGCTGGTCAGTCTTTATTGAAGACTAGTAAAGGCTGGTCAGTCTTTATTGAAGACTAGTAAAGGCTGGTCAGTCTTTATTGAAGACTAGTAAAGGCTGGTCAGTCTTTATTGAAGGCTAGTAAAGGCTGGTCAGTCTTTATTGAAGACTAGTAAAGGCTGGTCAGTCTTTATTGAAGACTAGTAAAGGCTGGTCAGACTTTTGAAGATGTCAGTAAAGGCTGGTCAGACTTATTGAACATGTCAGTAAAGGCTGGCCACGGCGGAAGTGATTTAGACTTAGATTTAGATTTGTAATAGTTTATGTTGCGTTTAGTAAGATAACCCAGGTGATGTTTGGAAGTTTGAGTGTAACTCTGTGTGTTTGGTGTTTAGTGTGTCTGAGTGTATCTCCGTGTGTTTGGTGTTTAGTGTGTCTGAGTGTATTTCCGTGTGTTTGGTGTTTAGTGTGTCTGAGTGTATCTCCGTGTGTTTGGTGTTTAGTGTGTCTGAAGTATCTCCGTGTGTTTGGCTTGTGTTTTTTTGTGTTGTGGATGGTGTTTTTGTGTGTCTGAGCGTATCTCAGTGTGTTTGGCTTGTGTGTTTAGTGTTGTGTTTGGTGTTTCGTGTGTCTGAGTGTATCTCCGTGTGTTTGGCTTGTGTGTTTAGTGTTGTGGATGGTGTTTAGTGTGCCTGAGAGTATTCTCCGTGTGTTTGGCTTGTGTGTTTAGTGTTGTGTTTTTTGTTTAGTGTGTCTGAGTGTATCTCCGTGTGTTTGGCTTGTGTGTTTAGTGTTTGTGGATGGTGTTTAGTGTGTCTGAGTGCATCTCCGTATGTTTGGCTTGTGCGTTTAGTGTTGTGGATGGTGTTTAGTGTGTCTGAGTGTATCTCCGTGTGTTTGGCTTGTGTGTTTAGTGTTGTGGATGGTGTTTAGTGTGTCTGAGTGTATCTCCGGTGTTTTACTTGTGTGTTTAGTGTTGTGTTTGGGTTGTTTAGTGTGTCTGAGTGCATTTTCCGGTGTTTGGCTTGTGTGTTTAGTGTTGTGTTTGGTGTTTAGTGGTGTCCTGAGTGTACCTCCGTGTGTTTGGTTTGTATGTTTAGTGTTGTGTTTGGAGTTTAGTGTGTCTGAGTGTATCTCCATGTGTTTGGCTTGTGTGTTTAGTGTTGTGGATGGTGTTTAGTGTGTCTGAGTGTATCTCCGTGTGTTTGGCTTGTGTGTTTAGTGTTGTGGATGGGTGTTTAGTATGTCCCGAGTGTATCTCTGGTGTTTTGGCTTGTGTGTTTAGTGTTGTTTTTGGTGTTTAGTGTGTCTGAGTGTATCTTTCCCTGTGCTTGGCTTGTGTGTTTAGTGTAGTGTTTGGTGTTTAGTGTGTCTGAGTGTATCTCCCTGTGTTTGGCTTGTGTGTTTAAATGTTGTGGATGGTGTTTAGTGCGCCTGGCCGTATCTCCGTGTGTTTGCCTTGTGTGTTTAGTGTTGTGTTTGGTGTTTAGTGTGTCTGAGTGTATCTCCGTGTGTTTGGCTTGTGTGTGTAGTGTTGTGTTTGGAGTCTAGTGTGTCTGAGTGTATCTCCGTGTGTTGGCTTGTGCGTTTGGTGTTGTGTTTGGTGTTTTTGTGTGTCTGAGTGTAATCTTCCATGTGTTTGGCTTGTGTATTAGTGTTGAGGATGGTGTTTTTGTGTGTCTGAGTGTATCTCCGAGTGCTTGGCTTGTGTGTTTAGTGTTGTGGATGGTGTTTAGTGTGTCTGAGTGTATCTCCGTGTGTTTGACTTGTGTGTTTAGTGTTGTGGATGGTGTTTAGTGTGTCTGAGTGTAAACTCCGTGTGTTTGGCTTGTGTGTTTGTGTTGTGGGGTGGTGTTAGTGTGTCTGAGTGTATCTCCGTGTGTTTGACTTGTGTGTTTAGTGTGTGGATGGTTTTTTAGTGTTTTCTGAGTGTTTCTCCGTGTGTTTGGCTTTGTGTTTAGTGTTGTGTTTGGTGTTTTTGTGTCTGAGTGTATCACCGTGTGTTTGGCATGTGTGCTTAGTGTTGTGGATGGTGTTTAGTGTGTCTGAGTGTATCTCCGTGTGTTTGGCTTGTGTGTTTAGTGTTGAGGATGGTGTTTAGTGTGTCTGAGTGTATCTCTGTGTGTTTGACTTGTGTGTTTAGTGTTGTGGATGGTGTTTAGTGTGTCTGAGTGTATCTCCGTGTGTTTGGCTTGTGTGTTTAGTGTTGTGGATGGTGTTTAGTGTGTCTGAGTGTATCTCCGTGTGTTTTGCTTGTGTGTTTAGTGTTTTGGATGGTGTTTAGTGGTCCGAGTGTATCTCCCTGTGTTTTGGCTTGTGTGTCTTCTAGTGTTGTGGATGGTGTTTTTGTGTGTCTGAGTGTAAACTCCGTGTGTTTGGCTTGTGTGTTTAGTGTTGTTTGGTGTTTAGTGTGTCCCGAGTGTATCTCCGTGTGTTTGGCCTGTGTGTTTAGTGTTGTGGATGGTGTTTAGTGTGTCTGAGTGTATCTCCGTGTGTTTGACTTGTGTGCTTAGTGTTGTGGATGTGTTTAGTGTGTCTGAGGTTTTCTCCGTGTGTTTGGCTTGTGTGTTTAGCGTTGTGTTTGGTGTACAGTGTGTCTGAGTGTATCTCCGTGTGTTTGGCTTGTCTGTTTAGTGTTGTCTTTGGTGTTTAGTGTGTCTGAGTGTATCTCCATGTGTTTGGCTTGTGTGTTTAGTGTTGAGGATGGTGTTTAGTGTGTCTGGTGTATCTCCCAGTGTTTGGCTTGTGTGCTTAGTGTTGTGGATGGTGTTTAGTGTGTCTGAGTGTATCTCCGTGTGTTTGACTTGTGTGTTTAGTGTTGTGGATGGTGTTTTTGTGTGTCTGAGTGTATCCCCCGTGGTTTTGGCTTGGGGTGTTAGTGTTGTGGATGGTGTTTAGTGTGTCTAGTGTATCTTCGTGTGTTTGGCATGTGTGTCTTTTTAGTGTTGTGTATGGTTTTAGTGTGTCTGAGTGTATCTCCGTGTGTTTGGCTTGTGTGTTTAGTGTTGTGTTTTAGGGTTTTGTGTGTCTGAGTGTATTTCCGTGTGTTTGGCTTGTGTGTTTAGTGTTGTGGATGGTGCTTAGTGTGTCTGAGAGTATCTCCGTGTGTTTGGCTTGTGTGCTTAGTGTTGTGGAGGGTGTTTAGTGTCTGATGTGTCTCCGTGTGTTTGACTTTAGTGTTATGTTGTGGATGGTGTTTAGTGTGTCTGAGTGTATCTTCGTGTGTTTGGCATGTGTGTCTTCTAGTGTTGTGGATGGTGTTTAATGTGTCTGAGTGTATCTCCGTGGTTTGGCTTGTGTGTTTAGTGTTGTATTTAGTGATTAGTGTGTCCCGAGTGCATCTCCGTGTTTTGGATTGTGTGTTTAGTGTTGTTTGGGTGGCGATTAGTGTGTCTGAGTGTATCTCCGTGTGTTTGGCTTCTGTGTTTAGTGTTGTGTTGGGTGTTCAGTGTGTCGGAGTTTATCTCCGTGTGTTTGGCTTGTGTGTTTGTGTTGTGTTTGGTGTATAGTGTGTCTGAGTGTATCTCCGTGTGTTTGGCTTGTGTGTTTAGTGTTGTGCATGGTGTTTAGTGTGCCTGAGTGTATCTGCGTGTAATTGGCTTGTGTGTTTAGTGTGTCTGAGTGTATCTCCCTGTATTTGGCTTGTGTGTTTAGTGTTGTGTTTGGTGTTTAGTGTGTCTGAGTGTATCCCGTGTGTTTTGGCTTGTGTGTTTTAGCAGTTGTGGATGGCGTTTAGTGTGTCTGAGTGTATCTCCCTTTTGTTTGGCTTGTGTGTTTGTGTTGTGGATGGTGTTTAGTGTGTCTGAGTGTATCTCCGTGTGTTTGGGTTGTGTGTTTAGTGTTGTGGATGGTGTTTTGTGTGTCTGAGTGTATATCCGTGTGTTTGGGTTGTGTGTTTAGTGTTGTGGATGGTTTTAGTGTGTCTGAGTGTATCTCTGTGTGTTTGACTTGTGTGTTTAGTGTTGTGATGGTGTTTAAGTGTCTGAGTGTATCTCCGTGTGTTTGACTTGTGTGTGTAGTGTTGTGGATGGGGTTTAGTGTGTCTGAGTGTATCTCCGTGTGTTTGGCTTGTGTGTTTATGTTGTTTATGGTGGTTTAGTGGGGTCTGAGTTTCATCTCCGTATGTTTGGCTTGTGTGTTTAGTGTTGTGGATGGTGTTTAGTGTGTCTGAGTGTATCTCCATGTGTTTGGGGTTGTGGTTTTAGTGTTGTGGATGGTTTTAGTGTGTCTGAGTGATCTCCGTGTGTTTGACTTGTGTATTTATGTTTTTTTTGTGTTTAGTGTGTTTGAGTGTATCTCCGTGTGTTTGGGTTGTGTGTTTTTGTGTTTTGTTTGGTGTTTAGTGTGTCTGAGTTTTACCTCCGGTGTTTGGCTTGTGTGTTTTTGTGTTGTGTTTGGGTGTTTAGTGTGTCTGAGTGTATCTCCATGTGTTTGGCTTGTGTGTTTAGTGTTGTGGATGGTGTTTAGTGTGTCTGAGTGTATCTCCGTGTGTTTAGCTTGTGCGTTTAGTGTTGTTGGGGTGGTGTTTAGTGTGTCTGAGTGTAATCTCCGTGTGTTTGACTTGTGTGTTTAGTGTTGTGGATGATGTTTAGTGGTGTCTGAGTGCATCTCCGTGTGTTTGGCTTGGTGTTTCGTGTTGTGGATGGTGTTTAGTGTGTCCCGAGTGCATCTCCGTGTGTTTGGCTTGTGTGTTTAATATTGTGGATGGTGTTTAGTGTGTCTGAGTGTATCTCCGTGTGTTTGGCTTGTGTGTTTAGTGTTGTGGATGGTGTTTAGTATGTCTGAGTGTATCTCTGTGTGTTTTTGGGTTGTGTTTTTAGTGTTGTGTGTTTGGTGTTTAGTGTGTCTGAGTGTATCTCCGTGTGCTTGGCCCTTTTGTGTTCAGTGTTGTGTTTGGTGTTTAGTGTGTCTGAGTGTATCTCCGTGTGTTTGGCTTTGTGTTTTGTAGTTTGTGGATGGTGTTTAGTGCGCCTGAGTGTATATCCGTGTGTTGGCTTGTGTGTTTCATTGTTGTGTTTGGTGTTTAGTGTGTCTGAGTATATATCTCCGTGTGTTTGGCTTGTGTGTTTAGTGTTGTGTTTGGGGTTTTTGTGTGCCTGAGTGTATTTTCCATGTGTTTGGCTTGTGTGTTTAGTGTTGAGGATGGTGTTTAATGTGTCTGATGTATCTCCGAGTGTTTGGCTTGTGTGTTTAGTGTTGTGGGTGGTGTTTAGTGTGAGTGTTTTCTCCGTGTATTTGACTTTGTGTTTAGTGTTTGGATGAAGTTTAGTGTGTCTGAGTGTATCTCCCTGTGTTTGGCTTGTGTGTTTAGTGTTGAGGATGGTGTTTAGTGTGTCTGAGTGTATCTCCGTGTTTTGGCTTGTGTTTTGTGTTGTGGATGGTGTTTAGTGTATCTGAGTGATCTCCCGTGTGTTTGGCTTTTGTTTTAGTGATGTGTTTGGTGTTTAGTGTGTCTGAGTGTATCTCCGTGTGTTTGACTTGTGTGTTTAGTGTTGTGTTTGGTGTTTAGTGTGTCTGAGTGTATCTCCGTGTGTTTGGCTTGTGTGTTTAGCGTTGAGGATGGTGTTTAGTGTGTCTGAATGTATCTCTGTGTGTTTGACTTGTGTGTTTAGTGTTGTGGGTGGTGTTTAGTGTGTCTGTGGTATCTCCGTGTGTTTGGCTTGTGTTTTAGTGTTTTGGATGGCGTTTAGGTGTGTCTGAGTGTATCTCCGTGTGTTCGGCTTGTGTGTCTTCTAGTGTTTTGGATGGTTTTAGTGTGTCTGAGTGTATCTCCGTGTGTTTGGCTTTTGTGTTTAGTGTTGTGTTTGGTGTTTTTGTGTGTCTGAGTGTATCTCCGTGTGTTTGGCTTGTGTGTTTAGTGTTGTGGATGGTGTTTAGTGTGTCTGAGTGTATCTCCGTGTGTTTGGCTTGTATGTTTAGTGTTGTGGATGGTGTTTTGTGTGTCTGAGTGCATCTCCGTGTGTTTGACTGTGTGCTTAGTGTTGTGGATGGTGTTTATGTGGGCTGAGCGTATCTCCGTGTGTTTGGCTTGTGTGTTTAGTGTTGTATTTAGTGTTTAGTGTGTCTGAGTGTATTTTCGTGGGGTTTTGGATTGTGTGTTTAGTGTTGTGGATGGCGTTTAGTGTGTCTGAGTGTATCTCCGTGTGTTTGGCTTGTGTGTTTAGTGTTGTGGGTGGTGTTTAGTGTGTCTGAGTGTATCTGCGTGTAATTGGCTTGTGTGTTTTTGTGTTGTGGGTGGCGTTTAGTGTGTCTGATGTATCTCCGTGTGTTTGGCTTGTGTGTTTAGTGTTGTGATGGTGTTTAGTGTGTCTGAGTGTATCTCCGTGTGTTTGGCTTGGTGGTTAGTGTTTAGTGTGTCTGAGTGTATCTCCGTGTGTTTTTACTTGTGTGTTTAGTGTTGTGCTTGGTGTTTAGTGTGTCTAAGTGTATCTCCGTGTGTTTGGCTTGTGTGTTTAGTTGTTGTGTATGGTGTTTAGTGTGTCTGAGTGTATCTCCGTGTGTTTGGCTTGTGTGTTTAGTGTTGTGTTTTGTGTTTAGTGTGTCTGAGTTTTATCTCCGTGTGTTTGGCTTGTGTGTTTAGTGTTGTGGATGGTGTTATTGTGTCTGAGTGTATCTCCGTGTGTTTGGCTTTTGTTTTTTAGTGTTGTGGATGGTGTTTAGTGTGTCTGAGTGTATCTCTGTGTGTTTGACTTGTGTGTTTTTGCGTTGTTTGGGTGGTGTTTAGTGTGTCTGAGTGTATCTCCGTGTGTTTGACTTCTGTGTTTAGGTTGTGTTTTGGTGTTTAGTGTGTCTGAGTGTATCTCCGTGTGTTTGGCTTGTGTGTTTTTGAGTTTGGGATGGGGTTTAGTGTGTCTGAGTGTATATCCGTGTGTTTCACTTGTGTGTTTAGAGTTGTGGATGGTGTTTAGTGTGTCTGAGTTATCTCCCCGTGTTTGGATTGTGTGTTTTTGTGTTTGGATGGTGTTTAGTGTGTCTGAGTGTATATCCGTGTGTTTGGCTTGTGTGCTTAGTGTTGTGTTGGGTTTTAGTGTGTCTGAGTGTTTCTCCGGTGTTTTGGCTTGTGTGTTTAGTGTTGTGTTTGGTGTTTAGTGTGTCTGGTATATCTCCATGGTTTTGGCTTGCGTGTTTAGAGTTTTTGTTTGGTTTTAGTGTGTCTGTGTGTCTCTCCGTGTTTTTGGCTTGTGTGTTTAGTGTTGTGGATGGGGTTTAGTGTGTCTGATGTATCTCCCTGTGTTTGGCTTGTGGGGTTTAGTGTTGTGCATGGTGTTTAGTGTGTCTGAGTGTATCTCCGTGGGGTTTGGCTTGTGTGTTTAGTGTTGTGCATGGTGTTTAGTGTGTCTGAGTGTATCTCCGTGTGTTTGGCTTGTGTGTTTAGTGCTGTGTTTTGGTGTTTACTGTGTCTCAGTGCAAACTTCGTGTGTTTTTGGGTTGTGTGTTTAGTGTTTGGGATGGTGTTTAGTGTGTCTCAGTGTATCTCCGTTTTGTTTGGCTTGTGTGTTTAGGTTGTGGATGGTGTTTAGTGTGTCTGGGTGTATCTCCCTGTGTTTGGCTTGTGTGTTTAGTGTTGTTTTTGGTGTTTTTGTGTGGTCTGAGCGTATCTCCGTGTGTTTGGCTTTTGTGTTTAGTGTTGTGTTTGGTGTTTAGTGTGTCTGAGTGTATCTCCATGTGTTTGGATTGTGTGTTTTTGTGTTGTGTTTGGTGTTTAGTGGGGTCTGAGTGTATCACCATGTGTTTGGCTTGTGGTTTTAGTGTTGTGGATGGTGTTTAGTGTGTCTGAGTGTATCTCCGTGTGAAATTTGGGTTGTGTGTTTAGTGTTGTGGATGGGTTTAGTGTGTCTGAGTGTATCTTCCCAGTGTTTGGCTTGTGTGTTTAGTGTTTTTGGATGGTTTAGTGTGTCTGAGTGTATCTCCGTGTGTTTGACTTGTGTGTTTAGTGTTGTGGATGGTGGGTTTAAATTTTGTCTGAGTGTATCTCCGTGTGTTTGGCTTGTGTGTTTAGTGTTGTGGATGGTGTATAGTGGGGTTTTGAGTGTATCTCCGTGTGTTTGGCTTGTGTTTTTTAGTGCTGTGTTTGGTGTTTACTGTGTCTGAGTGCATCTTCGTGTGTTTGGCTTGTGTGTTTAGTGTTGTGGATGGTGTTTAGTGTGTCTGAGTGTATCTCCGTGTGTTTGGCTTGTGTGTTTAGTGTTGTGGATGGTGTTTAGTGTGTCTGAGTGTATCTCCGTGTGTTTGGCTTGTGTGTTTTAGTGTTTTTGTTTGGTGTTTAGTGTGTCTGAGCGTATCTCCGTGTGTTTAGCTTGTGTGTTTAGTGTTGTGTTTGGTGTTTAGTGTGTCTGAGTGTATCTCCATGTGTTTGGCTTGTGTGTTTAGTGTTGTGTTTGGTGTTAACTCATCCATTTATGAAGTGAGCAACACAAAATGTCTTAATAGATTGTGTAAATACTATTACAACCACTACCACAACCACTACCACAACCACTACCACTACCACTACCACTACCACAACCACTACCACTAACACTACCACAACCACTACCACAACCACTACCACAACCACTACCACTACCACTACCACTACCACAACTACTATCACTACCACTACCACAACCACTACCACTACTACTACCACAACCACTACCACTACCCTACCACTACCACTACACAAAACCCCTAACCACTTACCACAACCACTCCACAACCACTACCACACCACTACCCCAACCACTACCACTACCACTACCACTACCACAACCCCTACCCCTACCACTACCACAACCACTACCACAACCACTACCACAAACCACACCACTACCACTACCCCTACCACTACCACAACCACTACCACAACCACTACCACAACCACTACCACTACCACTACCACTACCACTACCACTACCACAAAACCCCTACCACTACCACACCCAACCACTACCACTACCACTACCACTACCACAACCACTACCACAACCACTAACTACCATACCCACTACCACAACCACTACCACTACCACTACCACTACCACAACCACTACCACAACCACTACCCCTACCACTACCACTACCACTACCACAAACCCCTACCACTACCACTACCACTACCACTACCACAACCACTACCACTACCACTACCACTACACTACCATACCACTACCACAACCACTACCACTACCACTACCACTACCACTACCACAACCACTACCACAAACCACTACCACTACCACTACCAATACCACAACCACTACCACTACCACTACCACTACCACTATCACTACCACATCCACTACCACTATCACTACCACTACCACTACCACACCACAACCCCTACCACTACCACTACCACTACCATACCCCAACCACTCCACAACCACTACCATACCACTACCACTACCCCTACCAATACCACAACCACTACCACTACCACTACCACTACCACTATCACTACCACATCCACTACCACTATCACTACCACTACCACTACCACTACCACAACTACTACCAATACCACTACCACTACCACTACCACTACCACTACCACTACCACTACCACTACCACTACCACAACCACTACCACTACCACTACCACTACCACTACCAATACCACAACCACTACCAGTACCACTACCACTACCACTATCACTACCACATCCACTACCACTATCACTACCACTACCACTACCACTACCACTACCACTACCACTACCACTACCACTACCACCACCACTACCACTACCACTACCACTACCACTACCACTACCACTACCACTACCACTACTTCTACTACTACTCCTATTATTATTATTATTTTTTTTTATTATCACACTGGCCAATTCCCACCAAGGCAGGGTGGCCCACCAAGGCAGGGTGGCCCACCAAGGCAGGGTGGCCCACCAAGGCAGGGTGGCCCACCAAGGCAGGGTGGCCCACCAAGGCAGGGTGGCCCACCAAGGCAGGGTGGCCCACCAAGGCAGGGTGGCCCACCAAGGCAGGGTGGCCCACCAAGGCAGGGTGGCCCACCAAGGCAGGGTGGCTCACCAAGGCAGGGTGGCCCACCAAGGCAGGGTGGCCCACCAAGGCAGGGTGGCCCACCAAGGCAGGGTGGCCCACCAAGGCAGGGTGGTCCACCAAGGCAGGGTGGCCCACCAAGGCAGGGTGGCCCACCAAGGCAGGGTGGCCCACCAAGGCAGGGTGGCCCGCCAAGGCAGAGTGGTCCATCAAGGCAGGGTGGCCCACCAAGGCAGGGTGGCCCACCAAGGCAGGGTGGTCCACCAAGGCAGGGTGGCCCACCAAGGCAGGGTGGTCCACCAAGGCAGGGTGGCCCACCAAGGCAGGGTGGTCCACCAAGGCAGGGTGGCCCACCAAGGCAGGGTGGTCCACCAAGGCAGGGTGGCCCACCAAGGCAGGGTGGTCCACCAAGGCAGGGTGGTCAACCAAGGCAGGGTATTCCACCAAGGCAGGGTGGCCCACCAAGGCAGGGTGGTCCACCAAGGCAAGGTGGCCCACCGAGGCAGGGTGGTCCACCAAGGCAGGGTGGCCCAAAAAAGAAAAACTTTCACCATCATTCACTCCTTCACTGTCTTGCCAGAAGGGTGCTTTACACTACAGTTTTTAAACTGCAACATTAACACCCCTCCTTCAGAGTGCAGGCACTGTACTTCCCATCTCCAGGACTCAAGTCCGGCCTGCCTGTTTCCCTGAACCCCTTCATAAATGTTACTTTGCTCACACTCCAACAGCACGTCAAGTATTAAAAACCATTTGTCTCCATTCACTCCTATCAAACATGCTCACGCATGCCTGCTGGACGTCCAAGCCCCTCGCACACAAAACCTCCTTTACCCCCTTCCTTCAACCTTTCCTAGGCCGACCCCTACCCCGCCTTCCTTCCACTACAGAGTGATAAACTCTTGATGTCATTCTGTTTCGCTCCATTATCTTTACATGTCTGAACCACCTCAACAACCCTTCCTCAGCCCTCTGGACAACAGTTTTGGTAATCCCGCACCTCCTCCTAACTTCCAAACTACGAATTCTCTGCATTATATTCACACCACACATTGCCCTCAGACATGACATCTCCACTGCCTCCAGCCTTCTCCTCGCTGCAACATTCATCACCCACGCTTCACACCCATATAAGAGCATTGGTAAAACTATACTCTCATACATTCCCCTCTTTGCCTCCAAGGACAAAGTTCTTTGTCTCCACAGACTCTTAAGTGCACCACTCACCCTTTTCCCCTCATCAATTCTATGATTCACCTCATCTTTCACAGACCCATCCGCTGACACGTCCACTCCCAAATATCTGAATACATTCACCTCCTCCATACCCTCTCCCTCCAATCTGATATCCAATCTTTCATCACCTAATCTTTTTGTTATCCTCATAACCTTACTCTTTCCTGTATTCACTTTCAATTTTCTTCTTTTGCAAACCCTACCAAATTCATCCACCAATCTCTGCAACTTCTCTTCAGAATCTCCCAAGAGCACAGTGTCATCAGCAATGAGCAACTGTGACAACTCCCACTTTATGTGTGATTCTTTATCTTTTAACTCCACGCTTCTTGCCAAGACCCTCGCATTTACTTCTCTTACAACCCCATCTATAAATATATTAATCAACCAGGGTGACATTACACATCCTTGTCTATGGCCTACTTTTACTGGGAAATAATTTCCCTCTTTCCTACATACTCTAACATGAGCCTCACTATCCTCGTAAAAACTCTTCACTGCTTTCAGTAACCTACCTCCTACACCATACACCTGCAACATCTGCCACATTGCCCCCCTATCCACCCTGTCATACGCCTTTTCCAAATCCATAAATGCAACAAAGACCTCTTTAGCCTTATTTAAATACTGTTCACTTATATGTTTCACTGTAAACACCTGGTCCACACACCCCCTACCTTTCCTAAAGCCTCCTTGTTCATCTGCTATCCTATTCTCCGTCTTACTCTTAATTCTTTCAATTATAACTCTACCATACACTTTACCAGGTACACTCAACGGACTTATCCCCCTATAATTTTTGCACTCTCTTTTATCCCCTTTGCCTTTATACAAAGGAACTATGCATGCTCTCTGCCAATCCCTAGGTACCTTACCCTCTTCCATACACTTATTAAATAATTGCACCAACCACTCCAAAACTATATCCCCACCTGCTTTTTAACATTTCTATCTTTATCCATCAATCCCGGCTGCCTTACCTCCTTTCATTTTACCTACTGCCCCCACGAACTTCCCCCACACTCACAACTGGCTCTTCCTCACTCCTACAAGATGTTATTCCTCCTTGCCCTATACACGAAATCACAGCTTCCCTATCTTCATCAACATTTAACAATTCCTCAAAATATTCCCTCCATCTTCCCAATACCTCTAACTCTCCATTTAATAACTCTCCTCTCCTATTTTTAACTGACAAATCCATTTTTTCTCTAGGCTTCCGTAACTTATTAATCTCACTCCAAAACTTTTTCTTATTTTCAACAAAATTTGTTGATAACATCTCACCCACTCCCTCATTTGCTCTCTGTTTACATTGCTTCACCACTCTCTTAACCTCTCTTTTTTTCTCCATATACTCTTCCCTCCTTGCATCACTTCTACTTTGTAAAAACTTCTCATATGCTAACTTTTTCTCCCTTACTACTCTCTTTACATTATCATTCCACCAATCGCTCCTCTTCCCTCCCGCACCCACCTTCCTGTAACCACAAACTTCTGCTGAACACTCCAACACTACATTTTTAAACCTACCCCATACTTCTTCGACCCCATTGCCTATGCTCTCATTAGCCCATCTATCCTCCAATAGCTGTTTATATCTTACCCTAACTGCCTCCTCTTTTAGTTTATAAACCTTCACCTCTCTCTTCCCTGATGCTTCTATTCTCCTTGTATCCCATCTACCTTTTACTCTCAGTGTAGCTACAACTAAAAAGTGATCTGATACATCTGTGGCCCCTCTATAAACATGTACATCCTGAAGTCTACTCAACAGTCTTTTATCTACCAATATCCAACAAACTACTGTCATTTCGCCCTACATCATATCTTGTATACTTATTTATCCTCTTTTTCTTAAAATATGTATTACCTATAACTAAACCCCTTTCTATACAAAGTTCAATCAAAGGGCTCCCATTATCATTTACACCTGGCACCCCAAACTTACCTACCACACCCTTTCTAAAAGTTTCTCCTACTTTAGCATTCAGGTCCCCTACCACAATTACTCTCTCACTTGGTTCAAAGGCTCCTATACATTCACTTAATATCTCCCAAAATCTCTCTCTCTCCTCTACATTCCTCTCTTCTCCAGGTGCATACACGCTTATTATAACCCACTTTTCGCATCCAACCTTTACTTTAAATCCACATTATTCTTGAATTTACACATTCATATTCTCTTTTCTCCTTCCATAACTGATCCTTCAACATTACTGCTACCCCTTCCTTTGCTCTAACTCTCTCAGATACTCCACATTTAATCCCATTTATTTCCCCCCACCGAAACTCCCCTACCCCCTTCAGCTTTGTTTCGCTTAGGGCCAGGACATCCAACTTCTTTTCATTCATAACATCAGCAATCATCTGTTTCTTGTCATCCGCACTACATCCACGCACATTTAAGCATCCCAGTTTTATAAAGTTTTTCTTCTTCTCTTTTTTAGTAAATGTATACAGGAGAAGAGGTTACTAGCCCATTGCTCCCGGCATTTTAGTCGCCTCATACGACACGCATGGCTTACGGAGGAAAGATTCTTTTCCACTTCCCCATGGACAATAGAAGAAATAAAGAGGAACAAGAGCTATGTAGAAAAAGGAGAAAAACCTAGATGTATGTATATATATATATATGCATGTGCGTGTCTGTGAAGTGTGACCAAAGTGTAAGTAGGAGTAGCAAGATATCCCTGTTATCTAGCGTGTTTATGAGACAGAAAAAGAAACCAGCAATCCTACCATCATGCAAAACAGCTACAGGTTTCTGTTTCACAGTCATCTGGCAGGACGGTAGTACTTCCCTGGGTGGTTGCTGTCTACCAACCTACTACCTAATATTAATAATAATAATATTATTATTATTATTATTATTATTATTATTATTATTATTATTATTATTATTATTATTATTATAATTATTATTATTATTATTATTATTATTATTATTATTATTATTATTATTATTATTATTATTATTATTATTATTATAATAATTATTATTATTATTATTATTATTATTATTATTATTATTATTAGTTTCCATTATTCATTTCAAAATTATTGTGAAAATATGTACATACGTTTATATTTAGTAGTAATAAAGGTGGGTGGAGAGCGAAGTAAAGTCTGGATTTATATTATGAGGTGGAGACAGCTTTTTATTAAGTATTATTACTGGCAGGTGACTGGAAGTGTGGTGAGATGTGTTGCAGGTCCAGGGTGTGTTGCAGGTTCAGGGTGTGTTGCAGGTTCAGGGTGTGTTGCAGGTCCAGGGTGTGTTGCAGGTCCAGGGTGTGTTGCAGGTTCAGGGTGTGTTGCAGGTCCAGGGTGTGTTGCAGGTCCAGGGTGTGTTGCAGGTCCAGGGTGTGTTGCAGGTTCAGGGTGTTTTTGCAGGTCCAGGGTGTGTTGCAGGTCCAGGGTGTGTTGCAGGTCCAGGTGTGTTGCAGGTCCAGGGTGTGTTGCAGGTCCAGGGTGTGTTGCAGGTCCAGGGTGTGTTGCAGGTTCAGGGTGTGTTGCAGGTCCAGGGTGTGTTGCAGGTCCAGGGTGTGTTGCAGGTTCAGGGTGTGTTGCAGGTCCAGGGTGTGTTGCAGGTCCAGGGTGTGTTGCAGGTTCAGGGTGTGTTGCAGGTCCAGGTGTGTTGCAGGTCCAGGGTGTTGTTGCAGGTCCAGGGTGTGTTGCAGGTCCAGGGTGTGTTGCAGGTTTCAGGGTGTGTTGCAGGTCCGGGGTGTGTTGTAGATGAGAGAGAGAGAGAGAGAGAGAGAGAGAGAGAAGAGAGAGAGAGAGAGAGAGAGAGAGAGAGAAGAGAGAGAGACAGACAGACAGACAGACAGACAGACAGACAGAGAAGGAGGGATGGAGAAAGTGAGGTAGGGAGAGTGTGCCAGAGAAGGTGAGAAGAGAGAGATGTATATACACTGAGAGATATACACATGTTAGTATATATTCTGTATGAGGCATAACTTGGTGAATATACCATGTGAAAGATATACATCTTTGCGAGATACAAGTAGTAATATACACCTCTCAGTGTATACATGCTGAGCTAATGTGTGTCCCGTAGCTGGGTTGGTAGCGCACTCAACTCACACACTCAAGTCCGTGGTTGGATACCCGGCACGGGTTGAAACATTGGGACGTGTTTCCTTAAGACACCTGCTGTCCATGTTCACCTAGCAATAAAATAGGTATCTGGGTGTTAGTCAACCGGTGTGAGTTGCATCCTGGGGACAAAACTGACCTAATTTGCCTTAAATGTTCTGAATAACAAAGGGATTTCTATACTGTGGTATGTTAATGGTATAAAATACAGTTGGGTATCTTTCTTGCTGAAGTGTTCCTTCTACACAGTAGGCTTCTTCAGTCAAATATAAAGGCAGCAGTAGTAGTGAAACAAAGATAATGTAATCTGTCCATTAGACTTGGAAAAAATTATTTGAGGTGGTCAGTCCCTCAGCCTGGAGAAGTGTTCCAAAGAGGGATATATGAACATGTACAGGAGGATATATGAAGTAATTTATTAAAGACTTCTAAGATGTCAACAAAGACCTGGAAGATGTCAACAAAGACCTGGAAGATGTCAACAAAGACCTGGAAGATGTCAACAAAGACCTGGAAGATGTCAACAAAGACCTGGAAGATGTCAACAAAGACCTGGAAGATGTCAACAAAGACCTGGAAGATGTCAATAAAGACCTGGAAGATGTCAACAAAGACCTGGAAGATGTCAACAAAGACCTGGAAGATGTCAACAAAGACCTGGAAGATGTCAACAAAAACCTGGAAGATGTCAACAAAGACCTGGAAGATGTCAACAAAGACCTGGAAGATGTCAACAAAGACCTGGAAGATGTCAACAAAGACCATGGTGGAGAGAGGTCAGGAGTTTAGGTGGAAGAGTCACTCTGAAAACTTGTCTGAGATAGTTGAGAATGACTTGGAGATGGTAACAACTTCTTGGAGGTAGTTAACGACCTTCTCAGAGGCAGTTAAGGAGAGTCTGGAGATGGCGTCATTACTTAGAAGTGGAGGCGCAGTGTGTTTCTTGGAGTGGAACTTAGCGATACTAAGAGTAGGTTGCAGTCTGAGGGATGTGTGTGTGTGTGTGTGTGTGTGTGTGTGTGTGTGTGTGTGTGTGTGTGTGTGTGTGTGTGCAAGCAACACTCACATGCCAATGAGTGTTTTCTCAATCTGTGCGTTGATTTGTAAGCCGAAGAGCCTGCAGGAAAGAGTGTTGCAAGCAGAGTTCACACACACACAGCTTTAAGAGAAGATACGACAGGGCCCATAAGACCAGGAACGGAGTATGGCCATCCGTGAATAGATGAAAAGCTGAGACAGGAGCCAGGACTCGACCCCCGCAAAAATAACTAAATAAACCACATTGTTCCAACCACAAGTATTATGGGTTATTAATATTAATGGAACGACGCAATGTAAATTTTTGCCTCTTAAAAATTTCACTGACACATATAAATCCTCGTTTACAGATTTGTGGCATTTACAAGAAGAATTAAATACACAGACCACGAATATTTAGGGCAATGTGTACTCTGATGCCGAGTTTGCAGGTTCCATTCCTACTGAAGACTCGAAGATAAATGTTCTTTTGCAAATTCTCCAGATAAGTTATGATCTGTTCTAAATGTACACACAAACACTTCTTGTCAGCAATCTGAATAATAGAGGACAAAGATCATGAGAGGCGCACCCTGTGTGTGTGTGTGTGTGTGTGTGTGTGTGTGTGTGTGTGTATGTGTGTGTGTGTGTGTGTGTGTGTGTGTGTGTGTGTGTTACGCCAAGCTGACTTTTATTGTCGAATGAGTCGTCTTGATACTGTGATGTATGTGGGAGGAGACACACACACTGAATCTTAGTGTTGAGAGGTTGGTGGTAGCGCATACTTGTGGTTCCAGGGGGGTTCAGTCTCAGCTCCTGGGTCCTCATCTTAACTGCCATCATGGGCTCTGTTGGGAACTCTATCGTATCTATCCTTGAAGCTATGACTCACGAAATCGTAATGACACGATTGCAAACAACCCATACTACGGGCGGGGATAGAACCCGCGATCAGAGAGTCTCAAAACTCCACAGTGGTGCCTATGCTAACCTTCCTATGGTGTAGAAATATACCTAGTTGGACGAATCTTATCGTAGCTAGCTGGTCCAGTGGCTAACGCGACGCTCTGGGGTTTTGAGACTCTCTGATCGCGGGTTCTATCCCCGCCCGTGGTATGGCTTGAAGCTATGTTTGTGACATCTACTTCCTCCTCTCCTTTATCCAGTTAACTTGCATCTCCTCGTCACCTTGGCGTCGAAGATGTCTCTCCTGATGTCCTAGTGGCTTATCCGAGTCTTCACCTTTTATCTACGCCACTCTTGCTCACCTCTCCTCTCTTACCAAATAGTTTGTCTCTTCCCCATCAAGTACTTTATACGTTGTTATCATGTCTTCTCTCAGATCGCTATCCCTTTCTGCATATTAGCTTCTTTCATGCAGTTGACCAGGTGTGGGCTCCACACTGGTGCTGTGTACTCCCTGACAAGTCTGTCATATGTTTGTCTATCGTCCTCACTGACTCCTAAACGCAGTTCACAGGTCTGCTATGCACCTCCGGTGACATGCTCAGTAATATACCGACCCCCGACGTTGACCTCATAGGTTCAGGTGTGCAGCTCGTGGTCCCTCTCATTGTTCCCACACTTGCTGTGACACAGTGACAAACACTGAAACATCTCCACCATAAATACCATAAAATTATTCCATTCTGTGTCATTTGTACAATAATTTGTTGTATATATATCTTATATCTGGTGTTGCCCACTCACTGAGTACAGTAACACTGAGTACAGTAACACTAAGTACAGTAACACTGAGTACAGTAACACTAAGTACAGTAACACTGAGTACAGTAACACTGAGTACAGTAACACTGAGTACAGTAACACTGAGTACAGTAACACTAAGTACAGTAACACTAAGTACAGTAACACTGAGTACAGTAACACTGAGTACAGTAACACTAAGTACAGTAACACTAAGTACAGTAACACTGAGTACAGTAACACTAAGTACAGTAACACTAAGTACAGTAACACTGAGTACAGTAACACTGAGTACAGTAACACTAAGTACAGTAACACTAAGTACAGTAACACTGAGTACAGTAACACTGAGTACAGTAACACTGAGTACAGTAACACTAAGTACAGTAACACTGAGTACAGTAACACTAAGTACAGTAACACTAAGTACAGTAACACTGAGTACAGTAATACTGAGTACAGTAACACTGAGTACAGTAACACTGAGTACAGTAACACTAAGTACAGTAACACTGAGTACAGTAACACTGAGTACAGTAACACTGAGTACAGTAACACTGAGTACAGTAAACCTGAGTACAGTAACACTAAGAACAGTAACACTGAGTACAGTAACACTGAGTACAGTAACACTGAGTACAGTAACACTGAGTACAGTAACACTGAGTACAGTAACACTAAGAACAGTAACACTGAGTACAGTAACACTGAGTACAGTAACACTGAGTACAGTAACACTGAGTACAGTAACACTAAGTACAGTAACACTGAGTACAGTAACACTAAGTACAGTAACACTAAGTACAGTAACACTGAGTACAGTAACACTGAGTACAGTAACACTGAGTACAGTAACACTGAGTACAGTAACACTAAGTACAGTAACACTGAGTACAGTAACACTGAGTACAGTAACACTGAGTACAGTAACACTGAGTACAGTAACACTGAGTACAGTAACACTAAGAACAGTAACACTGAGTACAGTAACACTGAGTACAGTAACACTGAGTACAGTAACACTGAGTACAGTAACACTAAGTACAGTAACACTGAGTACAGTAACACTGAGTACAGTAACACTGAGTACAGTAACACTGAGTACAGTAACACTGAGTACAGTAACACTAAGAACAGTAACACTGAGTTCAGTAACACTGAGTACAGTAACACTAAGTACAGTAACACTAAGTACAGTAACACTGAGTACAGTAACAGTTAGTACAGTAACACTGAGTACAGTAACACTGAGTACAGTAACACTAAGTACAGTAACACTGAGTACAGTAACACTGAGTACAGTAACACTGAGTACAGTAACACTAAGTACAGTAACACTAAGTACAGTAACACTGAGTACAGTAACACTGAGTACAGTAACACTGAGTACAGTAAAACTAAGTACAGTAACACTAAGTACAGTAACACTGAGTACAGTAACACTGAGTACAGTAACACTGAGTACAGTAACACTGAGTACAGTAACACTAAGTACAGTAACACTGAGTACAGCAACACTGACTACAGTAACACTGAGTACAGTAACACTGAGTACAGTAACACTGAGTACAGTAACACTAAGAACAGTAACACTGAGTACAGTAACACTGAGTACAGTAACACTGAGTACAGTAACACTAAGTACAGTAACACTGAGTACAGTAACACTAAGTACAGTAACACTGAGTACAGTAACACTGAGTACAGTAACACTGAGTACAGTAACACTAAGTACAGTAACACTGAGTACAGTAACACTAAGTACAGTAACACTGAGTACAGTAACACTAAGTACAGTAACACTAAGTACAGTAACACTGAGTACAGTAACACTGAGTACAGTAACACTGAGTACAGTAACACTGAGTACAGTAACACTGAGTACAGTAACACTGAGTACAGTAACACTAAGAACAGTAACACTGAGTACAGTAACACTGAGTACAGTAACACTGAGTACAGTAACACTGAGTACAGTAACACTAAGTACAGCAACATTGAGTACAGTAATACTAACACAACACTAACACTGGGTACAGTAACACTAACACTGGGTACAGTAACACTAACACTGAGTACAGTAACACTAACACTGAGTACAGTAACAATAACACTGGGTACAGTAACACTAACACTGAGTACAGTAATACTAACACTGGGTACAGTAACACTAACACTGGGTACAGTAACACTAACACTGGGTACAGTAACACTAACACTGGGTACAGTAACACTAACTCTGGGTACAGTAACACTAAGTACAGTAACACTGAGTACAGTAACACTAAGTACAGTAACATTGAGTACAGTAACACTGAGTACAGTAACACTGAGTACAGTGACACTGAGTACAGTAACACTGAGTACAGTAACACTGAGTACAGTAACACTGAGTACTCAGTGTCACTGTACTCAGTGTTACTGTACACTGGGTACAGTAACACTAACACTGGGTACAGTAACACTAACACTGGGTACAGTAACACTAACACTGGGTACAGTAACACTAACTCTGGGTACAGTAACACTAAGTACAGTAACACTGAGTACAGTAACACTAAGTACAGTAACATTGAGTACAGTAACACTGAGTACAGTAACACTGAGTACAGTAACACTGAGTACAGTAACACTGAGTACAGTAACACTGAGTACAGTAACACTGAGTACAGTAACACTGAGTACAGTAACATTGAGTACAGTAATACTAACACTGGGTACAGTAACACTAACACTGGGTACAGTAACACTAACACTGAGTAAAGTAACACTAACACTGGGTACAGTAACACTAACACTGGGTACAGTAACACTAACACTGAGTACAGTAACACTAACACTGGGTACAGTAACACTAACACTGAGTACAGTAACAATAACACAGGGTACAGTAACAATAACACTGGGTACAGTAACAATAACACTGGGTACAGTAATACTAACACTGGGTACAGTAACACTAACACTGGGTACAGTAACACTAACACTGGGTACAGTAACACTAACACTGAGTACAGTAACACTAACACTGAGTACAGTAACAATAACACTGGGTACAGTAACACTAACACTGAGTACAGTAATACTAACACTAGGTACAGTAACACTAACACTGGGTACAGTAACACTAACACTGGGTACAGTAACAATAACACTGGGTACAGTAACACTAACACTGGGTACAGTAACACTAACACTGGGTACAGTAACACTAACACTGGGTACAGTAACACTAACTCTGGGTACAGTAACACTAACACTGAGTACAGTAACACTAACACTGGGTACAGTAACACAAACACTGGGTACAGTAACACTAACACTGAGTACAGTAACACTAACACTGGGTACAGTAACACTAACACTGGGTACAGTAACACTAACACTGGGTACAGTAACACTAACACTGGGTACAGTAACACTAACTCTGGGTACAGTAACACTAACACTGAGTACAGTAACACTAACACTGGGTACAGTAACACAAACACTGGGTACAGTAACTCTAACAGTGGGTGCAGTAACACTAACACTGGGTACAGTAACACTGACACTGGGTACAGTAACACTAACACTGAGTACAGTGACACTAACACTGGGTACAGTAACACTAACACTGGGTACAGTAACACTAACACTGGGTACAGTAACACTAACACTGGGTACAGTAACACTAACACTGGGTACAGTAACACTAACACTGAGTACAGTAACAATAACACTGGGTACAGTAACACTAACACTGGGTACAGTAACAATAACACAGGGTACAGTAACACTAACACTGGGTACAGTAACACTAACACTGGGTACAGTAACACTAACACTGAGTACAGTAACACTAACACTGAGTACAGTAACACTAACACTGGGTACAGTAACACTAACACTGGGTACAGTAACACTAACACTGGGTACAGTAACACTAACACTGGGTACAGTAACACTAACACTGGGTACAGTAACACTAACACTGGGTACAGTAACACTAACACTGGGTACAGTAACACTAACACTGAGTACAGTAACAATAACACTGGGTACAGTAACACTAACACTGGGTACAGTAACAATAACACTGGGTACAGTAACACTAACACTGGGTACAGTAACACTGACACTGGGTACAGTAACACTAACACTGAGTACAGTAACACTAACACTGGGTACAGTAACACTAACAGTGGGTACAGTAACACTAACACTGGATACAGTAACACTAACACTGGGTACAGTAACACTAACACTGGGTACAGTAACACTAACACTGAGTACAGTAACACTAACACTGGGTACAGTAACACTAACACTGGGTACAGTAACACTAACACTGAGTACAGTAACACTAACAATGAGTACAGTAACACTAACACTGAGTACAGTAACACTAACACTGGGTACAGTAACACTAACACTGAGTACAGTAACACTAACACTGAGTACAGTAACACTAACACTGAGTACAGTAACACTAACACTGAGTACAGTAACACTAACACTGAGTACAGTAACACTAACACTGGGTACAGTAACACTAACACTGGGTACAGTAACACTAACACTGAGTACAGTAACACTAACACTGAGTACAGTAACACTAACACTGAGTACAGTAACACTAACACTGGGTACAGTAACACTAACACTGGGTACAGTAACACTAACACTGAGTACAGTAACACTAACACTGAGTACAGTAACACTAACACTGAGTACAGTAACACTAACACTGAGTACAGTAACACTAACACTGGGTACAGTAACACTAACACTGGGTACAGTAACACTAACACTGGGTACAGTAACACTAACACTGAGTACCGTAACACTAACACTGAGTACAGTAACACTAACACTGAGTACAGTAACACTAACACTGAGTACAGTAACACTAACACTGAGTACAGTAACACTAACACTGAGTACAGTAACACTAACACTGGGTACAGTAACACTAACACTGAGTACAGTAACACTAACACTGGGTACAGTAACACTAACACTGGGTACAGTAACACTAATACTGGGTACAGTAACACTAACACTGGGTACAGTAACACTAACACTGAGTACAGTAACACTAACACTGAGTACAGTAACACTAACACTGGGTACAGTAACACTAACACTGAGTACAGTAACACTAACACTGGGTACAGTAACACTAACACTGAGTACAGTAACACTAACACTGAGTACAGTAACACTAACACTGAGTACAGTAACACTAACACTGAGTACAGTAACACTAACACTGAGTACAGTAACACTAACACTGAGTACAGTAACACTAACACTGAGTACAGTAACACTAACACTGAGTACAGTAACACTAACACTGAGTACAGTAACACTAACACTGGGTACAGTAACACTAACACTGAGTACAGTAACACTAACACTGAGTACAGTAACACTAACACTGAGTACAGTAACACTAACACTGAGTACAGTAACACTAACACTGAGTACAGTAACACTAACACTGAGTACAGTAACACTAACACTGAGTACAGTAACACTAACACTGAGTACAGTAACACTAACACTGAGTACAGTAACACTAACACTGGGTACAGTAACACTAACACTGAGTACAGTAACACTAACACTGAGTACAGTAACACTAACACTGAGTACAGTAACACTAACACTGAGTACAGTAACACTAACACTGAGTACAGTAACACTAACACTGAGTACAGTAACACTAACACTGAGTACAGTAACACTAACACTGAGTACAGTAACACTAACACTGAGTACAGTAACACTAACACTGAGTACAGTAACACTAACACTGGGTACAGTAACACTAACACTGAGTACAGTAACACTAACACTGAGTACAGTAACACTAACACTGAGTACAGTAACACTAACACTGAGTACAGTAACACTAACACTGAGTACAGTAACACTAACACTGAGTACAGTAACACTAACACTGAGTACAGTAACACTAACACTGAGTACAGTAACACTAACACTGAGTACAGTAACACTAACACTGGGTACAGTAACACTAACACTGAGTACAGTAACACTAACACTGATTACAGTAACACTAACACTGAGTACAGTAACACTAACACTGAGTACAGTAACACTAACACTGAGTACAGTAACACTAACACTGAGTACAGTAACACTAACACTGAGTACAGTAACACTAACACTGAGTACGAACACCCGTGGTCTGGTGATACTGACAAGGTTAGCAAAGAAACTTATGTACAGTTTAGGACGTTTATTGTAGGAACTGTCACGAGTAACTTCTCAGTCCTAATGTAGAGAGAACTATGATGCGAGGATGTATAATGTAGAGAGAACTATGATGCGAGGATGTATAATGTAGAGAGAACTATGATGCGAGGATGTATAATGTAGAGAGAACTATGATGCGAGGATGTATAATGGCTGGAGAGAGGTGGAAACCCGCTACTTCTACTACTACTGTTGCTGCTGCTACTACTACTACTACTACTTCTGACATTACCACTGCAACTACAACTACTGCCACTACTACTACTACTACTTCTGACATTACCGCTGCAACTACAACTACTGCCACTAACTACTACTACTACTTCTGACATTACCACTGCAACTACAACTACTGCCACTACTACTACTACTACTTCTGACATTACCACTGCAACTACAACTACTGCCACTACTACTACTACTACTTCTGACATTACCACTGCAACTACAACTACTGCCACTACTACTACTACTACTTCTGACATTACCACTGCAACTACAACTACTGCCACTACTACTACTACTACTTCTGACATTACCGCTGCAACTACAACTACTGCCACTACTACTACTACTACTTCTGACATTACCACTGCAACTACAACTACTGCCACTACTACTACTACTATTCTGACATTACCGCTGCAACTACAACTACTGCCACTACTACTACTTACTTCTGACATTACCACTGCAACTACAACTACTGCCACTACTACTACTACTACTTCTGACATTACCACTGCAACTACAACTACTGCCACTACTACTACTACTACTTCTGACATTACCACTGCAACTACAACTACTGCCACTACTACTACTACTACTTCTGACATTACCGCTGCAACTACAACTACTGCCACTACTACTACTACTACTTCTGACATTACCACTGCAACTACAACTACTGCCACTACTACTACTACTACTTCTGACATTACCACTGCAACTACAACTACTGCCACTACTACTACTACTACTTCTGACATTACCACTGCAACTACAACTACTGCCACTACTACTACTACTACTTCTGACATTACCGCTGCAACTACAACTACTACCACTACTACTACTACTACTACTACTACTGCTACTACTCCTACTACTACTACTACTACTACTACTACTACTACTTCTGTCATTACCACTGCAACTAAACTACAACTACTGCCACTACTACTACTACTTCTGACATTACCACTGCAACTACAACTACCGCCACTACTACTACTCCTACTACTACTTCTGACATTACCACTGCAACTACAACTAACGCCACTACTACTACTACTACTACTACTACTACTACTACTGCTGCTGCTGCTGCTGCTGCTAGCCTCGCGGCTATCTACCTAACTTCAGCCACTACATAAATTCATGCCTTAGTTATCTATGTTAGGACTAAAGTCACTCGTGGTCAAACGTTCCCTATTAGTGTCTTAAACTATACATAATTATCTTTTCCAGTTATTATATCTCCTTATTATTTTATATCACAAAACTTTACCTCCTCTGGCATGTTTTTAAACAGATGTTAAGAGACGTACTGGTCTCAGTAGTGTTGTTAAGAGTACCGTCATCAGTACCGACCTTCGTGGTCTCTCCTCTAACATCTCTCACGTATGGAATCATTCATCGTGTCTTATTCTAGTGCTGTAGCGTAGCGGTTTAACCCTCCATCTGGTGTCTACGAAGGTTTTGTGTATAAAACTGTACTTCAGAACACAGTAGCAGAAGCCACTCTATTACAGAATACTGTACCTAAGCAATCTGCACTGCAAGAAATCCTATCACAGCGTATGGCACTACAAGAAATCGCAGCGCAAAACAATAGTGCCGCAATAAAACGCACCTCAGTCAGTGGCACCTGTGAAGATCGTACCACAATAAACGGAACCCCAAGAGAAAACCAGGAACTATATACATATATTTATACTGTTATATTTTGTCTTTGGAGAGTCGAGTTACGATCTGGGACGCCGCTGCTGCTGTCAGAATTTCAGGGCGGATTATCTTATTGCCAGAGTGTTGTCAGGGTGTTGTCAGGGTGTTGGCAGGGTGGTCCCTCCATCATGCCCTATAACTCCACCTCTCAACTATGTAGAGTTAGCCAGAACCTGCTCAATACCAGGCCAGGTCGCTTTCCAGTGATTTCACAAAGGCGTACTTCAGGGAGGGTCTGTGTTAGTGTGTCCGAAATATTTCCCAATATTCTTTAAATGATTTTATTTTTTGAGGGACTCAGGGAATTCTCGAAGATTTTATGAAGATGGTGAAGAAGGTGGGTAGTGGCAGTATTGCGGTGAAGATGGTGAAGAAGGTGGGTAGTGGCAGTGGTTGTGGTGATGGTGGTCGTGGTGATAGTGGTGGTAGTTCTGTAGTTTAAATTCTTATTATGGTTCGCTGTTTGCTCGTCGTGATAAAATCCATAAAGAGACTTTCCCGATCCTCCAAAAATATCATTTGAAGGATACTGGGAAACATTTCGTCGAGCCTGGCCCATGGCCGGGCTCCGGGAGTAGAAAAACACTTGTAACTCATCAAAGGTACCCCGTACCCATGGTGTGGGTGATAGTCGAAAGATTACAGAGGTACTTAATTAATGGCTCCAGGGACTAGACCGCAAACTTGACAGCTGAACAAGTTACAGTGGTAAGTATCTATGCAGACAAGAATCAGGTCACACACACACACACACACACACACACACACACACACACACACACACACACACACACACACACACACACGTCAGTCATGAAACAAGCCAATAATCTCTCCCGGATACCGATCCTATCCAGCGGTTCATTAAACCCACCGACTTACCCAATCTCCGTTCTACACCTCGTTAAAAAAAAAACCTGGCTAATAAGTACTTTCCCTGGTTAATTTGACTTAATGATGATGAGTCGGTAATGAGAAACAGTGAAGAAATATTGCCTAATTACCGCAATTAAATAAGATCAGTGAAGCTTTAATGACATTAGTTTTAATGATGGTAAAAGCTGCAGGTTGCTGAACCAGCTCTTACTGGGACGACGTTACTCTCTGTGTAGAGCTTTATAAAGTCGTAACTTGATAACCTCTACAGATTACTAGTCACAGAAAGATTATATCTTTCTACCTTCCCCCAACTCTCTCTTTTTTTCTCTCTCTCTCGCTTTTTCTCCAGTGTGATAAATAACAGAATAAGGAAGTGGGAATGAAAGACACCGGAAGTAAAGCTTGTATGAGCTTTATAAAGATCTATATATTCAGAATATTGTCTTTTGTAAGACTGTATAAGCTTGATAAAGTCTGGTAGAAGCTTTATAAAGTTTGATATAAGCTTGATGAAGTCTGATATTTACTTGATAAAGTCTGATATTAACTTGATAAAGTCTGATATTAACTTGATAAAGTCTGATATTAACTTGATAAAGTCTGATAATATAACGAAAAAGATTATTTGGTGTTCTGGTAGCGGGTGGTTAATGATAAACTTCTTCGGAGGCTTCTTTGTTTATTGTTAATGTCGTGGTGGATCTACAGGCTTGTGTGTTTGTGCCCATGGCCCGGGAGGGCCGTGCCCATGGCCCAGTAGGGCCATGCCCACGAGAGAGAACTGGGACTACTTGTGTCTTGCTGCTAGGCTGCTGTGTGAGTGAGGCGGAGGCATGGGCCGGCAGGCTGGCGTGCCTACCGAGAGGCCTGGCTACAGAGGGCAGCACCTGAGTGGCGCGAAATATGAACTAAGCTGGCAGACAGCATGGGCTGTCTGTGCAGACAGTACAGGCTGTCTACATACGCTCGGCCACCTACCGCGCGTCGTCCCGATGCGACAATACTGGTGGTAAAAGAAACTCGGTCTCTCTCGAGATCCTCAACAGAGAACGAGTTGCCGACACTCACGAATGCTATATGCCTCGACAGGGCATCAGCTACAACATTTTGCTTGCCTGGGACATAGCAAATTTCAGGGTTGTAGTCATTGAACGTGAGCGACCACCGAGCATCCGAGTTTCTTTTCCTACCAGTATTGTCGCGTCGGGACGACGCGCGGTAGGTGGCCGAGCGTATGTAGACAGCCTGTACTGTCTGCACAGACAGCCCATGCTGTCTGCCAGCTTAGTTCATATTTCGTGCCATGCTGGTGCTGCCACCTAGAGGCCTTGCCACTTCAGTATGCCCAGACTTGCCTCACCCTCACTCACAAAGCGGCCTAGCAGCAAGACACAAGTACTCCTAGCTCTCTCTCGTGGCATGGCCCTGCCCGGGCCATGGGCACAAACACAAGCCTGTGTACCCACCACGACTTAACAATGAAGTAAGAAGCCTCTGAAGACGTTTATCATTTAACCACCCGCTTGCAGCACCTACCAAACAAAACCGTTATAATATTAACTTGATAAAGTCTGGTATATTAACTTTTAAATTCCTGGGGTTGACAAATGTAAACTTCGTAAATTGAAAACTGTAAATATTGTAAATATTGTAAATATTGTAAATATTGTCAATATTGTAAATATTGTAAATATTGTAATTGATGTAAATATTGTAAATATTGTAAATATTGTAAATATTGTAAATATTGTAAAAAGCAAGACTCAGACTTTTTTATTTTAATGCTTAGTAAAAACGTAAATGAAGTGTAAAAGACTGAGTACAAAGTGAGAGACAGAGTACAAAGTGAGAGACAGAGTACAAAGTGAGAGACAGAGTACAAAGTGAGAGACAGAGTACAAAGGGAGAGACAGAGTACAAAGGGAGAGACAGAGTACAAAGTGAGAGACTGAGTACAAAGTGAGAGACAGAGTACAAAGTGAGAGACAGAGTACAAAGTGAGAGACAGAGTACAAAGTGAGAGAGAGAGTACAAAGGGAGAGACAGAGTACAAAGTGAGAGACAGAGTACAAAGGGAGAGACAGAGTACAAAGGGAGAGACAGAGTACAAAGTGAGAGACTGAGTACAAAGTGAGAGACAGAGTACAAAGTGAGAGACAGAGTACAAAGGGAGAGACAGAGTACAAAGGGAGAGACAGAGTACAAAGTGAGAGACTGAGTACAAAGTGAGAGACAGAGTACAAAGTGAGAGACAGAGTACAAAGTGAGAGACAGAGTACAAAGTGAGAGAGAGAGTACAAAGGGAGAGACAGAGTACAAAGTGAGAGACAGAGTACAAAGGGAGAGAAAAGAGTACAAAGGAGAGAAAAGAGTACAAAGTGAGAGACTGAGTACAAAGTGAAGACAGAGTACAAGTGAGAGACTGAGTACAAAGTGAGAGACAGAGTACAAAGTGAGAGACTGAGTACAAAGTGAGAACTGAGTACAAAGTGAGAGACAGAGTACAAAGGGAGAGAACAGAGTACAAAGGGAGAGACAAGTACAAAGTGAGAGACTGAGTACAAAGTGAGAGACTGAGTACAAAGTGAGAGACAGAGTACAAAGTGAGAGACTGAGTACAAAGTGAGAGACTGAGTACAAAGAGAGAGACTGAGTACAAAGTGAGAGACTGAGTACAAAGGGAGAGACAGAGTACAAAGTGAGAGACTGAGTACAAAGTGAGAGACTGAGTACAAAGTGAGAGACTGAGTACAAAGTGAGAGACTGAGTACAAAGTGAGAGACTGAGTACAAAGTGAGAGACAGAGTACAAAGGGAGAGACAGAGTACAAAGTGAGAGACAGAGTACAAAGTGAGAGACTGAGTACAAAGTGAGAGACAGAGTACAAAGTGAGAGACTGAGTACAAAGTGAGAGACTGAGTACAAAGTGAGAGACTGAGTACAAAGTGAGGACTGAGTACAAAGTGAGAGACAGAGTACAAAGGGGGAGACAGAGTACAAAGTGAGAGACAGAGTACAAAGTGAGAGGGCTGAGTACAAAGTGAGAGACTGAGTACAAAGTGAGAGACAGAGTACAAAGGGAGAGACAGAGTACAGAGGGAGAGACATGAGTACAAAGTGAGAGACAGAGTACAAAGTGAGAGACAGAGTACAAAGTGAGAGACAGAGTACAAAGTGAGAGACAGAGTACAAAGTGAGAGACAGAGTACAAAGGGAGAGACAGAGGGACAAAGTGAGAGACAGAGTACAAAGTGAGAGACAGAGTACAAAGTGAGAGACTGAGTACAAAGTGAGAGACTGAGTACAAAAATGAGAGACAGAGTACAAAGTGAGAGACAGAGTACAAAGTGAGAGACAGAGTACAAAGTGAGAGACAGAGTACAAAGGGAGAGACAGAGTACAAAGTGAGAGACAGAGTACAAAGTGAGAGACAGAGTACAAAGTGAGAGACAGAGTACAAAGTGAGAGACAGAGTACAAAGTGAGAGACTGAGTACAAAGTGAGAGACAGAGTACAAAGTGAGAGACTGAGTACAAAGTGAGAGACTGAGTACAAAGGAAGACTGAGTACAAAGTGAGAGACAGAGTACAAAGGGAAGACAGAGTACAAACTGAGAGACTGAGTACAAAGTGAGAGACTGAGTACAAAGGGAGAGACTGATACAAAGTGAGAGACAGAGTACAAAGGAGAGACAGAGTACAAAGTGAGAGACTGAGTACAAAGTGAGAGACTGAGTACAAAGTGAGAGACAGAGTACAAAGGGAGAGACAGAGTACAAAGTGAGGACAGAGTACAAAGTGAGAGACGATACAAAGTGAGAGACAGAGTACAAAGGGAGAGACTGAGTACAAAGTGAGAGACAGAGTACAAAGTTGAGACTGAGTACAAAGTGAGAGACTGAGTACAAAGTGAGAGACTGAGTACAAAGTGAGAGACTGATACAAAGTGAGAGACAGAGTACAAAGGAGAGACAGAGTACAAAGTGAGAGACTGAGTACAAAGTGAGAGACTGAGTACAAAGTGAGAGACTGAGTACAAAGTGAGAGACTGAGTACAAAGTGAGAGACAGAGTACAAAGGGAGAGACAAGGTACAAAGTGAGAGACAGAGTACAAAGTGAGAGACTGAGTACAAAGTGAGAGACAGAGTACAAAGTGAGAGACTGAGTACAAAGTGAGAGACTGAGTACAAAGTGAGAAACAGAGTACAAAGGGAGAGACAGAGTACAAAGGGAGAGACAGAGTACAAAGTGAGAGACTGAGTACAAAGTGAGAGACAGAGTACAAAGTGAGAGACTGAGTACAAAGTGAGAGACTGAGTACAAAGAGAGAGACTGAGTACAAAGTGAGAGACTGAGTACAAAGGGAGAGACAGAGTACAAAGTGAGAGACTGAGTACAAAGTGAGAGACTGAGTACAAAGTGAGAGACTGAGTACAAAGTGAGAGACTGAGTACAAAGTGAGAGACTGAGTACAAAGTGAGAGACAGAGTACAAAGGGAGAGACAGAGTACAAAGTGAGAGACAGAGTACAAAGTGAGAGACTGAGTACAAAGTGAGAGACAGAGTACAAAGTGAGAGACTGAGTACAAAGTGAGAGACTGAGTACAAAGTGAGAGACTGAGTACAAAGTGAGAGACTGAGAACAAAGTGAGAGACAGAGTACAAAGGGAGAGACAGAGTACAAAGTGAGAGACAGAGTACAAAGTGAGAGACTGAGTACAAAGTGAGAGACTGAGTACAAAGTGAGAGACAGAGTACAAAGGGAGAGACAGAGTACAAAGGGGGAGACAAGTACAAAGTGAGAGACAGAGTACAAAGTGAGAGACAGAGTACAAAGTGAGAGACAGAGTACAAAGTGAGAGACAGAGTACAAAGTGAGAGACAGAGTACAAAGGGAGAGACAGAGTACAAAGTGAGAGACAGAGTACAAAGTGAGAGACAGAGTACAAAGTGAGAGACTGAGTACAAAGTGAGAGACTGAGTACAAAATGAAAGGGCAGAGTACAAAGTGAGAGACAGAGTACAAAGTGAGAGACAGAGTACAAAGTGAGAGACAGAGTACAAAGGGAGAGACAGAGTACAAAGTGAGAGACAGAGTACAAAGTGAGAGACAGAGTACAAAGTGAGAGACAGAGTACAAAGTGAGAGACAGAGTACAAAGTGAGAGACTGAGTACAAAGTGAGAGACAGAGTACAAAGTGAGAGACTGAGTACAAAGTGAGAGACTGAGTACAAAGGGAGAGACTGAGTACAAAGTGAGAGACAGAGTACAAAGGGAGAGACAGAGTACAAACTGAGAAAACTGAGTACAAAGTGAGAGACTGAGTACAAAGGGAGAGACTGAGTACAAAGTGAGAGACAGAGTACAAAGGGAGAGACAGAGTACAAAGTGAGAGACTGAGTACAAAGTGAGAGACTGAGTACAAAGTGAGAGACAGAGTACAAAGGGAGAGACAGAGTACAAAGTGAGAGACAGAGTACAAAGTGAGAGACTGAGTACAAAGTGAGAGACAGAGTACAAAGGGAGAGACTGAGTACAAAGTGAGAGACAGAGTACAAAGTGAGAGACTGAGTACAAAGTGAGAGACTGAGTACAAAGTGAGAGACTGAGTACAAAGTGAGAGACTGAGTACAAAGTGAGAGACAGAGTACAAAGGGAGAGACAGAGTACAAAGTGAGAGACTGAGTACAAAGTGAGAGACTGAGTACAAAGTGAGAGACTGAGTACAAAGTGAGAGACTGAGTACAAAGTGAGAGACAGAGTACAAAGGGGGAGAAAAGAGTACAAAGTGAGAGACAGAGTACAAAGTGAAGACTGAGTACAAAGTGAGAGACAGAGTACAAAGTGAGAGACTGAGTACAAAGTGAGAGACTGAGTACAAAGTGAGAAACAGAGTACAAAGGGAGAGACAGAGTACAAAGGGAGAGACAGAGTACAAAGTGAGAGACTGAGTACAAAGTGAAGACAGAGTACAAAGTGAGAGACTGAGTACAAAGTGAGAGACAGAGTACAAAGTGAGAGAACTGAGTACAAAGTGAGAGACTGAGTACAAAGTGAGAGACAGAGTACAAAGGGAGAGACAGAGTACAAAGGGAGAGACTGAGTACAAAGTGAGAGACTGAGTACAAAGTGAGAGACTGAGTACACAGTGAGAGACTGAGTACAAGTGAGAGACTGAGTACAAAGTGAGAGACTGAGTACAAAGTGAGAGACAGAGTACAAAGGAGAGACAGAGTACAAAGTGGGGAGACAGAGTACAAAAATGAGAGACTGAGTACAAAGTGAGAGACAGAGTACAAAGTGAGAGACTGAGTTTCAAAGTGAGAGACAGAGTACAAAGTGAGAGACAGAGTACAAAGGGAGAGACAGAGTACAAAGTGAGAGACAGAGTACAAAGTGAGAGACAGAGTACAAAGTGGAGACTGAGTACAAAGTGAGAGACTGAGTACAAAGTGAGAGACAGAGTACAAAGTGAGAGACAGAGTACAAAGTGAGAGACAGAGTACAAAGTGAGAGACAGAGTACAAAGGGAGAGACAGAGTACAAAGTAGAGACAGAGTACAAAGTGAGAGACAGAGTACAAAGTGAGAGACAGAGTACAAAGTGAGAGACAGAGTACAAAGTGAGAGACTGAGTACAAAGTGAGAGACAGAGTACAAAGTGAGAGACTGAGTACAAAGTGAGAGACTAGAGTACAAAGGGAGAGCTGAGTACAAAGTGAGAGACAGAGTACAAAGGGAGAGACAGAGTACAAACTGAGAGACTGAGTACAAAGTGAGAGACTGAGTACAAAGGGAGAGACTGAGTACAAAGTGAGAGACAGAGTACAAAGGGAGAGACAGAGTACAAAGTGAGAGACTGAGTACAAAGTGAGAACTGAGTACAAAGTGAGAGACAGAGGGACAAAGGAGAGACAGAGTACAAAGTGAGAGACAGAGTACAAAGTGAGAGACTGAGTACAAAAGTGAGAGACAGAGTACAAAGGAGAGACTGAGTACAAAGTGAGAGACAGAGTACAAAGTGAGAGACTGAGTACAAAGTGAGAGACTGAGTACAAAGTGAGAGACTGAGTACAAAGTGAAAACTGAGTACAAAGTGAGAGACAGAGTACAAAGAGGAGAGACAGAGTACAAAGTGAGAGACTGAGTACAAAGTGAGAGACTGAGTACAAAGGTGAGAGACTGAGTACAAAGTGAGAGACTGAGTACAAAGTGAGAGACAGAGTACAAAGGGAGAGACAGAGTACAAAGTGAGAGACAGAGTACAAAGTGAGAGACTGAGTACAAAGTGAGAGACAGAGTTCAAAGTGAGAGAAATGAGTACAAAGTGAGAGACTGATACAAAGTGAGAAACAGAGTACAAAGGGAGAGACAGAGTACAAAGGGAGAGACAGAGTACAAAGTGAGAGACTGAGTACAAAGTGAGAGACAGAGTACAAAGTGAGAGACTGAGTACAAAGTGAAGACTGAGTACAAAAGAGAGACTGAGTACAAAGTGAGAGACTGAGTACAAAGGAGAGAACAGAGTACAAAGTGAGAGACTGAGTACAAAGTGAGAGACTGAGTACAAAGTGAGAGACTGAGTACAAAGTGAGAGACTGAGTACAAAGTGAGAGACTGAGTACAAAGTGAGAGACAGAGTACAAAGGGAGAGACAGAGTACAAAGTGAGAGACAGAGTACAAAGTGAGAGACTGAGTACAAAGTGAGAGACAGAGTACAAAGTGAGAGACTGAGTACAAAGTGAGAGACTGAGTACATAGTGAGAGACTGAGTACAAAGTGAGAGACTGAGTACAAAGTGAGAGACAGAGTACAAAGGGAGAGACAGAGTACAAAGTGAAGACAGAGTACAAAGTGAGAGACTGAGTACAAAGTGAGAGACTGAGTACAAAGTGAGAGACAGAGTACAAAGGGAGAGACAGAGTACAAAGGGAGAGACAGAGTACAAAGTGAGAGACAGAGTACAAAGTGAGAGACAGAGTACAAAGTGAGAGACAGAGTACAAAGTGAGAGACAGAGTACAAAGTGAGAGACAAGTACAAAGGAGAGACAGAGTAAAAAAGTGGAGAGACAGAGTACAAAGTGAGAGACAGAGTACAAAGTGAGAGACTGAGTACAAAGTGAGAGACTGAGTACAAAGTGAGAGACAGAGTACAAAGTGAGAGACAGAGTACAAAGTGAGAGACAGAGTACAAAGTGAGAGACAGAGTACAAAGGGAGAGACAGAGTACAAAGTGAGAGACAGAGTACAAAGTGAGAGACAGAGTACAAAGTGAGAGACAGAGTACAAAGTGAGAGACAGAGTACAAAGTGAGAGACTGAGTACAAAGTGAGAGACAGAGTACAAAGTGAGAGACTGAGTACAAAGTGAGAGACTGAGTACAAAGGGAGAGACTGAGTACAAAGTGAGAGACAGAGTACAAAGGGAGAGACAGAGTACAAACTGAGAGACTGAGTACAAAGTGAGAGACTGAGTACAAAGGGAGAGACTGAGTACAAAGTGAGAGACAGAGTACAAAGGGAGAGACAGAGTACAAAAGTGAGAGACTGAGTACAAAGTGAGAGACTGAGTACAAAGTGAGAGACAGAGTACAAAGGAAGAGACAGAGTACAAAGTGAGAGACAGAGTACAAAGTGAGAGACTGAGTACAAAGTGAGAGACAGAGTACAAAGGGTGAGACTGAGTACAAAGTGAGAGACAGAGTACAAAGTGAGAGACTGAGTACAAAGTGAGAGACTGAGTACAAAGTGAGAGACTGAGTACAAAGTGAGAGACAGAGTACAAAGGGAGAGACAGAGTACAAAGTGAGAGACTGAGTACAAAGTGAGAGACTGAGTACAAAGTGAGAGACTGAGTACAAAGTGAGAGACTGAGTACAAAGTGAGAGACAGAGTACAAAGGAGAGACAGAGTAACAAGTGAGAGACAGAGTACAAAGTGAGAGACTGAGTACAAAGTGAGAGACAGAGTACAAAGTGAGAGACTGAGTACAAAGTGAGAGACTGAGTACAAAGTGAGAAACAGAGTACAAAGGGAGAGACAGAGTACAAAGGGAGAGACAGAGTACAAAGTGAGAGACTGAGTACAAAGTGAGAGACAGAGTACAAAGTGAGAGACTGAGTACAAAGTGAGAGACAGAGTACAAAGTGAGAGACTGAGTACAAAGTGAGAGACTGAGTACAAAGTGAGAGACAGAGTACAAAGGGAGAGAAAGAGTACAAAGGGAGAGACTGAGTACAAAGTGAGAGACTGAGTACAAAGTGAGAGACTGAGTACAAAGTGAGAGACTGAGTACAAAGTGAGAGACTGAGTACAAAGTGGGGAGACTGAGTACAAAGTGAGAGACAGAGTACAAAGGGAGAGTCAGAGTACAAAGTGAGAGACAGAGTACAAAGTGAGAGACTGAGTACAAAGTGAGAGACAGAGTACAAAGTGAGAGACTGAGTACAAAGTGAGAGACTGAGTACAAAGTGAGAGACAGAGTACAAAGGGAGAGACAGAGTACAAAGTGAGAGACAGAGTAAAAAAGTGAGAGACTGAGTACAAAGTGAGAGACAGAGTACAAAGGGAGAGACTGAGTACAAAGTGAGAGACTGAGTACAAAGTGAGAGACTGAGTACAAAGTGAGAGACTGAGTACAAAGTGAGAGACTGAGTACAAAGTGGAGAGACTGAGTACAAAGTGAGAGACTGAGTACAAAGTGAGAGACTGAGTACAAATGAGGAGACAGAGTACAAAGGGAGAGACAAAAGTACAAAGGGAGAGACAGAGTACAAAGTGAGAGACTGAGTACAAAGTGAGAGACAGAGTACAAAGTGAGAGACTGAGTACAAAGTGAGAGACTGAGTACAAAGTGAGAGACAGAGTACAAAGGGAGAGACAGAGTACAAAGGGAGAGACAGAGTACAAAGTGAGAGACTGACAAATAGACAGTACAAAGTGAGAGACAGAGTACAAAGTGAGAGACAGAGTACAAAGTGAGAGACGAGTACAAAGTGAGAGACTGAGTACAAAGTGAGAGACAGAGTACAAAGGGAGAGACAGAGTACAAAGGGAGAGACAGAGTACAAAGGAGAGACTGAGTACAAAGTTTAGAGACTGAGTACAAAGGAGAACTGAGTACAAAGTGAGAGACTGAGTACAAAGTGAGAGACTGAGTACAAAGTGAGAGACAGAGTACAAAGTGAGAGACAGAGTACAAAGGGAGAGACAAAGGGGTACAAAGTGAGAGACAGAGTACAAAAGTGAGAGACTGAGTACAAAGTGAGAGACGAGTACAAAGTGAGAGACTGAGTACAAAGTGAGAGACTGAGTACAAAGGAGAGACAGAGTACAAAGTGAGAGACAGAGTACAAAGGGAGAGACAGAGTACAAAGGTGAGAGACTGAGTACAAAGTGAGAGACAGAGTACAAAGTGAGAGACTGAGTACAAAGGAGAGACTGAGATACAAAGAGAGAGACGGAGAGAGAGTACAAAGTGAGAGACTGGAGTAACAAAGTGGGGAGACAGAGTACAAAGGAGAGACAGAGTACAAAGTGAGAGAACAGAGTACAAAGTGAGAGACTGATACTCAAAGTGAGAGACTGAGTACAAAGTGAGAGACAGAGTACAAAGTGAGAGACAGAGTACAAAGTGAGAGACTGAGTACAAAGTGAGAGACTGAGTACAAAAGTGAGAGACAGAGTACAAAGGGAGAGACAGAGTACAAAGTGAAAAGACTGAGTACAAAGTGAGAGACTGAGTACAAAGTGAGAGAGACTGAGTACAAAGTGAGAGACGAGTACAAAGTGAGAGACTGAGTACAAAGTGAGAGACAGAGTACAAAGGAGAGACAGAGTACAAAGTGAGAGACAGAGTACAAAGTGAGAACTGAGTACAAAGTGGAGAGACAGAGTACAAAGTGAGAGACAGAGTACAAAGTGAGAGACAGAGTACAAAGTGAGAGACTGAGTACAAAGTGAGAGACAGAGTTACAAAGGAGAACGATCAAAGTGAGAGACAGAGTACAAAGTGAGAGACTGAGTAAAAGTAGGAGAGACAGAGTACAAAGTGAGAGACTGAGTACAAAGTGAGAGACTGAGTACAAGTGAGAGACTAGAGTACAAAGTGAGAGACTGAGTACAAAGGGAGAGACAGAGTACAAAGTGAGAGACTGAGTACAAAGTGAGAGACTGAGTACAATAGAGGTGAGAGACAGAGTACAAAGTAAAACGAGTACAAAGTGAAGACAGAGTACAAAGTGAGAGACATGAGTACAAAGTGAAGACTGAGTACAAAGTGAGAGACAGAGTACAAAGTGAGAGACAGAGTACAAAGTGAGAGACAGAGTACAAAGTGAGAGACAGAGTACAAAGTGAGAGACGAGTACAAAGTGAGAGACAGAGTACAAAGTGAGAGGGCAGAGTACAAAGTGAGAGACAGAGTACAAAGTGAGAGACAGAGTACAAAGTGAGAGAACAGAGTACAAAGTGAGAGACTGAGTACAAAGTGAGAGACAGAGTACAAAGTGAGAGACAGAGTACAAAGTGAGAGACTGAGTACAAAGTGAGAGACAGAGTACAAAGGAGAGACAGAGTACAAAGTGAGAGACAGAGTACAAAGGGAGAGACTGAGTACAAAGTGAGAGACAGAGTACAAAGTGAGAGACAGAGTACAAAGTGAGAGACTGAGTACAAAGTGAGAGACAGAGTACAAAGTGAGAGACTGAGTACAAAGTGAGAGACTGAGTACAAAGGGAGAGACAGAGTACAAAGAAAGTGGAGAGACTGAGTACAAAGTGAGAGACTGAGTACAAAGGGAGAGACTGAGTACAAAGTGAGAGACAGAGTACAAAGTGAGAGACTGAGTACAAAGTGAGAGACAGAGTACAAAGTGAGAGACTGAGTACAAAGTGAGAGACTGAGTACAAAGTGAGAGACAGAGTACAAAGTGGGGAGACAGAGTACAAAGTGAGAGACTGAGTACAAAGTGAGAGACAGAGTACAAAGTGAGAGACAGAGTACAAAGGGAGTGGTAGGGGGACAGAGTACAAAGTAGGACGAGACAGAGACAAAGTGAGAGACTGAGTACAAAGTGAGAGACAGAGTACAAAGGTGAGAGACAGAGTACAAAGTGAGAGACAGAGTACAAAGTGAGAGACAGAGTACAAAGTGAGAGACTGAGTACAAAGTGAGAGACTGAGTACAAAGTGAGAGACAGAGTACAAAGGGAGAGACAGAGTACAAAGTGAGAGACAGAGTACAAAGTGAGAGACGAGTACAAAGTGAGAACTGAGTACAAAGTGAGAGACTGAGTACAAAGTGAGAGACTGAGTACAAAGTGAGAGACTGAGTACAAAGTGAGAGACAGAGTACAAAGTGAGAGACTGAGTACAAAGTGAGAGACAGAGTACAAAGTGAGAGACTGAGTACAAAGTGAGAGACTGAGTACAAAGTGAGAGACTGAGTACAAAGGGAGAGACTGAGTACAAATGGAGGACAGAGTACAAAGTGAGAGACAGAGTACAAAGTGAGAGACTGAGTACAAAGTGAGAGACAGAGTACAAAGTGAGAGACTGAGTACAAATGAGAGACAGAGTACAAAGTGAGAGACTGAGTACAAAGTGAGAGACAGAGTACAAAGGGGAGAGACAGAGTACAAAGTGAGAGACTGAGTACAAAGGGGAGAGACAGAGTACAAGTGAGAGACAGAGTACAAAGTGAGAGACAGAGTACAAAGTGAGAGACAGAGTACAAAGTGGAGAGACTGAGTACAAAGTGAGAGACAGAGTACAAAGTGAGAGACAGAGTACAAAGGAGAGACAGAGTACAAAGTGAGAGACAGAGTACAAAGTGGGGAGACAGAGTACAAAGTGAGAGACAGAGTACAAAGTGAGAGACTGAGTACAAAGTGAGAGACAGAGTACAAAGGGAGAGACAGAGTACAAAGTGGAAAACAGAGTACAAAGTGAAGACAGAGTACAAAGTGAGAGACAGAGTACAAAGTGAGAAAACTGAGTACAAAGTGAGAGACAGAGTACAAAGTGAGAGACAGAGTACAAAGGGGAGAGACAGAGTACAAAGTGAGAGACTGAGTACAAAGTGAGAGACAGAGTACAAAGTGAGAGACTGAGTACAAAGTGAGAGACAGAGTACAAAGGGAGAGACAGAGTACAAAGTGAGAGACAGAGTACAAAGTGAGAGACTGAGTACAAAGTGAGAGACAGAGTACAAAGTGAGAGACTGAGTACAAAGTGAGAGACAGAGTACAAAGGAGAGACTGAGTACAAAGTGAGAGACAGAGTACAAAGGGAGAGACTGAGTACAAAGTGAGAGACTGAGTACAAAGTGAGAGACTGAGTACAAAGGAGAGACTGAGTACAAAGTGAGAGACAGAGTACAAAGTGAGAGACAGAGTACAAAGTGAGAGACTGAGTACAAAGTGAGAGACCCGAGTACAAAGTGAGAGACAGAGTACAAAGTGAGAGACTGAGATACAAAGTGAGAGACAGAGTACAAAGTGAGAGACAGAGTACAAAGGGAGAGACAGAGTACAAAGTGAGAGACTGAGTACAAAGTGAGAGACAGAGTACAAAGTGAGAGACATGAGTACAAAGTGAGAGAGACAAATAACAAAAAAGTGAGAGAAGAGTACAAAGTGAGAGACAGAGTACAAAGGAGAGACAGAGTACAAATGAGAGACTGAGTAACAAAGTGAGAGACTGAGTACAAAAGTGAGAGACTGAGTACAAAGTGGAGAGACTGAGTACAAAGTGAGAGACAGAGTACAAAGTGAGAGACAGAGTACAAAGTGAGAGAACGATACAAGGAGACTGAGTACAAAGTGAGAGACAGAGTACAAAGTGGAGAGGAAGAGGTACAAAGTGAGAGACTGAGTACAAAGTGAGAGACAGAGTACAAAGTGAGAGACATAGTACAAAGTGAAGATGAGTACAAGGGAGAGACTGAGTACAAAGTGAGAGACAGAGTACAAAGTGGAAGACAGTACAAAAGGAGAGACTGAGTACAAAGTGAGAGACTGAGTACAAAGTGGAGAGACAGAGTACAAAGGGAGAGACTAGAAATACAAAGTGAGAGACTGAGTACAAAGTGAGAGACTGAGTACAAAAATGAGAGACAGAGTACAAAGGGAGAGACAGAGTACAAAGTGAGAGACTGAGTTTCAAAGTGAGAAGACTGGAGTACAAAGTGAGAGACAGAGTACAAAGGGAGAGACAGAGTAACAAAGTGAGAGACAGAGTACAAAGTGAGAGACTGAGTACAAAGTGAGAGACACTGAGTACAAAGTGAGAGACAGAGTACAAAGGAGAGACAGAGTACAAAGTGAGAGACGAGTACAAAGTGAGAGACGAGTACAAAGTGAGAGACAGAGTACAAAGTGAGAGACAGAGTACAAAGGAGAGACTGAGTACAAAGGAGAGACAGAGTACAAAGTGAGAGACAGAGTACAAAGGAGAGACAGAGTACAAAGGGAGAACAGAGTACAAAGTGAGAGAATGAGTACAAAGTGGAGAGACAGAGTACAAAGTGAGAGACAGAGTACAAAGTGAGAGACAGAGTACAAAGTGAGAGACAGAGTACAAAGTGAGAGACAGAGTACAAAGGGAGAGACAGAGTACAAAGGGAGAGACAGAGTACAAAGGAGAGACAGAAGGGTACACAAAGTGGGGAGACAGAGTACAAAGTGAGAGACAGAGTACCCAAAATGAGAGACAGAGTACAAAGGGAGAGACAGAGTACAAAGGGAGAGACAGAGTACAAAGTGAGAGACAGAGTACAAAGGGAGAGACAGAGTACAAAGTGAGAGACAGAGTACAAAGTGAGAGACAGAGTACAAAGGGAGAGACAGAGTACAAAAGGAGAGACAGAGTACAAAGTGGAGAGACAGAGTACAAAGGAGAGACAGAGTACAAAGGAGAGGACAGAGTACAAAGGGAGAGACAGAGTACAAAGGAGAGACAGAGTACAAAGTGAGAGACAGAGTACAAAGTGAGAGACAGAGTACAAAGAGAGACAGGAACAAAGGAAACAAGTACAAAGTGAGAGACAGAGTACAAAGGGAGAGACAGAGTACAAAGTGAGAGACTGAGTACAAAGGAGAGACAGAGTACAAAGTGGGGAGACAGAGTACAAAGTGAGAGACAGAGTACAAAGGGAGAGACAGAGTACAAAAGGAGAGACAGAGTACAAAGGGAGAGACAGAGTACAAAGGGAGAGACAGAGTACAAAGTGAGAGACTGAGTACAAAGTGGGGAGACTGAGTACAAAGGGAGAGACAAAAGTACAAAGTGAGAGACAGAGTACAAAGTGAGAGACAGAGTACAAAGGGGAGAGACAGAGTACAAAGTGAGAGACAGAGTACAAAGGAGAGACAGAGTACAAAGGAGAGACAGAGTACAAAGTGAGAGACCCGAGTAAAAAAAGGGAGAGACAAGTACAAAGTGGAGAGACAGAGTACAAAGTGAGAGACAGAGTACAAAGTGGAGAGACATAGTACAAAAGTGAGAGAACAGAGTACAAAGTGGGGAGACAGAGTACAAAGTGAGAGACAGAGGTACAAAGGTGAGAGACAGAGTACAAAGGGAGACAGAGTACAAAGAGTACAGAGTACAAAGGAGAGACAGAGTACAAAAGGGAGAGACAGAGTACAAAGGGGAGAGACAGAGTACAAAGGGGAGAGAACAGAGTACAAAGTGAGAGACAGAGTACAAAGGAGAGACAGAGTACAAAGTGAGAGACAGAGTACAAAGTGAGAGACAGAGTACAAAAGTGAGAGACAGAGTACAAAGTGGGGAGACAGAGTACAAAGGGAGAGACAGAGTACAAAGGGAGAGACAGAGTACAAAGTGAGAGACAGAGTACAAAGGGAGAGAAAGAGACAGAGTACAAAGGGAGAGACAGAGTACAAAGGGAGAGACAGAGTACAAAGTGAGAGACAGAGTACAAAGGGAGAGACAGAGTACAAAGGGAGAGACAGAATACGAAGGGAGAGACAGAGTACAAAGGGAGAGACAGAGTACAAAGGGAGAGACAGAGTACGAAGGGAGAGACAGAGTACAAAGGGAGAGACAGAGTACAAAGGGAGAGACAGAGTACGAAGGGAGAGACAGAGTACAAAGGGAGAGACAGAGTACAAAGGGAGACACACACAAACACGAATACAAACACACACACACACACACACACACACACACACACACACACACAGCCTGGAGAGGCTGGACATGTGGTCCAGTAACTGGCTTCTCGAATTCAATCCAGCCAAATGCAAAGTCATGAAGATTGGGGAGGGGCAAAGAAGACCGCAGACAGAGTATAGGCTAGGTGGACAAAGACTACAGACCTCACTCAGGGAGAAAAACCTTGGGGTGACCATAACACCGAGCACATCACCGGAGGCACACATCAACCAAATAACCGCTGCAGCATACGGGCGCCTGGCAAACCTGAGAATAGCGTTCCGATACCTTAATAAGGAATCGTTCAAGACACTGTACACTGTGTATGTTAGGCCCATTACTGGAGTATGCAGCACCAGTCTGGAACCCACACCTGGTCAAGCACGTCAAGAAGTTAGAGAAAGTACAAAGGTTTGCAACAAGGCTAGTCCCAGAGCTCAAGGGAATGTCGTACGAGGAAAGGTTAAGGGAAATCGGACTGACGACACTGGAGGACAGAAGGGTCAGGGGAGACATGATAACGACATACAAGATACTGCGGGGAATAGACAAGGTGGACAGAGATAGGATGTTCCAGAGAGGGGACACAGGGACAAGGGGTCACAACTGGAAGCTGAAGACTCAGACGAGTCACAGGGACGTTAGGAAGTATTTCTTCAGTCATAGAGTTGTCAGCAAGTGGAATAGCCTAGCAAGTGAAGTAGTGGAGGCAGGAACCATACATAGTTTTAAGAAGAGGTATGACAAAGCTCAGGAAGCAGAGAGAGAGAGGATCCAGTAGCGATCAGTGAAGAGGCGGGGCCAGGAGCTGAGTCTCGACCCCTGCAACCACAATTAGGTGAGTACAATTAGGTGAGTACACACACACACACACACAGTGAAGAGGCGGGGCCAGGAGCTACGACTTGACCCCTGTAACCTCAACTAGGTGAGTACAACTAGGTGAGTACACACACACACACCTTCCAAGTAGCCCAGATTTCGAGATGTTCTCCAGATTTCTGCTCTTGACAGAGAGTGAATCTGTCAGTCTGTCTCCCAAGATGTCTGTCAGTCTGTCTCCCAAACTGTCTGTCAGTTTGTCTTCCAAGCTGTCTCCCAAACTGTCTGTCAGTATGTCTCCCAAACTGTCTGTCAGTATGTCTCCCAAACTGTCTGTCAGTCTGTCTCCCAAGATGTCTGTCAGTCTGTCTCACAGACTGTCTGTCTGGCTGTCTTAACGCTAAGAGTGTTCTTAAGGCTGCCTCAGGCTGGTAAACACTTCCTGTCAGCTGAGAGGATGGTAGAAAAGACTTTAGAAGACTGGGAACAAAACCAACCTAATTAATGCCGAGGTCAATACTCTTCTGAGAGAGAGAGAGAGAGAGAGAGAGAGAGAGAGAGAGAGAGAGAGAGAGAGAGAGAGAGAGAGAAGAGAGAGAGAGAATTAAATCTGCTGTAGCTCTGTCTTAGCTGTTTAGAACCTTTGTAAAGTGGGATTTTCCTCCGTAAATCCGTGCTGGCTTTCTGTAAGCTAGTTTACCTCCTCTCTCTCTATCTCTCTCTCGCTCTAAGTGCTCCACCAGCCTCCCTCTGGTTATCTTTCAGTGCTCTGAATACTGTACCACGTCAGTCAGGTGTTCAGATGTCGTACTGAAAGCAAGAATTACGTCACGGGTTGTACAGCCAACTGTTCCACTTACAGGAGACAGAATCTTGTCACGATGTTTCGCTCCGACTTGGACCATTAACTAGTCAATGGTCCAAGTCGGACCGAAACGTCGTGGTCAGTTTTTCTCTCCTCTTTGCGGGTTATTTGTGTATTGTACCAGTCACGGTATTGTACCAGTCACGGTATTGTTCCAGTCACGGTAGTGTGACTTTCTTCTTCGGAGTTTTCGTGGGCGACGTGTCGCCCTGTGAAGCTTCTTATCAAGTGATGTTTCGCTTTATGCAGAGTCTTGCCAAGTCTTGATAAAGCTCAATAATGTGCGAAATGTTGTTCCAACAACAGCGTGTTTCGTAATGTGAATGTTCATAATAATAATAATAATAATAATAATAATAATAATAATAATAATAATAATAATAATAATAATAATAATAATAATCTTTATTTCTACCAGTACATGATACAACTTATACAGACCATAGCTCACATCAGTGACATACTATATAGAAAGTCCCTGGTTATGCTGAGCATTTCCCGCAACTTAGGGTAATTTTCTCCCCAGGATGCCACCCACACCAGTCCACTAACACTCAGGTACCTATTTTTACTGATGGGTGAACATGGACAGCAGGTGTCTTAAGGAAACACCTCCTAATGTTCCCACCCGTAACGGGGATCGAACCACGGACCTAATCTTTGATACAGGTTAAGTATATTGGTTCTCTCAGTGCCCAGGGTGATGTGTTGTCAGGCCCCCCTGACTTGCGTGACGTCAGTAATGCGTCAGTAATACGTCAGCAATACGTCAGTAATACGTCAGTAATACGTCAGTAATACGTTTATTCCTGTCGTTAGATTCATGACTATACTTGTAAAATAAGTACATCGAAAAAAATAGTGAAATTCCAAGAGCTTTCGTGATTTCTGACATTATCAAGGAACATCCAACAGCAGCAGCCTGGTTGACCAGGCTAGCACCAGACGAGCCTGGCCCATGGCCGGGCTTCGGGAGTGGAAAGACTCGCAACTTAACAAGGGTATATCTTATAATGTGAGAAATCACTGTTTTTCTCACTGTGATTATTTTAAATATTTTGATATCACCTGTTTACTGTGACCATATTGCGTGAATATACACGAGGAACACTATACATACAATTTGCATAAGAAGGTAACACAGAGTGGATCATTTATTGACAACATTTCGCCCCTGTGGCGAGCCTTCTTCAGGTCGTGAAACGTTATCGGTAAAAAAATCTCATTATGCTGCATTTATGTTTCTCTTTCTATCATTTCTCTCCCATCCGCATTAACATTTTTTCAACCCCGCGGGTTTAACTCCGATCTGCTAACTCGTCTTCTATGTGGTACGGTATTAGGTGCTTTCTGACAATCTAGGAAAGTGCAGAATATCCATCCTTCTCTGTACTCACCTGTATGTGGTTGTAGGGGTCGAATCACAGCTCGCGAGCTCAGTCAGGCTCCATCTCTCATTCCCGAATCCATGCTGGGAGCTCCGTGAGATAATTAGAACTTTCTCTATGAGGGAAGGACGTGTTGAAAGAGAAATTCCCATGAATAACTCTGGAAACTTGAATAAATATGGGAGTGCCTAATTTACATATATGTATTTCTTTAGTAAAATTTAAATTTGTCATTAAGATTGATGTCTATGTTTGTGTACGGGGTCATGGGAGGTAAAGAGAGAGACTGGAACGGGAAAGGAAGAGGAGGAGGAGGAGAAAGACAAGAGGAATAGGAGGAGGAGGAGACGCCGATAATGTAGCGATGGAAGGTAGAAGGGGGGACTGGCTGGCTGTGTGGGTGTTTAGCGTAGGAGTAAGGAAAGTGTGGAGGTAGTCCAAGAGGAGAGGTGGTGCACTGGTGTTCCAGAGTCATTCAGTCTGGGATCATCCACGCAGCCGTGAGCAGTGCAACCCATCGCTCCTCTGTGTGTGTACGGTCACGCTTCTGAGTTTTCAGACCAGCTGCAGGACCACAAGTTCTTGTGGGGTGTCTGTGAGACAAAGAGCTTTTGGGGAAAGGTAGTCTTTTGGAACTTTAAGAAAAGGTCTGCTGCAAAAGACCTAAAGATCGTGCGTGTGTTTCCGTTCGGGAAGTTTAAGATCAACTTGGACCAGACGTGTGTATGTGTATGGGTGAGTGTGTATGTGTGTGTGTGTGTGTGTGAGTTGGGGGACTTAAATCTGGCTTATTCAAAAGACTTGAAACTCTTGTGTGTGTCTGTGTACGTCTGTGTTTGGACAAGGGGTTCACCATACCCTCACAGGCCGTCCCGGTGTATTGTCTTAGTAGAAAGACCAAGACTTACCAGACCAAATACCAACAAGTTCCTCGATCCGACATTAATGTGACCATTAAGTCACAACAAGTCAAAGTTAAACTGAAGATTTTCCGAACCTTAACAATTTTACAAATTTAATCCCGACATTCTCGGAAATTCGACATAAAGTGGCCAGACCTTAAAATTATTAGCGAAACCAGAAAACCCAGATCAAAATTCACTCCTACGTGTTTACGACATAAAGGATCTTTGGTGTCAGAGAAGGATTCAGCTGCAAAAGCTATAAGAGCAACGAAGGACACGCCTCAATCCCTCTTGTTGTCTCGGTCAAGGATCCTCAACGGGATTGAATACCTTATCATCATGGTGTTACAACAGCGTCATGTTTATCCATGACACTGATAAACTTGAATGTGTTGTTGACACCTGGATGGTACTAGTGCGCTTACCACAAGTTAGGCAGAATAGCAACATGTAAAATCTGGGAAAATTCATAAATTTAATATCTGTAAGTTGCGATTAAAATGAAATTCTTGGTACCGGCGTTGTTAAGAAGTTTTAACAATAGCAGAGGTGTGAGTTGGAAGCAAACTTTTAAGCCCAGTTACTGCCAATAATTAGTTTAAACAAAAGACCATTTTAAAACTGTCAATAACAGAAGAATGTTCTACAGCATCTAACACTAGAACAAACGTTAAAGACGAGCGGCCAAGAACAGCTCATTCTAGACAAGTGATCAAGGTTAGAGCCAACGTTCAAGTCAGGCGCACAAGACTAGAACAAACGTTCCGGTCGAACGAGTTTGACATAAACAGACACTTAAATGAAGAGAGCTAGACCACAAGAGACACTCCGAGTGAAGGATTAACCGAACACTCAACACACTGCTCTGGAGTGTTTACACCTATGTGTCGCTGGAGGGGCTAGCAAGAGAGACACACCTGCAGAAGAACGGACACCTCAGGCAGAATCCCACATATAGAGACGCATCTGGGGAGTAAACAAATACTCTTCCAACACCAGAGGGCCGAATACAAGTTCCCTATCAACCCAATTTTTCCGTCCATCCGGGAAGAATAAACACGAGATTAGACACATATATTAAGCGACACACGAAGAGAGAGAGAAGAAGAAGAAGAAAGGTAGATGCAAACGGGAGAAATAGGAAAGACAGTCTGAGCACACCGATGTAAAAAGTAATAAGCACGTAGAGACAAGCGAGATATATAGCACACGACTCAGTGGAAGAACCACAGTTCTGTTAGTGATAACACAAAGACAGCGTAGGAGGTGCAAGAGACATAGGTGTGGAATACACACAGAGGAACAACACTGAAATATCAAAAAAAGAAGGCGAGCCTGACAAAGGGAACTTACAAAAAGCGAAAGGGGTGAGTGCGTGAGTAAGCACGACGGCGTGTGTGCTCAATATAGGTATATCCGCCGCTACAGTCCTCCAAGGTATGTAGAACGACTCTGGATGACTGATTACACCGTCAGCGCCGTCCACGTGAGTCTCTGTCTCGCCGCTCACACCACCGTCAGCGTCGCCTGCAGGACATGACGCCAGTCTAGCCACCCCGCCCTCTGGAAACCTCTGAATGCTTGAGGTACGATCGCCAGTTTGACATCGACTAGCAAGGCGTCTCACGCTGTGAACGAGACACTTGTGCTGAGGTTCAAAATACATGAAGTCATAGATTAATCTTTAATTTAACAGAAAAAAAAAGATATTTACAATAGCTGTGAAGATTTTAGAAAGAAAACAACATCACCGAAATGTTGGCGAAGCTTTGGTTAATGTTTGTGGTTGCCTGTATTTGCCTGCACGCAGGCACTCAAGCGACAGCTGCGCCACCAGCAGCAGCAGCAACAACAACAAAGAAAGATGTCCTTTTGACCCAGTTGTTGAGAGCTCTTGAACTGTATAACGGGAAGGGCGCCGCCCAGGCTGCCAAGAACCTACTGAGTACCGCCCAGGGCTACTCCGCTGACAAGGGCATGAGGCTGGTACCCAGTTCTCTACCTGACGAGCAGAACATCAAGGACATGGCCGTGTTGGTGTATTTGTCGTCTTCCAAGCGGCGGGGCAAGAATGGACCTTTGAAGCCTGAAGTTCGAATCGACTACGTCCCCAAGGAACTGGTCTTCGGTAAGACCACGAACTCGAGCGCCAAATATACCCCAGTGCAGTACTTCGCTGTCAAGAAAGCAAAGTTGGCAAAGCACAAGGAAGGGAATATGGGTCAGGATGCTCATCGAGGGGAAGAAAGCGTTCCTCTGAGTGTTTGGCCCCCCGGGGAATCAATTAACGAGGCTAAACGTCGGAACCACCGCCTCCGCAACTCTGCTCACTCTGGGGACACCCTACTTGCACGCCCAAAACGCTCACTCTGGTCTTCCTATGAACGGCACCAGGAACGGCCGTTGACAGAGACCGCAGTACAACTCGGCGACGTCCCACGCCGGAAGTACTACAGGGCATTTAGTCTCCATCGTCGCCACGGACCGGAAGCAGACAGTAGGAAAGCCCTAATCGAGGAGGAAAGCGCCGTCACCTCGCGACAGTTTGGGTTCATCGGCACCGCAGCAACTGGTCTGTTGTCTCAGGTGCAGTTTGCCCTGGCCAACCCAGCGGTCCTGGTGGCCGTTATCATCCTGAACGTAAGTCGAAGAAATATCGTTGGGGGTAAGGTTGGTTAATGAAGTTTAAAATCTACTTACACGAGGGTCATTAAGGCTGCATGTCACCCGTTCACCCCCACTTAAGAGTACTTTAATCTACCTAAAAATGGGATTTAAGTAAACTCTCAGTGAAGGACTTTTAAGTGTACATATACACAGAGATGCACAACTCTTCTTGTTTATATCCTTCTCACCACTCATTGCATATATCCTTGTAATAAACGAATTCCTCTCATAATTGCTTGATGCACTGGTAGCGTATAGCCTCCTCTTCTTTCTCCATTAATCCAATATCCTTCGTCAGCATCAACGTTACCCCCCGCATGGTCGCCAGCGCTTGTCTCCTGCACGTAACAGCGTGGCTTGGTCATTACCTGGGTGAGATTGCAAGTTCCACACCTACTGTAATAAACACACACTCGTCTTAAAGACACTTTTATTCTGAACTCTGCTTATAGGTACCTAGCGACGTCTGAACACTGTTTATAGGTACTTAGCGAAGTCTGAACACTGCTTATAGGGACCTAGCGACGTCTGAACACTGTTTATAGGTACCTAGCGAAGTTTGAACACTGCTTATAGGGACCTAGCGACGTCTGAACACTGTTTATAGGTACCTAGCGAAGTTTGAACACTGCTTATAGGGACCTAGCGACGTCTGAACACTGCTCATAGGTACCTAGCGATGCCTTAAGAGTATCGATCAAACATATTTGTGTGTGTGTGTGTGTGTGTGTGTGTGTGTGTGTACTCACCTAATTGTGGTTGCAGGGATCGAGACTCAGCTATGTGTGTGTATGTGTGTGTGTGTGTGTGTGTATAAAATCTGCCGTAAGGCTTATTTTCCATTGAGGCTGAGAGAGGCAAGACACCAGTCTGGGTTACAAAAGATGCTTGCTTATAAAAAGCGGTGCTAACAGCCGCAGCATCAGGCAATTAGAGAGAGCAAGAAGCGAGGGGCAGTTAACCTTCTTCACCGCCACAGATTACACTGCCTTTTGCTCTTCAGTCGCGAATGTGAAGAACAATAAACTACAGACGAGTGTTCGAAATGTTCAACGAGTTTGAACTTTTAAACGAGGTTAGTTAAACCGACAGTTTGTTAAAAGGGATGAAAAAAGTTTTGACGTTAAAACGAGATTTCCGGTGTGTACGTCTCTATAACGTAATGTATGGTTGCTGGACCTCCAACCCCCCCCCCCCTCAAGGGAGGTTCCTTGACGCTGGTGAGGGGCTCTTGATCCAGGGAATTGAATCTATGCTCCAGTTCCCTGAATTAAGCCAGGATACCTTCCATCCCTCCCCCCACAGGAGCTGTATAATCCCACGGGTTTAGCGCTTCCCCATGGTTATAATAATATAATGGAGTTTTCCCATTTCGGCCACTGAACGTTTGCAACTAGACTAGTCCTGGGACTGAGAGTAGTATACAACGAGAAATTGAAGAAAGTGTACCTGCCCACCTTGAAGGAGAGAAGAAGAAAGAAGAGGAGACATGATTACGACATACAAAATTCTAAGAGGAATAGAGAGGACTGTTAGGGAGGGATTGTGTAGGTTACAAGGATGTTAGGAATTATTTCTTCAGTCTCGGGCGGTTGATAAGTGATGAATGACTTGGACGAAGCAGGGGAGGAGGCAATCTCAATACGCAGCTTCACGAGTAGGTATGATAAGGTCCAAGAAGTATGATTGAAGTTTCTTGGATGATAGTCTGTCCAGAGGTTAGATGACTGGATGGTGATGCTGCCTTCCTGCCCTCTTACACACACACACACACACACACATGCACACACACACACACACAAACATGCACACACACACATACACACACACACACATGCACACACACACATGCGCACATACACACACACATGCAACACACACATGCACACACAAACATGCGCACACACACAACACACACATGCACACACATACACACACACACACATGCACACACATGCACACATACACACACACATGCACACACACATGCACACACACACATGCACAGACACACACATGCACACACACATGCACACACACACACGCACACACACACACACACACACACACACACACACACACACACACACACCACACACCACACACACACCAGGAGCTAAGACTCGACCCCTGCAACCACAAATAGGTGAGTACACACACACACACACTGATCGTAGCCGTGCTGGTGACTGACTGCAGTTGTGCTGGTGACTGACTGCAGATGTGCTGGTGACTGAATGTAGTTGTGCTGGTGACTGACTGTAGTTGTGCTGGTGACTGAAAGTAGTTGTGCTGGTGACTGCCCGTAGACGTGCTGGTGACTGAAGTTGTGCTGGTGACTGACCATAGATGTGCTGGTGACTGACTGTAGTTGAGCTGGTGACTGACTGTAGTTGTGCTGGTGACTGACTGTAGTTGTGTTGGTGACTGACTGTAGTTGTACTGGTGACTGTAGTTGTGCTGGCGACTGACTGTAGCTATGCTGGTGACTGACTGTAGTTGTGCTGGTGACTGACCATAGATGTGCTGGTGACTGACTGTAGTTGTGCTGGTGACTGACTGTAGTTGTGCTGGTGACTGACTGTAGTTGTACTGGTGACTGTAGTTGTGCTGGCGACTGACTGTAGCTATGCTGGTGACTGACTGTAGTTGTGCTGGTGACTGACTGTAGTTATGCTGGTGACTGTAGTTGTGCTGGTGACTGACTGTAGTTGTGCTGGTGACTGACTGTAGTTATGCTGGTGACTGTAGTTGTGCTGGTGACTGTATTTGTGCTGGTGACTGACTGTAGTTGTGCTGGTGACTCACTGTAGTTGTGTTGGTGACTGACCGTAGTTGTGCTGGTGACTGACCGTAGTTGTGCTGGTGACTGTATTTGTGCTGGTGACTGACTGTAGTTGTGCTGGTGACTGACCGTAGTTGTGCTGGTGACTGACCGTAGTTGTGCTGGTGATGTATTTGTGCTGGTGACTGACTGTAGTTGTGCTGGTGACTGACTGTAGATGTGCTGGTGACTGACCGTAGTTGTGCTGGTGACTGACCGTAGTTGTGCTGGTGACTGTATTTGTGCTGGTGACTGACTGTAGTTGTGCTGGTGACTGACTGTAGTTGTGCTGGTGACTGACCGTAGTTGTGCTGGTGACTGACCGTAGTTGTGCTGGTGACTGACCGTAGTTGTGCTGGTGACTGTATTTGTGCTGGTGACTGACTGTAGTTGTGCTGGTGACTGACTGTAGATGTGCTGGTGACTGACTGTAGTTGTGCTGGTGACTCACTGTAGTTGTGCTGGTGACTGACTAGTTGTGCTTGAGACTGACTGTAGTTGTGCTGGTGACTGACTGTAGATGTGCTGGTGACTGACTGTAGATGTGCTGGTGACTGACTGTAGTTGTGCTGGTGACTGACTGTAGATGTGCTTGTGACTGAATGTAGTTGTGCTGGTGACTGACTGTAGATGTGCTGGTGACTGACTGTAGTTGTGCTGGTGACTGACCATAGTTGTGTTGGTGACTGACCGTAGTTGTGCTGGTGACTGACTGTAGTTGTTCTGGTGACTGTAGTTGTGCTGGTGACTGACCATAGTTGTGATGGTGACTGACCGTAGTTGTGCTGGTGACTGACCATAGTTGTGATGGTGACTGACCGTAGTTGTGCTGGTGACTGACTGTAGTTGTGCTGGTGACTGACTGTAGTTGTGCTGGTGACTGACTGTAGTTGTGCTGGTGACTGACTGTAGTTTGTGATGGTGACTGACCGTATTGTGCTGGTGACTGACTGTAGTTGTGCTGGTGACTGACTGTAGTTGTGCTGGTGACTGACTGTAGTTTGTGCTGGTGACTGACTGTAGTTGTGCTGGTGACTGACTGTAGTTGTGCTGGTGACTGACTGTAGTTGTGCTGGTGACTGACTGTAGTTGTGCTGGTGACTGACTGTAGTTGTGCTGGTGACTGACTGTAGTTGTTCTGGTGACTGTAGTTGTGCTGGTGACTGACCATAGTTGCGATGGTGACTGACCGTAGTTGTGCTGGTGACTGACTGTAGTTGTGCTGGTGACTGACTGTAGTTGTGCTGGTGACTGACTGTAGTTGTGCTGGTGACTGACTGTAGTTGTACTGGTGACTGACTGTAGTTGTGCTGGTGACTGACTGTAGTTGTGCTTGAGACTGACTGTAGTTGTGCTGGTGACTGACTGTAGTTGTGCTGGTGACTGACTGTAGTTGTGCTTGAGACTGACTGTAGTTGTGCTGGTGACTGACTGTAGTTGTGCTGGTGACTGACTGTAGTTGTGCTTGAGACTGACTGTAGTTGTGCTGGTGACTGACTGTAGTTGTGCTGGTGACTGACTGTAGTTGTGCTTGAGACTGACTGTAGTTGTGCTGGTGACTGACTGTAGTTGTGCTTGAGACTGACTGTAGTTGTGCTGGTGACTGACTGTAGTTGTGCTGGTGACTGACTGTAGTTGTGCTTGAGACTGACTGTAGTTGTGCTGGTGACTGACTGTAGTTGTGCTGGTGACTGTAGTTGTGCTGGTGACTGACTGTAGTTGTGCTGGTGACTGACTGTAGATGTGCTGGTGACTGACTGTAGTTGTGCTGGTGACTGACTAGTTGTGCTTGAGACTGACTGTAGTTGTGCTGGTGACTGACTGTAGATGTGCTGGTGACTGACTGTAGATGTGCTGGTGACTGACTGTAGTTGTGCTGGTGACTGACTGTAGATGTGCTGGTGACTGAATGTAGTTGTGCTGGTGACTGACTGTAGATGTGCTGGTGACTGACTGTAGTTGTGCTGGTGACTGACCATAGTTGTGTTGGTGACTGACTGTAGTTGTGCTGGTGACTGACTGTAGTTGTGCTGGTGACTGACTGTAGTTGTGCTTGAGACTGACTGTAGTTGTGCTGGTGACTGACTGTAGTTGTGCTGGTGACTGACTGTAGTTGTGCTGGTGACTGACTGTAGTTGTGCTGGTGACTGACTGTAGTTGTGCTGGTGACTGACTGTAGTTGTGCTGGTGACTGACTGTAGTTGTGCTTGAGGACTGACTGTAGTTTGTGCTGGTGACTGACTGTAGTTGTGCTGGTGACTGACTGTAGTTGTACTGGTGACTGACTGTAGTTGTGCTGGTGACTGACTGTAGTTGTACTGGTGACTGACTGTAGTTGTGCTGGTGACTGACTGTAGTTGTGCTTGAGACTGACTGTAGTTGTGCTGGTGACTGACTGTAGTTGTGCTGGTGACTGACTGTAGTTGTGCTTGAGACTGACTGTAGTTGTGCTTGAGACTGACTGTAGTTGTGCTTGAGACTGACCGTAGTTGTGCTGATGATTGACCGTAGTTGTGCTGGTGACTGACTGTAGTTGTGCTGGTGACTGACTGTAGTTGTGCTGATGATTGACCGTAGTTGTGCTGGTGACTGACTGTAGTTGTGCTGATGATTGACCGTAGTTGTGCTGGTGACTGACTGTAGTTGTGCTTGAGACTGACTGTAGTTGTGCTTGAGACTGACCGTAGTTGTGCTGATGATTGACCGTAGTTGTGCTGGTGACTGACTGTAGTTGTGCTTGAGACTGACTGTAGTTGTGCTGGTGACTGACTGTAGTTGTGCTTGAGACTGACCGTAGTTGTGCTGGTGACTGACTGTAGTTGTGCTGGTGACTGACTGTAGTTGTGCTGGTGACTGACTGTAGTTGTGCTTGAGACTGACTGTAGTTGTGCTGATGATTGACCGTAGTTGTGCTTGAGACTGACTGTAGTTGTGCTGGTGACTGACCGTAGTTGTGCTGGTGACTGGCTGTAGTTGTGCTGGCGACTGACTATAGTTGTGCTGGTGACTGACTATAGTTGTGCTGGTGACTGACTGTAGTTGTGCTGGTGACTGACCGCAGTTGTGCTGGTGACTGACTGTAATTCTGCTGGTGACTGACCGTAGATGTGTTGGTGACTGACCGTAGTTGTGCTGGTGACTGGAGTTGTGCTGGTGACTGACCGTAGTTGTACTGGTGACTGACTGTAGTTGTGCTGGTGACTGACTGTAGTCGTGCTGGTGACTGACCGTAGTTGTGCTGGTGACTGACCGTAGCTGTGCTGGTCTTCACTGATTGTATCACAGATGTCCTCACTGACTGATTGTATCATAGATGTCCTCACTGACTGATTGTATCATAGATGTCCTCACTGACTGATTGTATCACAGATGTCCTCACTGACTGATTGTATCATAGTTGTCCTCACTGACTGATTGTATCACAGATGTCCTCACTGACTGATTGTATCATAGATGTCCTCACTGACTGATTGTATTACAGTGTCCTCACTGACTGATTGTATCATAGTTGTCCTCACTGACTGATTGTATCACAGATGTCCTCACTGACTGATTGTATCATAGATGTCCTCACTGACTGATTGTATCACAGATGTCCTCACTGACTGATTGTATCATAGTTGTCCTCACTGACTGATTGTATCACAGATGTCCTCACTGACTGATTGTATCATAGATGTCCTCATTGACTGATTGTATCATAGATGTCCTCACTGACTAATTGTATCATAGATGTCCTCACTGATTGTATCACAGATGTCCTCACTGACTGACTGTATCATAGATGTCCTCACTGATTGTATCACAGATGTCTTCACTGACTGACTGTATCACAGATGTCCTCACTGACTGATTGTGTCATATGTTCTCACTGATTGTACCACAGATGTCTTCATTGACTGATTGTATCATAGATGTCCTCACTGACTGACTGTATCATAGATGTCCTCACTGATTGTATCACAGATGTCTTCACTGACTGACTGTATCATAGATGTCTTCACTGACTGACTGTATCATAGATGTCCTCACTGATTGTATCATAGATGTCCTCACTGACTGTATCATAGATGTCCTCACTGACTGTATCATAGATGTCCTCACTGATTGTATCACAGATGTCCTCACTGACTGACTGTATCATAGATGGCCTCACTGATTGTATCACAGATGTCTTCACTGACTGACTGTATCACAGATGTCCTCACTGACTGATTGTGTCATATGTTCTCACTGATTGTACCACAGATGTCTTCATTGACTGATTGTATCATAGATGTCCTCACTGATTGACTAAATCATAGATGTCCTCACTGATTGTATCACAGATGTCTTCACTGACTGACTGTATCATAGATGTCCTCACTGATTGTATCACAGATGTCTTCACTGACTGACTGTATCATAGATGTCCTCACTGACTGACTGTATCATAGATGTCCTCACTGATTGTATCATAGATGTCTTCACTGACTGACTGTATCATAGATGTCCTCACTGATTGTATCACAGATGTCTTCACTGACTGACTGTATCATAGATGTCCTCACTGATTGTATCACAGATGTCTTCACTGACTGACTGTATCATAGATGTCCTCACTGACTGACTGTATCATAGATGTCCTCACTGATTGTATCACAGATGTCTTCACTGACTGACTGTATCATAGATGTCCTCACTGACTGATTGTATCATAGATGCCCTCACTGATTGTATCATAGATGTCCTCACTGATTGTATCATAGATGTCCTCACTGATTGTATCATAGATGTCCTCACTGACTGATTGTGAGAAAAAAACAGATTACTACAATTTTATCGTTTCCTTGAAATATTAAGAGAGAAATTATGTCTTTCTGTTAGTGTTTGAAGATTATCCAGTATTTATGCCCCGTAGCTGAGTTGGTAGCGCACTAAACTCACACACTGAGGCCCATGGTTCGATCTACGGTACGGGTAGAAACATTAGGACGTGTTTCCTTAAGACACCTGCTGTCCATGTTCACTTAGCAGTAAAAGGGGTCCCTGGGTGTTAGTCGACTGGTGTGGGTCGCATCCTGGGACAAAACTGACCAAATTTGCCAGAAACTCTCAGCATAACAAGTGGTTTTCTATATAGCAGTATGTCAGTGATGTCAGCTATGGTCTCTATAACTTGTACGTGTACTTGTAGAAACTGTAGATGAATGGTTCAGAGAACCGACATGTTGATAAATTAGACACATGTGCAACTCTTGGGTATCTTTATTGAGGAAACGTTTCGCCACACAGTGGCTTCATCAGTCCATACAAAGGAGAATCTTGAAGAACAGGAGGAGAATGAGGTAATCAGTCCCTCAACCTTGAGTCGATGTGGTCAGTCCATCAATCTTGAATAGAATACGGCATATGTTACCTGGAGGTTACCTGGAGGTTATTCCGGGGATCAACGCCCCCGCGGCCCGGTCCATGACCAGGCCTCCCGATGGATCAGGGCCTGATCAACTAGGCTGTTACTGCTGGCCGCACGCAATCCAACGTACGAACCACAGCCCGGCTGATCCTGCACTGACTTTAGGTATCTGTCCAGCTCTCTCTTGAAGGCAGCCAGGGGTTTATTGGCAATTCCCCTAATGCTTGATGGGAGACTGTCGAACAGTCTTGGGCCCCAGACACTTATGGTGTTTTCCCTTAGTATACCAATGGCGCCCCTACTTTCAATTGGGGGTATTTTGCATCGCCTGCCCAGTCTTTTACTTTCGTAGGGAGTGATTTCTGTGTGCAGATTTGGGACCATTCCTTCCAGGATTTTCCAAGTGTAGATTATGATATATCTCTCCCTCCTGCGTTCCAACAAGTCAAGTGCTTCCAAGCGTTCCCAGTAGTTAAGGTGCTTGACAGAACTTATACGTGCAGTAAAGAATCTCTGTACACTCTATAGATCTGCGATTTCACCTGCTTTGAACGGAGATGTTAATGTACAGCAGTATTCCAGCCTAGAGAGAACAAGTGATTTGAAAAGGATCATCACTGACTTGGCATCTCTCGTTTTGAACGTTCTCATTATCCATCCTATCATTTTCTTTGCACTTACGATCGTGGCACTGTTGTGATCCTTGAAAGTGAGATCCTCAGACATTACTACTCCCAAGTCCCTTACATTATTTTTCCGCTCTGTTGTATGGCCGGAGTCAGTAGTATACTCTGTTCTAGTTATTATCTCCTCCAGTTTTCCATAACGGAGTAGTTGGAATTTGTCCTCATTGAACATCATATTGTTTACCGTTGCCCACTGGAAAACTTTGTTTATATCTTCTTGGAGGTTAACCGCGTCGTCAGCAGATGACAGCCTCATGCAGATCCTAGTATCATCCGCAAAGGATGATACGGTGCTGTGATGTATATCTCTATCAATGCAGAGAAGGAGCTTATAAACTGTAGGCAGGAGAGGTGCAGCAGATGTAGGTGGTGTCACATTTGTTCAATGTGGAAGTAGGTCGTGCCCAAGGGTTAAACAGGTCCTGCCTACGGTTTATAAGCTCCTTCTCTGCACATATGCCGTATTCTATTCAAGATTGATGGACTGACCACATCGACTCAAGGTTGAGGGACTGATTACCTCATTCTCCTCCTGTTCTTCAAGTTTCTCCTTTGTATGGACTGATGAAGCCACTGTGTGGCGAAACGTTTCCTCAATAAAGATACCCAAGAGTTGCACATGGGTCTAATTTATCAGCTTATAGAAATAAAGATTATTATTATTTTTATTGTTATTATTATTATTATTATTATTATTATTATTATTATTATTATTATTATTATTATTATTATTATTATTATTATTATTATTATTATCGTTATTATTATTATTATTGAAACGGCTATGTAGGAATTCCAAGAGAGTTCAGAAGTGTTTGAACATGCTACTGGAACGGTGCAAAAAAAAGTGGCTGCTGGATATTAATCCCATCAACAAGAAGAAAAGGAAATATAAAATTAGTTATGTGAAGCAGTTAATCCGTGTGGGTCACAGCGCAAGGAGTGAAGGCTTGATCCTCCTTCCGGTAAGTGCGAGACTAGCCAACATACTCTGTTAGCATTAAAGACTAAGAAAGAGAAAATGCTTCAGAAGTGAGCATTGCACCGAGCATATCACCTAAGGCACACAAACGGAATAACACGGTAACATACTGTACTCATAGTAAGGTCAGCACTAGAGTACGCAGCACCAGCTTGGAGCCCTCACCTCACTGAGTATTTAAGAGCACTTAGAAAATGTTGAGGTTGGCCACAAGACCATTGCTAGAACCAAAATAACTGGGCTAGTAAGGTAGCGTTGAGGAATTAAGGAGTATTTGAAGCTTCCTGTTGCAGTAGCACCATCATGGTGGGTGTAAGTTGAGAAGTGCCAAGTGTGTAGGTTGTGAAGTCTGTGGCAGTGTCAGCGTCGGGCGTGGGCGACCAACGCTGCGACTCTCACTAACGCAGCTGACGCAGCGGCGGGGCCACGGCAGTAGTGTGGTGGTTCTGGTCGTGCCAGTCATTTCCGGGAGGGAATGTGTGTTAGTGGTGTGAAATCACCCACAGGGACACCATGACACGGAAGGTGAACCTGGCTCAGTCCCCCCAGGGAAGCTGACTCCTGGAGAATAGACCAAGAAGACTTAGTCCCTAGAGATAAGGACTCCCGGAGAACAGACCAAGAAGACTTAGTCCCTAGAGATAAGGACTCCCGGAGAACGGACCAAGAGGACTTTACTCAGTATCTAGAGCTGAGGACTCCTGAGAACAGAAAATTAGGACCTCACTCGGCCTCCGGGAACATCAAGCCAGAGATGGTGGATTTTATGATGCCTGGGAAGACTTCCAGGGAGTGGAAGACGTTCTTAGCTCCCATCGACATCAACGCCTTCAGGAGAGAGAGATGAGTTTACGAATCCCCGAAGTTACTTCAAGAGAGGGAGTTGAACTCTTCAAGAATGTCAAGGCCTGTTGTAGATTAAGATGTGCAACATTTAGGTATCTTTATTGATGACACGTTTCTCCTACACAGTAGGCTTCAGTCAAATACAGAGGCAGCTGTATTAGTGATATAAAGATGATATAATCAGTCCATCAACTTAGGAGGAGAAGTATTTGAGGTGGTCAGTCCCTCAGCCTGGAGAAGAGTTCAGCACCATGGTCTGGTACGTCGTTCCAGACAATGGTGGCCTTGTACGTAACTGCATAAGAACAGACATGCATCCGGTGCTGAAGGCTTAGCTGAAATGGCATGCTAAACCAGGCAGGGTCCAGGTGAGTCGCATGGTATTGCTTGATTACACTTGAAAATGAGTTGAAGATGGGATAGAGAGGAAAGGTGATCCAAGAGAGTGGTGCTTACTTTAGGTGAGAGCACGCTTACGCCTCGTACAGAGTGATGCAGCTTCTGTTGGCGTGCAGGCACGAGATGCAACACGCGTATTGGGTGTCGTGCTTACAAGATTCACTGCTTGATTCTCCATAGTCACTACAGAGTCATATTTCACCTGCAGGATGTACACATTATGTCTGGTGAGCGGAGTTTGGTGCGCTCACTATCATCACGACACTCTCATCAGGGACATGATTGTGGACACCGTTATGTGACATCCTCATGTGACACCTTCAGGTGATATCGTTATGTGAGTGTCACATGGCACCGTAATGTGACACTGTCATGTGACACCGTTATGTGACACTGTCATGTGAAACTGTCATGTAACACCGTAATGTGACACCGTCACGTGACACTGTCATGTGTCACCGTAATGTGACACTGTTATGTGAAACTGTCATATAACACCGTAATGTAACACCGTAATGTTACACCGTCATGTGACACAGTCATGTGACACCGTCATGTGACACCGTCATGTGACACCGTCATATTACACAGTCATGTGACACCGTCATATGACACAGTCATGTGACACAGTCATGTGACACCGTCATGTGACACAGTCATGTGACACCGTCATGTGACACAGTCATGTGACACCGTCATGTGACACAGTCATGTGACACCGTCATGTGACACAGTCATGTAACAGAGTCAACTGTGTTTTCTCAGAAGCCAATATAACCTGCATCTTTATCTCTCTCTCTCTCTCTCTTTACACAGGATTTCACAAGGTTAAGTTAGCGTTCCTAACTTTATTTACAAGCTAAGAGCTGTTACGTACATCATCTCTCTCTCTCTCTCTCTCTCTCTCTCTCTCTCTCTCTCTCTCTCTCTCTCTCTCTCTCTCTCTCTCTCTCTCTCTCTCTCTCTCTCTCTCTCTCTCTCTCCTCTCACCTGCTACTAGAGGCCACAATGGTCACAATCACCGGCTGTTGGTTCTTGTGGTCCAGACCGTCTAACAATTTGGTCTTATCTGGACCACTAGTGTCTGCCTTGTGTGGCGTGTATGAGAGCGTGTTATTATGATGGAGGGAGGGAAGGAAGGAGGGAGGGAGGGAGGGAGGGAGGGAAGGTGGGAGGGAGGGAGGGAAGGAGGGAGGGAGGGAAGGAAGGTGGGAGGGAGGAAGGTAACTTAAAGAAAGGAAGGATGAGGATAGTAGAGTACATAGGAATTAGCTGTGAGTGCATTTTAAAGAGAGATAAATGGAGACCCCCCTCCTCCGCCAACACTGTCTAGATGGCTGATAGAAGTATAGCGAAAGGCTCTCTCCCCACCCTTCACTCAGTATGACTACACATGACCACTGTTATTACTGCTAACTCTCCTCCTACCGCTACTGTTGCTACTACCACTGTTACTACGTCTACGTCTACCACTGCTGCTACTACCACTGTTACTACGTCTACCACTGCTGTTACTACCACTGTTACTACGTCTACGTCTACCACTGCTGCTACTACCACTGTTACTACGTCTACCACTGCTGTTACTACCACTGTTACTACGTCGACGTCTACCACTACTGCCCCGGATGATTTACTGCCAATTGGCCATCCCAATGAAGGGTATTAGCTCACATCATGCTTCCACAACAAACTCCACTGCACAGTGTCGGATGACTGCACAGTGCTCATCCAGGTGGAGCTCAGTTGACTGCATTACCTTTGCACTTGCAATACTACTAAGCAGTTTATAGCTTTGTCCCAATTTTTTTGGTGCATACATTTGTGTTGCACCTCTTGCCTTGAAGTTTTTATTTCCTTGCATAGGGTTATTGCCCCATTTAAATTGTTCTTATTGGTTAGGTTTGTGTGTGTATATATGTGTACTCACTTATATGTGGTTGCAGGGGTCGACTCACAGCTCCTGGCCCCGCCTCTTCGCTGGTCGCTGTTAGGTCCACTCTCTCCTGCTCCATAAGATTTATCGTACCTCTTCTTAAAGCTATGTATGGATCCTGCCTCCACTACATCACTTTCCAGATTGTTCCAATTCCTGACAACTTTAAGACTGAAGAAATACTTCCTAACATCCATATGACTCATCTGAGTTTTCAACTTCCAGTTGTGTCCTGTATCCCATCTCCAACACATTCCGGCCCTGCCCATCTTGTCAATTCCTCTCAGTATTTTGTACGTCGTTATCATATCCACCTTAGTCCTGTCTTCCAGTGCCATCAGATTCAGTTCCTTTAACCTCTCTTCATAGGATATATCTCTTGGCTCCGGGACTAGTCTTGCTGCGAACCTCTGCACTTTCTCCAATTTCTTGACGTACTTGAGCAGGTGTGGGTTCCATACTGGTGCTGCATACTCGAGTATGGGCCTGACGTACAAGGTGTACAGTGTGGTGAATGACTCCTTACTTAGTTGTCGTAACGCTGTTCTCAGGTGTGCCGTGCTTCCATGTGCTGCAGCAGTTATTTAGTTGATGTGTGCCTGAGGAGATGTGCTTGGAATGATGCTCACCCCAAGATGTGTGTGTGTGTGAGAGAGAGAGAGAGAGAGAGAGAGAGAGAGAGAGAGAGAGAGAGAGAGAGAGAGAGAGAGAGAGAGAGAGAGAGAGAGAGAGAGAGAGAGAGAGAGAGAGAGAAGGAAGCTGGCCAGACATCCCAAAATAATTCTTTTATTTGTTAATATTGTAATTTAGTTAGTCATCAGAGCGCATGTAATTGTGCTACGGTGGTTACGGGAGGCAGTCCAGCATCGGTAGTTACCGTGCCTAGCCTGGCAGCCTGGCAGCCTGGCAGCCTGGCAGCCTGGCAGCCTGGCAGCCTGGCAGCCTGGCAGCCTCAGCCAAGGTAAATGAAGCTAGTTTTACTCTTTCTTAATATTGAAAAGCCACAGCTCCTGGCCCCGCCTCTCCACTGGTAGCTACTAGGTCCACTCTCTCCCTGCTCCATACCTCTTCTTTAAGCTATGTATGGATCCTGCCTCCACAACATCACTTTCCAGACTATTCCACTTCCTGACAACTGTATAACTGAAGAAGTACTTCCTAACATCCCTGTGATACACACTGTGTGTGTGTAGCAATGATTCAGTGCTGTAAACCTGTAGTTCAGACCTTCCTGTCTGACCCATACATAAACAAACTACACAGTTCACTTGCTGTGTGATACATACGGGTTTACAACATGTTTTTCAATAGAGAAATTATTGATAATTCTCCACCCTTAACGGGATTTATTTTAACTTTAATGTCGCTTTGAATCCTGCTCATATTATTATTATTATTATTATTATTATTATTATTATTATTATTATTATTATTATTATTATTATTATTATTATTATTATTATTATTAATAATAATATTATTATTATTATTATTATTATTATTATTATTATTATTATTATTATTATTATTATTATTATTATTATTAATATTATTATTATTATTATTATTATTATTATTATTATTATTATTATTATTATTATTATTATTATTATTATTTTAAGTAACTTATCTAATTAGCATAAAGGAGTAATTTGAGTATCTGAAACTGGCTTCTCCAGTGAGCATGTTGTTAGTCTGGCTTCTCCAGTGAGCATGTTGTTAGTCTGGCTTCTCCAGTGAGCATGTTGTTAGTCTGGCTTCTCCAGTGAGCATGTTGTTGTCTGGCTTTCCAGTGAGCATGTTGTTAGTCTGGCTTCCAGTGAGCATGTTGTTAGTCTGGCTTCTCCAGTGAGCATGTTGTTAGTCTGGCTTCTCCAGTGAGCATGTTGTTAGTCTGGCTTCTCCAGTGAGCATGTTGTTAGTCTGGCTTCTCCAGTGAGCATGTTGTTAGTCTGGCTTCTCCAGTGAGCATGTTGTTAGTCTGGCTTCTCCAGTGAGCATGTTGTTAGTCTGGCTTCTCCAGTGAGCATGTTGTTAGTCTGGCTTCTCCAGTGAGCATGTTGTTAGTCTGGCTTCTCCAGTGAGCATGTTGTTAGTCTGGCTTCTCCAGTGAGCATGTTGTTAGTCTGGCTTCTCCAGTGAGCATGTTGTTAGTCTGGCTTCTCCAGTGAGCATGTTGTTAGTCTGGCTTCTCCAGTGAGCATGTTGTTAGTCTGGCTTCTCCAGTGAGCATGTTGTTAGTCTGGCTTCTCCAGTGAGCATGTTGTTAGTCTGGCTTCTCCAGTGAGCATGTTGTTAGTCTGGCTTCTCCAGTGAGCATGTTGTTAGTCTGGCTTCTCCAGTGAGCATGTTGTTAGTCTGGCTTCTCCAGTGAGCATGTTGTTAGTCTGGCTTCTCCAGTGAGCATAGTTGTTAGCTGGCATCTCCAGTGAGCATGTTAGTCTGGCTTCTCCAGTAGCATGTTGTTAGTCTGGTTCTCCAGTGAGCATGTTGTTAGTCTGGCTCTCACTGGCAATGTTGTAGTCTGGCTTCTCCAGATAGCTCTATGTTGTTAAGTCTGGCTTCTCATGAGCAGTTTATCTGGCTTCTCCAGTGAGCATGTTGTTATCTTATCCAGCCAAGAGCCATCAGTAATGACACAGCATCAATAACAAACACAGATTCAAGCTGGGTGTTATTAGATAACTCTGGAGCCATTAATATGGCAGTACAGACGCCCAGATGTTACTTCTCCTGACTAACTCCACGTAGCTCCTACCTACGTTTTCTAATCTAGTAGGTGACACCAGAGTAATAAAGATATATAACTCAGCGTAGGTTAGTAATAAGCTGTGGTAACGAAGTGAATACCTGCAGGTACCGCAATTAACATACTAATAAAGTGTGAATAACAATGGGTAATATAGATGTTAACAGAGGATCTTCACCTTGACAGGTGGTTCCTCTGAGCCATCTTCAGTGGCTTAGCTCTTCAATCTTTATCTTCTTGAGAGGGAGAGGCGAGGAGTTTCAGATGGATCATCTTCTCATCTTCCATCTTCCTCATCTTCTTCATCTTCTGTATCGTCGTTTGAGCTTTGGAGGTAAGTTATTATTTTATTATTATTATTATTATGGCTCGTGGGAGTCATGTTCATAATATAGTACTTATATATATATGATATATATATATATCATATATTATATTATGTATAATATATATATATAATATATAATATATTAGTTAAAAATAGGAGAGGCAGAGTTTTATGGGAGTTAGAGGTATTGGCAAGATGGAGGGAATATTTTGAGGAATTGTTAAATGTTGATGAAGATAGGGAAGCTGTGATTTCGTGTATAGGGCAAGGAGGAATAACATCTTGTAGGAGTGAGGAAGAGCCAGTTGTGAGTGTGGGGGAAGTTCGTGAGGCAGTAGGTAAAACGAAAGGGGGTAAGGCAGCCGGGATTGATGGGATAAAGATAGAAATGTTAAAAGCAGGTGGGGATATAGTTTTGGAGTGGTTGGTGCAATTATTTAATAAATGTATGGAAGAGGGTAAGGTACCTAGGGATTGGCAAAGAGCATGCATAGTTCCTTTGTATAAAGGCAAAGGGGACAAAAGAGAGTGCAAAAATTATAGGGGGATAAGTCTGTTGAGTATACCTGGTAAAGTGTATGGTAGAGTTATTATTGAAAGAATTAAGAGTAAGACGGAGAATAGGATAGCAGATGAATAAGGAGGCTTTAGGAAAGGTAGGGGGTGTGTGGACCAGGTGTTTACAGTGAAACATATAAGTGAACAGTATTTAAATAAGGCTAAAGAGGTTTTTGTGGCATTTATGGATTTGGAAAAGGCGTATGACAGGGTGGATAGGGGGGCAATGTGGCAGATGTTGCAGGTGTATGGTGTAGGAGGTAGGTTACTGAAAGCAGTGAAGAGTTTTTACGAGGATAGTGAGGCTCAAGTTAGAGTATGTAGGAAAGAGGGAAATTATTTCCCAGTAAAAGTAGGCCTTAGACAAGGATGTGTGATGTCACCATGGTTGTTTAATATATTTATAGATGAGGTTGTAAGAGAAGTAAATGCGAGGGTCTTGGCAAGAGGCGTGGAGTTAAAAGATAAAGAATCACACATAAAGTGGGAGTTGTCACAGTTGCTCTTTGCTGATGACACTGTGCTCTTGGGAGATTCTGAAAAGAAGTTGCAGAGATTGGTGGATGAATTTGGTAGGGTGTGCAAAAGAAGAAAATTAAAAGTGAATACAGGAAAGAGTAAGGTAATGAGGATAACAAAAAGATTAGGTGATGAAAGATTGGATATCAGATTGGAGGAAGAGAGTATGGAGGAGGTGAATGTATTCATATATTTGGGAGTGGACGTGTCAGCGGATGGGTCTATGAAAGATGAGGTGAATCATAGAATTGATGAGGGGAAAAGGGTGAGTGGTGCACTTAGGAGTCTGTGGAGACAAAGAACTTTGTCCTTGGAGCAAAGAGGGGAATGTATGAGAGTATAGTTTTACCAACGCTCTTATATGGGTGTGAAGCATGGGTGATGAATGTTGCAGCGAGGAGAAGGCTGGAGGCAGTGGAGATGTCATGTCTGAGGGCAATGTGTGGTGTGAATATAATGCAGAGAATTCGTAGTTTGGAAGTTAGGAGGAGGTGCGGGATTACCAAAACTGTTGTCCAGAGGGCTGAGGAAGGGTTGTTGAGGTGGTTCGGACATGTAGAGAGAATGGAGCGAAACAGAGTGACTTCAAGAGTGTATCAGTCTGTAGTGGAAGGAAGGCGGGGTAGGGGTCGGCCTAGGAAAGGTTAGAGGGAAGGGGTAAAGGAGGTTTTGTGTGCGAGGGGCTTGGACTTTCAGCGGGCATGCGTGAGCGTGTTTGATAGGAGTGAATGGAGACAAATGGTTTTTAATACTTGACGTGCTGTTGGAGTGTGAGCAAAGTAACATTTATGAAGGGGTTCAGGGAAACCGGCAGGCCGGACTTGAGTCCTGGAGATGGGAAGTACAGTGCCTGCACTCTGAAGGAGGGGTGTTAATGTTGCAGTTTAAAAACTGTAGTGTAAAGCACCCTTCTGGCAAGACAGTGATGGAGTGAATGATGGTGAAAGTTTTTCTTTTTCGGGCCACCCTGCCTTGGTGGGAATCGGCCAGTGTGATAATAAATATATATATATATATATATTATATATATATATATATATATATATATATATATATATATATATATATATATATATATTTATATTATATATATATATATATATATATGCAAAACAACCACTCTGAAAGAATAGAGAAATTCCAAGCGCTTTCGTGACTACTCACATTATAATGTGAGTAGTCACGAAACCGCTTGGAATTTAAGAACATAAGAAATGAGGAACACTGCAGCAGGCCTGTTGGCCCATACTAGGCAGGTCCTTTACAATTCATCTCACTAACAAAACATTTGCCCAACCCAATTTCCAATGCTACCCAAGAAATAAGCTCTGATGTGAAAGTCCCAGTCAAATCCAACCCCTCCCACTCATGTACTTATCCAACCTAAATTTGAAACTACCCAAAGTCCTAGCCTCAATAACCCAACTAGGTAGACTGTTCCACTCATCAACTACCCTATTTCCAAACCAATACTTTCCTATGTCCTTTCTAAATTTAAACTTATCTAATTTAAATCCATTACTGCGGGTTCTCTCTTGGAGAGATATCCTCAGGACCTTATTAATATCACCTTTATTAATACCTGTCTTCCACTTATACACTTCGATCAGGTCTCCCCTCATTCTTCGTCTAACAAGTGAATGTAACTTAAGAGTTTTCAATCTTTCTTCATAAGGAAGATTTCTAATGCTATGTATTAATTTAGTCATCCTACGCTGAATGTTTTCTAACGAATTTATGTCCATTCTGTAATATGGAGACCAGAATTGAGCTGCATAATCTAGGTGAGGTCTTACTAATGATGTATAAAGCTGCAGTATGACCTCTGGACTTCTGTTGCTCACACTTCTTGATATAAATCCCAGTAATCTATTTGCCTTATTACGTACGCTTAGGCATTGCTGTCTTGGTTTAAGGTTGCTGCTCACCATAACCCCCAAGTCCTTTTCGCAATCTGTATGGCTAAGTTCTACATCATTTAACTTGAACATCAAAATGGTATACAATACCGACAGGTATTAACAATGTTAATATCTCTAGTGTTTGTGTATATTTCGCCTGCTCTTGCGAATTCCTTGCATTGTTAATATCTCTAGTAAGGCTGATGCATGCAGGGGATGAGATGAAAACCTGTAAGCCTTCTCCCTGAAAGCTGGCTGCCTTGGATCAAAGTCTAGCGAAAGCTGGACTCCAAGGTATTGGTCCAGTGTGGGTAGATTGGTAAAGCACTGCGTACCTTGTTCCATGGTTCGTAGGTTCGAGTCTCTTTCAGCCAGAGATCAGTGTTTGTGTATATTTCGCCTGCTCTTGCGAATTCCTTGCATATATAGTTATATATGCAATAAGATCACAGTAAACAGGTGATTTCAAAATATGCAAAACAACCACTCTGAAAGAATAATGATAATGATAATGTGAGTAGTCACGAAAGCGCTTGGAATTTCTCTATTCTTTCAGAGTGGTTGTTTTGCATAGTTATATATATAGTATATATATATATATATATATATATATATATATATATATATATATATATATATATATATATATATATATATATATATATATATATACATGTATATAAAACTCAAGTGGTTTTGAATCATTATTTATCATGTGTGTTGTGTATGATTTAAAAGCAAGACATGTATGATAGACGATCATAAAATATTTTCTATAATGGCCGTAATATTGAGCATGATGAATCGCGCTAAACTTTGGGAGAAAACGAAGAGAATGTTTATTATTTGTCAAATTTATGTTTGGGTGTCGCCCGTGTGACTCACGGGTGAGGTATGGCCATCCCAGGTGTGACCTGAAGCCAAGGTGGGACCTGAAGTCAAGGTGGGACCTGAAGCCAAGGTGGGACCTGAAGCCAAGGTGGGACCTGAAGAGAAGGTGGGATCTGAAGAGGTGGGACCTGAAGAGAAGGTGGGACCTGAAGCCAAGGTGGGACCTGAAGCCAAGGTGGGACCTGAAGAGAAGGTGGGACCTGAAGTTAGGGTGTGACCTGAAGTTGAGAGGTGACCTGAAGCCAAGGTGTGACTACACATACATACAGCTGAATTTAGAGGCTACGAACTGGTAACCCGGGATGCTGGTATTCCAGTATGTTGTTATCCCAGGATGCTGTTAGCTCAGAATGCTGTTATCCCAGGATGCTGTTAACTTATAATGCTGTTATCCTGTTATCCCAGGATGCTGTTGCCTAGAATGTTGTTAGCCCAGAATGCTGTTATCCCAGGATGCTGTTATCCCAGGATGCTGTTAGTAGTGAAGATTTCTACAGTATGGCTCGGAAGTAACACCTAGGTGTTACTTCCGGTCTAGGGCTTCCACGGTATGGCTCATCAAAGGATGCCGCCTTTTAACACCTTTATGCTAATGACCTTGACCTCACCTTCGACCACCTCGCCCCACCCCACCCGCGCCCCCCACCCTCGACCACCTCACCCTCGACCACCTCACCCTCGACCACCTCGCCCCACCCCACCCGCGCCCCCCACCCTCGACCACCTCACCCTCGACCACCTCACCCTCGACCACCTTGCCCCACCGCACCTGCGCCCCCCACCCTCGACCACCTCACCCTCGACCACCTCGCCCCACCCCACCCGCGCCCCCCACCCACGACCACCTCACCCACGACCACCTCACCCTCGACCACCTCACCCTCGACCACCTCACGCCTGCCCACGCCCCCACCCGCGCGCCCGCCCGTGCGCCCGCCCGCGCGCCTTCTGCAGTGCCTTCTGCAGCGTCGTCCGGATCGCCCCCGCTCCCCGAATATTTTTCCGATTTTTTTCAATTTTTTTTTGAATTTCATTTTCTTGTGATCTCTATCTCCTCGGATCAAGTTTTTGGGTTCCCCCTATGGGGGTAAGCATTCAAATGAACTGCCCCTATGGGTTTTTTGAATTTCTTGTGCTCTCCAACTCCTCGGATGCCACCCATACCAGTAAACTAACACCCAGGTACCTACTTACTACTAGGTGAACAGGGGCAGCAGGTGTAAGGAAATACGCCCAACGTTTCCACCCGTGCCGGGGATCGAACCCTCACTATATGAGTTGAAGTCGCTACCAACTGAGCCACAGTAATCAATGTTCCTTTGCCCGATTTAATGTCTCTGGGACTGCGTGACTAATACCGGGTATTTAACACACTTTCTTATTTCTCTCCAGCCATTCCGCCCATCTTCGCTGCTGCCCAGGTCGACGACTTCGACTTGGAGAACTCGACGGATACTCCGACAACAACAGACATCACCGACACAACAGATGCAACAGATACAACAGATGTGACAGACGGGGAATCAACGGGATCGACGGAGTCTCCGCTTCAAGGAGAAGCAGGAGACCCGACCGACCCAACAGTGGCGCCTGACGGGGAAACGACTTTATCCCCGGAGGGAGAAATGACGGAGCCGACGGAACCGACGGAACCGACGGAACCGACGGAACCGACGGAATCGACGGAACCGCCGGTCACCGCTACCGAACAGACTCCTGAAGACATGTCCCCCGATGCGGAAACTTCCACGGTTCCGGCGGAGGATACGACGGAGACGCCCACCGAAGAGCCCACGACGGTACCCGAAGGCTCGGACAACCTCGCTGAAGCTACCTTCGCTACTTTCCCAGACTTCGCCTCAGCCAGGCCGTCCTCCACAACGGATACACTACTCGGAGGTGTTGTGGCAGTGGACGCTAACATCTGGGACATCTTGGCAAATCTGTCCTCGGCTAGCCCCGAGTACGTATAATCTATTATAGATTAGTATCTCTGTCTGCGTGCATGCCCTGGGTGTACACTTTCCTCTGTGTCTATGTGTGTACATATGTATGGATAACTTCCAATTCTTCACAGTTCACAGTTCTCCAGTTACAGTGTTGGCTGTGAATTGTTCCAGCCACGGTATTGAGAATTGTGAATTGTTCCAGGCATGGTATTGTGACTTGCTTTCTTCTATAATTACGATAATATATATATATATATATATATATATATATATATATATATATATATATATATATATATATATTATATATATATATATATATAACATATATACTATTTCCCCTGGCCCGGCTGTCATACAATCATACATACAGATACAAAGATATCATCCACACTCAGTGATATTTACCACTGCATGTATTAAACACATCATGCATGTCGAAAAAAAATTATCATATATATTTTCTTGACTATATAAATCGCTGTATTTTTTTCTGGACTATTCAATTACAGTAGTGCGGAGGGTATTATCTGCAGTTAAAACTAACTCTCTCTCCCTCTCTCTCTCTCTCTCTCTCTCTCTCTCTCTCTCTCTCTCTCTCTCTCTCTCTCTCTCTCTCTCTCTGTCTCTCTCTCTCTCGTTAAATGCATGTTAATCACTAATCAAAAAAACATAAGTTCATAGATATCGCCCAACTACGTATTGCCCAACAACGTATCGCCCAACAACGTATCGCCCAAGATGACCGGTCAGTGTAATCTTGTGGTGTCTGCCTCAGCCGTAATTAAGGAAGAATAACTCTGCTGAAACTCTGCGGCTGTCACAAAGGAAAGCAAACAGCAGAAGAAGAGAGAAGACCCACAATGGAACAAACAGAAGAGCAACAGAGAAATCCCACAGCGGGGCAAACAAAAGTGGAACAAAGTAGGGTCCCATAACGGGACAAACGGAAGAGGACCAAAGAATTCCCCTAGCGAGACTAATGTCGGTTTGAATCCCACGTCTAACAAGAAGGCGAGTTCCAGGAGACACACTCACATAATCACAGCATCCATAGAGCAATAGAAAGCTTAAAGGAAACGCAAGCAGGTGATTATAGCTTTATAGAGCAATAGTAAGCTTAGAGGGAAGTCAAACAGGTTACAGCGTTAACAGAGCAATAGACAGTCTTTGGGAAACACATGAGGTAGTTCAAGTATTATATAGAGCAGTAGAAAGCCTGTGGTAGGAGATGACTTAGGTGGAATGTGCGTGTTGAGAGGGTGTTTGTAGGGAGGAGGTTTATCGCAGTAGGTTTCCTGAAGCAGGAAGCTTCCTGCAACAGGGGGCTACGGTGAAGTAGGGGGCTTCTTGTAGCAGGTGCAGCACCCTGAAGCAGAAAGCCTTCTCAAACAGCAGGAATCCTACATCAGTGGGTAACTCTGTAATAGACTTCTTGTAGACGTAATAAGACAGTTAGGAATCTTTATTCCGAAACGTTTCGCCTACACAGTAGGCCTCTTCAGTCGAATGCCGAGATAGCAGAGGCAGTAGAGACGTAAAGACGATGTAATCAGTCCATCATTCTTGAAGACGTAGCTTTGAGGTGGTCAGTCCTTCAGCCTGGAGAAGAGATCTGCTCCACAGTCAGCAATAATCAATATACCTAACTGTTGCACACGTGTCTCATCAACCTGTCTGTATTGCATACATTTATCATACTGATGTAGAGGCCTTGAGAGGAGCTAAGGTAAGTTAGTTTAGAAAAAAATGGGAAATAGAATATTTGGCTATTTTAATTGTGGTAACTCTGGTAATGGTAGTGATTGTGGTAATGGTAGTGATTGTGGTAATGGTGGTGATTGTGGTAATTGTGGTGATTGTGGTAATTGTTGTGATTGTGGTAATGGTGGTAACTGTGGTAATGGTGGTGACTGTGGTAGTGGTGGTGGTAGTGTTAATGGTGGTGATTGTGGTAATGGTGGTGATTGTGGTGGTTGTGGTAATGGTGGTGATTGTGGTAATAGTGGTGATTGTGGTAATGGTGGTGATTGTGGTAGTGGTGGTGATGGTGGTGATTGTGGTAATAGTGGTGATTGTGGTAATGGTGGTGATTGTGGTAGTGGTGGTGATTGTGGTAGTGGTGGTGGTTATTATTATTTATTATTATTAAAGATTCGCCGGTATTCTCCCGGCCCGGGCCTATTCCAAGTGGTGGCCCGGCCTTGGCTCCCTGTCTAGGGAGTGTCTGAGACCTAAGTCTCCCATGGGAGGAGGCACAAGTACCTCCTCATCTTTGGGACCAACTGTCCCCAGGCCTAGCCACAAGCTAGGCCTCTCTGGTCTGCCATCCCCGCCCCAAGAGGACTAATGGGAATAACAGTCTTGTGAGCTGCAAGCTCGGGCTCAGGGCACCTACCCTGCCCTAGAAGGGCTGGGCATTGGTGTCGATGTGTTGGTGGTGGTGGTAGTGGTGGTAGTAGTGGTGGTAATGATGGTGGTAGTGGTGGTAGCAGTGGTGGTGGTAGCAGTAGTGATGGTAATAAAGTCAAAGCAGAGGTATTATCAATAATAATACCAATACTTATAACAATAATTAATAATAATACAATTAATTATAATTAATAATCATTGAAAATCAATTAAAAATATAATCATGCTAATAATAATATAATCATAATAATATAATAAATATTTTAGGGATAATTTTAATCATATTGATGATAATAATAACTCAATTATTAAAAAAAATTATTAAAATAAAAAAAGATAATGACGGTAATAGTGATGATAAGAATAATTATTTAAAAATAAATATTTATGAAAGTATTTATTATACAAATATAATAATAATAATAATAATAATAATAATAATAATAATAATAATAATAATAATAATAATAATAATAATAATAATAATAATAATTTTAAATATATCATCACTGATGTTGTCATTATCACTGCAACAACAATAGTAGTAATCACCTGCTGGTAGCTGGTAGTTGCAACACTCTTGCAAGTCATCAATCACTCACAGCAACACCTGCAACAACACCTGCACTTGTGCACTTGTATTAATCTCTTCATTATTCCCTCTTCTTAACGCTAGAGCGACGACCTCATACTGACACACTTGTCCAACAACGGTAAGTCATACTTATAACAACTGTAATGTATGTATATATATATATATATATATATATATATATATATATATTATATATATATATATATTATATATATATATATATATATTATATATATATTCGGTCCTAAAAATCGTTTGTTTATGGGTTTTACGCTGATTCTCAGATAAATGGTCATAAACACACACAGAGGGGCCAGGAGCTAAAACTCGACCCCTGTAACTGTATTTACGTTAGGTCAAGTTTGTCAGGAAATAAGTGTTTCCTGACGCGGGTCTTAATCATATGATGATCCACAGCTGGAGCTTTTGGTCATCTGACCGAGGCCTTCCACTGGCTTGTCCTGTCACCACTTAGTATTAACACCCAGGTACCTAGTAGTAACACCCAGGTACCTAGTAGTAACACCCAGGTACCTAGTATTAACACCCAGGTACCCAGTAGTAACACCCAGGTACCTAGTAGTAATGCCCAGATACCTAGTATTAACACCCAGGTACCTAGTAGTAACACCCAGGTACCTAGTAGTAATACCCAGATACCTAGTAGTAACACCTAGGTACGTAGTAGTAACACCCAGGTACCTAGTAGTAATACCCAGATACCTAGTATTAACACCCAGGTACCTAGTAGTAACACCCAAGTACCTAGTAGTAATACCCAGATACCTAGTATTAACACCCAGGTATCTAGTAGTAACACCCAGGTACCTAGTAGTAATACCCGGATACATAGTAGTAACACCCAGGTACGTAGTAGTAACACCAAGGTACCTAGTAGTAATGCCCAGATACCTAGTATTAACACCCAGGTACCTAGTAGTAACACCAAGGTACCTAGTAGTAATACCCAGATACCTAGTATTAACACCCAGGTACCTAGTAGTAAAACCCAGATACCTAGTATTAACACCCAGGTACCTAGTAGTAACACCCAGGTACCTAGTAGTAATACCCAGATACCTAGTATTAACACCCAGGTACCTAGCAGTAACACCCAGGTACCTAGTAGTAATGCCCAGATACCTAGTATTAACATCCGGGTACCTAGTAGTAACACCCAGGTGCCTAGTAGTAATGCCCAGATACCTAGTATTAACACCCAGGTACCTAGTAGTAACACCCAAGTACATACTATTAATTAACACCAAGGTACCTAGTATTAACACCAAGGTACCTAGTATTAACACCCAGGTACCTAGTAGTAACACCCAGGTACCTAGTAGTAACACCCAGGTACCTAGTAGTAACACCCAGGTACCTAGTACTAACACCTAGGTACGTAAGACTAGCAATGAGGTACCTAGTACTAACACCCAAGTACTTAGTACCAACCTCCAAGTACGTAGAGCACCCCAGGTACCTAGAACTAACACCCAGATACCCATTACTGTTAAGCAAACAGGTACAACAGATGCCATCACACAGCTGACTCACTCCCTGGTAAACAGATGTTAGTGGACACAGGTACCAATAATTTAGCTGCCTCCTGAGCCATCCTACATAAGTCTGTATTATAATTTCATATATTCTCTCGATTAACTGATTATATTATTTCTCTGAGACAATATAACCACAGCGGCTGTATTTTTGCAGTTAAATAGAGCAACGGAGATCAGTTAAAAATTTGTTGATTATCAGATAACTTTAACCTTTATTTAATTATACACAAAGTTATATTTTATTTTTTGTTTGTATCATTAAAAAGCAAATTATTAGTTTATTAATTATTTTGAAAGTTGTTTTAAAAGTATTTAAAATTAAAATAATATTTACATAAAATTATGTAGCACCTAGTAAATTAATTTAATATTTTGATTTCATTGTACAATTTGGTATTTTAGTTGCAGTTCGGATGGGTAATTTGATTATTTTTTAATGGCTGTTTACAGCCAGTAATAATAATAATAAATATAAATATTATCTTATGGTTGTTAATAATTCAGAAGGGGAGGTGAGGTTCATTTCCCTGGATCAAGAGCCCGTCTTGTAACGACGCGCCTCCCCTGGGAGTGTCCAGATTGTTATATATCAACGACTTCACTGGATGATCTTAGGCCCACGAGCCCCTTTGAGGCGGGGTAGATGGCAGACCAGAGGCCTAGCTTCTCCCTACGAGCCCCGTGAGGGCGGGGAATGTGGCTAGGCCTGGGGACACTTGGTCCCAAAGATGAGGGGGTACTTGTCCCTCCTCCCATGGGAGACTTAAGTCTCGAGACGCTCCCCAGATAGGGAGCCAAGGCCGGGTCACCACTACTTGGAAAAGACCCGGGCCGGGAGAATACCGGTGAATAAAAAAAAAAAAAGATCTTTGGTCATATACTTTGTAATATGCTAATTAAAGCCACAGGAACTGCTTCGTATTACGTATTAGGCCTAATTAAAAGCAGGCTTATATAAGCCTTGATGCTAGTTAAACTTGACTACCTTCCATTCCCCAGACGGTGATCCTTGAGGGTTTATCGCTTCCCTATGCAATGGACAACTCAGCTTGTACGACCAACCCTAAGATTTTGTTAGGTGGGTTATTAACCCAGGATAACCCAGTAAAGACACTGGCTTACTTCCAGTGTGCTCATTTAATCCTCTTCCCCAGGATGCCACCCACACCAGTTGACTAACACACGTTATATACACAGTGTAAACTCATTCTTACTACAGCTGGCATTGCTTAATAAATTATTAAATTTAAATGAGAGAGAAATGCACGCAATAAATTATTACAAAATAAAAAATATGTGACCAAGACAATGCAAATCACAGCTGAGGTGACAACAGTGACTTGTCGATTACTGTTGTTACAACGGTAATTTTGACTCTCCTTCGACCTTTTTTAACTTACATATATAATAAATACAAATGGGAATACTTGTAATATATTTGAATAAATAAAGATAATAACGTATTAACATAATTATATATAAATATCAGTAAAATTAAATGAATATAAAGGTAATTATTGCTAATAATTATATTGTTTAGAGAGAGAGAGAGAGAGAGAGAGAGAGGAGAGAGAGAGAGAGAGAGAGAGAGAGAGAGAGAGAGAGAGAGAGAGAGAGAGAGAGAGAGAGAGAGAGAGAGAGAGAGAGAGAGAGACAGAGACAGAGACAGAGACAGAGACAGAGAGAGAGAGAGAGAGAAGAGAGAGAAGAGAGAGAGAGAGAGAGAGAGAGAGAGAGAGAGAGAGAGAGAGAGAGAGAGAGAGAGAGAGCAGCCATTCATATAACATTCTGATCGTACATTACAGGAGTTCGACGCCCATGCCCGGTCAGTCGATCTTGCCGCACCTACCGCCCATCCCCGTGCCCCGGCCCACTACCGAACACAGCAGTCTACCCATCCCCTGGCCTGAACTGACCACTGACTCGTCCTCCCAGGCTGGAAACCTTCCGGAAACCACTGTAGCTCCCAACTACTCCCTGCTGCACGCCTGCCTTGTCCTTGGTGGTGACGTGAAGTCTTGCGTCGCTCAGGCTGAGGTGTACGGCCAACTGTTGCAACAGGACGACCAAGGGTCGCTCCAGAAGCCCACGTCAGAAGATTCGACGCCTTCAGGTATCGAAGTCATTCAGCAGATCCACCCGTTCGCCGAAATCCTGGACAAGACGCCGCCCTCGTCGCTGAATCAGATCAACAACCAGCCAGAAGATCCGCGTCCCTCAGATATCCTGGGAGTCCTGTCGCAGGTTCAGGCCATCCAGGAGTCCTTTGCCAACTCGCAACTGTTCCACAAACCGCCGGAGAACACGGTGACCTCAGTCGTTCACAGGATACAGGAAAACACGACTAAGGACCTTGATGGCCTCTACCCTCACGCCGAAGTCATCCAGAGCCATTTTTACGAACTACCGCAAGACAGCAACAGGGACAACGAACACGCTGAATTAGTTCCCGTCTTCCCAGACGACGTTGAGACAGTGGAGGAGAAGCCGCCGCAGACGCACAACTCCATAGACCTGACGGTGAGACCTACATCGGAGGAGAGCATTACGAACTCTATCGTAGTGGAGGCGGAGTCTCCAGAACCTCCCATCAGCCTCATAACTAATGCCGGTATTCTGGAGGTCCAGGAGAAAACCCCGGCATTTAGACCTCTTGTTCATCGACCTTCTTCTCCTCTTGATTCCGAAGGAGTGGAAGATGAGGAGGAGACACAGAGTGAGGAAAGTAATCTCGTCCTCACTGAGGAAGCCACTCAGCGCTCCTATATTGAAGAATCTCGTCTAGAGGAGCACCAGGTGGTAAACACCGTGTCATCCAATGACCAAGTGGAGATGACACTCTTTCTGGTCTCCACTCCTTCTCCAGACCAGAAGAACGAAGCAGAGCCGAAGGAGGATGAGGATCCAACACCCCCACAAGACCCAGCCAAATTAAGAAGTCCCAGTGGCGCTAGTGACGAAGGTGGGACCGCCAAAGACCCACTGGCGGAAATCGAAGATAGTATATTCGACCAGGAGGAGGACACGGAAATGATACGTAAAGACCCACGAGCTCAGCTTATAAAGAGACTCTACCCTCACGCTCAGATTCTCCCCAACAAACCCAGAAGACACACATCACAAGGAGCTTAGCCAGAGAATATATTCAGCACAGGTCCGAGATAAACCGTAACAGTAGATGGTATGGGAATACCAGTAAACTGTAATTGATCAAGTCACACACGAGTGCCTTTATCACCTTCACATTATATTAATGGTACACAATGCCGTAAATTTAGCTGATGAACTAGGCACATGTGCAACACCTGGGTATCTTGATTTTTTTAAAAAATAGCCAGATGTTGCGTGTGTTTAATTCATTACAGATCCTAGAAGATAATTACCACAAAATTCATTGTATCCACATGTCTGAAAGAAGACACGCTTGGAGCAAAGTTGATAGTAACGATAGGTCTTAAAGACGTGTATACAAATGGCTTATTCACTCTTCATATAATTGCATTTTGTCTGGAGTTTCTTGTGCGCATGGAGGAATATTTGCTCAGAAGTGAATCTGAAGAAGCGAGACGAGTGTAGGGTGAGCTTTTCAAATTTTTTCCCCAAAATACGGCCGTATCCCACCGAGGCAGGGTGACCTGGCGACCTGGTGTGACCTGGTGACCTGGTGTGACCTGGCGTGACCTGGTTTGACCTGGTTTGACCTGGTGTGACCTGGTGACCTGGTGTGACCTGGCGTGACCTGGTTTGACCTGGTGTGACCTGGTGACCTAACAAGAAAAACGAAAGTTTTTCTTTTATTTTTTATTACATTGACATATTTATTATGTTCATGGGGAAGCGCTAAGCCCGTAAGGATAACACAGCTACTACAGGTGGTGGGGGGGGGCTACCTGGAGGTTATTCCGGGGATCAACGCCCCCGCGGCCCGGTCCATGACCAGGCCTCCCGATGGATCAGGGCCTGATCAACTAGGCTGTTACTGCTGGCCGCACGCAGTCCAACGTACGAGCCACAGCCCGGCTGATCCGACACTGACTTTAGGTATCTGTCCAGCTCTCTCTTGAAGGCAGAGAGGAATGCTACAACAAACAGGTTTGATCCAATGAAGGGAAGGGTGAACTACAATACCTTGAACCAAAAGCCCAAGTCCTGCATCAAAACAAGCCCCCCCCTTTTTTTTTGGGAGGGGAGGAAAAACGTGTTTAGAAGAGTGAGGGAAACGTAGCAGCGCTGGAAACTACGACGACCCGCTGACAACATCAGCGAGTGTGTGGAGTCGTGGTTATAGCTACGAATGAACCCGCACGGGTTTACCGCTTCACCTAATTAGTATAGCAATAACAACGTAGATATAAACCAAAGTATTATATTAATAATTATCTGGATGCCATAGGTAGTGGATTCCCTACATAAATATTATATATATATATATTATATATATATATATATATTATATATATATATATATATATATATATATATATATATATATATATATATATATATATATATATATATATATATACATATTATATATTATATATATATATATATATATATATATATATATATATATATATATATATATATATATATATATATATATATATATATATATATATATATAAATTTATGGTGATGGGGCTTTAAAAAACATCAAAACTAATCATTTTAACATTGCTTTAGATAATTTATAATTTGTTATAATGAGTGTAGAAGGTAAGACAGACCATCAGCCGTGACTGATGCCTCAGACATTACCAAGATACTGGAGGAAAGTGACCGAGATATTTAGGTCCTCCATGGGTGTTTGTCAGTCCCGTATTTGACGTATATCACAGTATATCACAGTGTATCACAGTGTATCACAGTGTATCACAGTATATCACAGTGTATCACAGTGTATCACAGTGTATCACAGTGTATCACAGTATATCACAGTGTATCACAGTGTATCACAGTGTATCACAGTATATCCAGTATATTTACAATGTATCACAGTTGTTATTCCCGGGTATCACAGTGATACAGTGTTTCACATTGGGATCACAGTGTTTCACGTGTATCAAAGTGTATCACAGGGTTTTTTCCCGTGTATCACAGTGTTTACATTGTATCACAGGGTATCACAGGGGGTATCCCCATTTTACACAGTGTATCACAGGTTTTCACGGGTTTTTCACTGTTTTATCAAAGTTTTATCAAAAATTTTATCACAGTTTTTCACGTGATCACAGGGGTACACAGTATATCACCGTATTTCACAGTGTACCAAAAGTGTATCAAAAGTGGGAACACAGTTTTGTCACGTATTTCACAGTGTACACAGTGTATCAAGTATTTCCCCCAGTGTATCACGGTGTTTTTTTACAGTATATCAGTGTATCAAGTGTATCCCCAGGGGGTATCACGTTTTATCCAGTTTTTACACAGTGTTTCACAGCATATCACCGTTATCAGTGTATCACAGTTTATCACCGTGTATCACCGTATATAACAAATGTTTCACAGTGTATCAAAAGTATACCACGTGTATCAGGGTAACCAGGTTTTATCGCAAATGTATCACAGTGTTCAAGATTTCACAGGCATCACAGGGTATCACAGTATATACCCGTGTTCCCCCAGTGTATCAAGTTTTATCACAGTGTATCAAGTGTATCCAGTGTATCACAGTATTTCACAGGGTATCAAGAAAATAAAAGTGTATCACAGTGTATCCCAGCATTTAAAAGTGTATAAAAGTATTTTCACAGTGTATCCCCAGTGTTTCACAGTGTATCACGTAATTTTTAAAGTGTAAAAAAGTGTATCACAGGGTTTCACAGTGTATCACGTGTATCACAGTTTTTTCACAGGGTAAACACTTTTGTATCACAGTGTATCACAGTATATTATCCCGTGTTCACACTATATCACCGCGTATCACAGTATTTCCCTAGTGTATCACAGTTATCACAGTGTATCACAGTATATCACAGTGTATCCCCATGTATCCACCCTATTTCACAGTGTATACAGTGTATAAAAGTTTATCACAGTAATTACAGTATTTCCCAGTGTTTTTCCCAGTGTATCACAGTTTTATTTACAGGATTTTACGGGGATCACAGTATTTTCACATTTTTTTTTAAATGTATCACAGTGCATCACGTTTTTACGGGGTATATCACGTTTTTTCACAGTGTTTAAAAGTGTAACCCCAGTGCTATAAAAGTGAATCACAGGTATCACAGTTTTTTCAAGTGTTCACAAATGTAATTTACAGTTATCACAGTGTTAACCGTGTATTACAAATAAATTAAATGTATCACGTTTATCACCGTGTATCACAGTTTATCAAAAGTGTTCCCCAGTGTATCACAGTAAAATCACAGTGTATCAGTGCATCCAGGGTAAACCAGCGTTATCACAGGTATCAAGTGTACACAGTGTATCACAGTATATCACAGTGTATCCCAGTTTTAAACAGTGTTTTCACAGTGTTTTACAGTATATCCAGTGTATCACAGTGTAACACAGTGTATTTAAGTTTACCCAGTATTTTACAGTGTTTTCACAGTGTATCACAGTATATCACAGTGTATCAAAATGCATCACAGTGTACACAGTGTATCCAAAAGTATTTCCAGGGGGATACCGTGTATCACAGTGTATCGCAGTGTTTCCCCGTATATCAAGGTTTCCCCGGGGTATCAAAAGTGCTATCACAGTATTACAGTGTATTTCGTATATCACAGTGCACACAGTATATCACCGTGTTCACAGTGTATTACAGTAATTATCCCCAGTATATCACAGTGTTTTCACAGTATATCACAGGTTTTCACAGTATTTCATAGTGTATCCAGTGTTTAAAAGTTTTCACAGTATATCACGGTATCCCCCAGTTTTATCACAGTATATCACAGTGTATCACAGTGTATAAAAGGATATCACAGTGTATTACAGTATTTCAAAAGTGTATCACAGTGTTCACAGTGTACCACAGTTTTATCACAGTGTTCACAAATGTAAACCCGGGGATATTCCCAGTGTTTTCCGTTTTTTCACAGGTATCACGTGTACCCCGTGTTCCACGTAATCACAGTGTATCACAGTGTATCACAGTTTCATACAGGTATCCCCAAAATATTTCACCCCCCCTTTTATTAAAAGTATATCACAGTTTTTTCACAGTGTACCAAGTGTTTTCCCCAAATGAATCACAGTATGTCCAGTATTTCACAGTGTATCACGTGTATCAAGTATATCACAGTGTATCCGGTGCACCCAGTATATCAGTGGATCACAAATGTATCCAGTGTATCACAGTATATCAAAATGTTTTAACCCGTGTATCACAGTATATCACAGTAATTTCAGTGTTTTCACAGTTTTCACAGGGGATTTACAGTATATAAAGTGTATCACAGTGTTTTCACAGGGATTTCACAGTGTGCCCGTGTATCCAGTGTATTTGCGTGTATCCAGTGTATCCAGTATTTTTACAGTGGGGTTTCAAAAGTGTATCCCCAGTATATCACAGGGTATCAAGTGTTTTCACAGTGTATCCCCAGTGCATCACAGTGTTTCAAGTGTTTCACCCGTGTATCACAGGAAAATCACAGTGTATCACAGTATATCACAGTGTTAAAAGTGTATCCCGGTATTTCACAGTTTTTCGCCCGTGTATTACAGTGATCAAAAGGTATTCCCAGTATATCCCGTTTTATCCAGGGCCCTCACAGTGTATCACAGTGGATCACAGTAATCACAGTGTATCAATTTTGTATCCCAGTGTATTTCCCGTTTTTTCACAGGTATCACGAAAATCACAGGTATCACAGTATATACAGTGTATTTCCCGGGGTTTTCAAAGTTTATCACAGTATATCACAGTGTATCACCTATATTTACAGTTTTATCACGTATTTCATAGTGTATCCAGTGTTTCCCAGTGTTTTTACAGGATATACAGTGTATCACGTGTAAACAAAGTACATCACCGTGTATCACAGTGTATCCCGTTTTCACAGTTTTATTACGTATTTCACAGTGTATCACAGTGTATCACGTGTATCCAGCATTTCACGGGGTATCACCGAAAATCACAGTATTTCACCCGGGTTTATCACCGGGCCCTTTACAGTGTATCAGGTATTTCAGTGTATCCAGTGTAAACACAGTGTACCACAGGGGTATCCCGTGAAACACAGCGTTTCAAAGTATTTCCAGTGTATTTTAAGTGTATCACAAAATATTTACAGTGTATCACAGTGTATTACGTAAAATCAGGTAAACACGTGTATCACGTGTATCAAAAGTTTTTATCACAGTGTATCCTGTGTATCAAAAGTAAAATCACAGTGTATTTTACAGTATTTTCACCCCGGGGTTTTTCACAGTGGGATCACGTTATCCAGTGTATCACAGTGTTCCAGTGTAACAGTGTATCCCCAGTAATTTACAGTGTATCAAAAGTTTTTAACACAGTATTTTACAGTGTTTCACAGGTATCCCAGTATTTCACCGTGGATTTACAGTTTTATCCCCAGGTATCCCCAGTGTATCACAGTATTTCACAGTGTATCACAGTGTAACCCAGTGTATTAACCGTGTTTTTCCCAGTATTTCACAGTGTTTTTACGTGTATCCAGTGTATCACAGTTTTATCACAGTATTTCACCCCGTGAAAAACAGTGTTTTCACAGTGTTCGCAGTGATCACAGTTTTATCACAGTGTATCACTGTGTATCACAGTGTATCACAGTAAAATTTACAGTGTATCAAGTTTATCCAGTGTATCACAGTATATCACAGGGGTTTTCCCAGTGTATCACAGTATATCAAAAAATATCACAGTGTATCACAGTATATCACATGTATCACAGTATTTTATAGTGTATCACAGGGGTATCACAGTTATCACGTTATCACAGGGTTTTCCAGTGTTACAGTTTTATCACGTGTATCCAGTTTTATTTACAGTATTCCCCAGTGTTTTTACCGTATTTCACAGTTTTATTACAGTGTATCACAGTGTACCCCCAGTATATTTAAGAGTACACAGTATATCACGTATACACAGTGGGATCACAGTATATCACAGTGCATCCCCCCCCCCCCCCCCCCCAAAACCCCCCCCCCAACCCCCCCCCCCCCCCCCCCCCCCCCAAAAACCCCCCCCCCCCCCCCCCCGTTTTTCACAGTTTTCACAGTTATCACAAACCGTTTTCCAAAAAGTGTATCACAGTTATTTCCCGTATTTCACGGAAAATATATCCCCAATTTTATATTTTACGTATATCACAAAATATCACAGGTATACAGGTTTGTATTCCTTTTTCAGTTATCCAAAAAGTATAATCACAGGTATTTTAAAGTGTATTTAAATGGATCCCCAGTTTTATCCCCAGTATATCACAGTGTATCACAGTGTATCACAGTTATTTACAGTTTATCAAAAGATATCACGTGTATTACAGTGTATCACAGTTATCAATTTTATCCAGTTTTTTTTAAGTTATCACTGCCCTTTTTTTCCCGTATTTCACAGTTTAATTTTTAGGAATCAAGTTAAACACAGTGAAACAGATATCACAGTTTTATCACAGTTATCACATGTATCACAGTTTTCACAGGTTAATATTTCCAACAAATATATCACCCGTGTATTTTACAAGGGGTATAAAATGTATCACAGTGTATCACAGTGCATCACAGTGTATCACGGGGGGTTTACAGAAAATCACGTTTTTTCACAGTTTATACAGTATATCAAAAGTGGATCACAGTATATCAAGTTTATTTTAAAAATATCACCGTGTATCACAATTATCACAGTAGATCACAGGGGTTTCACGGTTTCAAAAGTGTATTTAATGTTATCCCCAGGGTATCCCCAGTGTATAAAAGGGTTTTCCCGTATAAATTTCGTGTACCACCCGTGTTTTCACGTGTTTCACAGGGATATCACAGTGTATCGTTTTTCACTGGTTACAGTGTTTTTCCCGTGTTCCGGGGGTTTTCACTGTGTTCACGTATATCACAGTGTATCACAGTTTTATCACAGTGTTTCACCCGTAAATCACAGTGCTCACATTTTTATCCAGGTATTTACAGTTATCACAGTGTAAACACAGTGTATACAGTGTATCACAGTGTATTACAGTGTTCACAGATATCACGTGTATCCCCCAGGTATCACAGTGTTTCACAGTGTACCCCAAATGCGTCACAGTGTAAACACAGTTTATCACAGTGTATCACAGTTTATCACAGTGTATCACGGTAAACCCCGTTTTATTCCCGTGTTCACGGGGGTTTTTTAAAATGTATCACAGTTGGGTTTCAAGTGTATCACGTTTATCACAGTGTATCACAGTGTTCACAGTGTATCAAAAGTTATCACAGTGTATCACCGTATTTTACAGTATTTCACAGCCCCATCCGTATATATAGGTATCACAGTGTTTACAGTTTTTATACGGGTATCACCGTGTATCCAGTATTTACAGGGTACAAGTTTACACGTGGATCACAGTGTATCAAGTGTTTTCACAGTTTTTATCACAGTTTTTTTCACAGCACATCACAGGAACACAGTGTTTCACAGATATCACAGTTTTTCACAGTATATCACGAATTTCACAGCCCTTTACAGTATATCACAATGGTTTTCACAGTGTATCACAGTGTATCACGTGTATTTACAGTGTTTTACAGTGTATCACAGTATATCAAGTGTATTACAGTGTTTCACAGGGGTATCACAGTATATCACGTGTTTCACAGTATATCACAGTGCATACAGTATTCCACAATGTATCCAGTGATCACAGTGTATCCAAATATTTCAAGTTTATCACAGTATTTTACAGTGTATCCCCGGGTATCACAGTATATCCAGGGTATCCCCATGTATCACAGTATACCAGTGTATACGTATTTCACAGTGTAAACACAGTGTATCACAGTATATCACAGTGTTTTTACAGTGTATCACAGTATTTTTCACAGTTTTCCCCAAGCGTATCAAAAGTGCTTTACAGTGTATCAAAGTATATTTCCGTGTTTCATAGGGCTATCACGTAATCACAGTTTTCACAAAGGGGATCACAGTGTTCACAGTGTATTCCCCCATTATTTTTACAGTTTATCACAGAATATCACAGTTTTTAACACAGTGTATCACAGTGTTTTCACAGTATATCACAGTGTTTCACAGTAATCCCCAGTATTTCCAGTATTCACAGTATATCACAGTGTATTTAAGTGCATCCAGTGTATTTACAATGTATCACGTTATCACAGTGTATCACCCGGGTATCAGGTTTTTTCCCCGGTTTTATCACGGCCCAAATTTAAGTATATCACGTGTATCCCCAGTGTATCACAGTTTTATCACAGTTTTATCAAAAATAAACAAGTGTATCACAGTGGGTCACAGGTTCACCGTTTTTCACGTATATCACCGTACAATTAGGTATCACAGTGGGATCACGTTTTATCACAGTTTTATACGTGCATAAAAAGTTTTACGTGTATTACAGTATATACAGTGTATCGCAGTGTATCCCCAGATAAACACAGTATATCACGTATTTCACCCCTATACACGTATACACAGTGTATCACGTGTTCACAGTATACACAGTATATCAAGTGTATTTTCCCGTGTATACAGTATATCACAGTTATCACTGTATATCACGAAAATCAACCCGGGGTATCACGTATATCACAGTTTTCAATTTACCTCATTGTTTATCCCAGTGTATACAGGGTATCAAGGGATCACAGTGTTTTCACAATTTTTTCACGTTTTTACAGCAAAATCAAGTTAAATCCAGTTTTATCACAGTGTTTTCCAGTATATCACCGTGTATCACGTATATCACAGTGTATCAGAGTTTATCACAGTATTTCACATTTTATCACAGGGATGTCACAGTGTATCACAGTATATCACAGTGTTTTTAAAAGTGTATCACAGTGTATCACAGTGTATCACAGTTTTATCACAGTGTTTTTTTCAGTTTTATCACAGTTTTAAACACAGTGGGTTTACGTGGTTTTCCAGTGTATCCCCGTTTTTCACAGTATATCACAGTGTATAAAAGTATATCCCCAGTGTACACAGTATATCCAGTATTTCACCCGTTTTATCAAAAGTATATCACGTGTTTTCACGTGTATCACAGTTTTACACGTTTTTTTCACCCGTGTATCCCAGTTTTATCACAGTTGGGATCACAGTAATTTTACAGTGTATCAAAAGGGGTATCACAGTGTATCAGGGGTTTCACAATGTATCACGTATATCACTGGGGTATACAAATTTTTTATCAAAGTTTTTCACAGTTTATCAAAAGTGGTCACAGTATTTCACAGTATATCCCAGGGTATCAAGTGTTTCACCAAAAGGGGAAACACAGTATATCCAGTATTTCACAGTTTTATCCAAAAGTGTATCACGTTTTATCACAGTTTTTTCCCCGTTTTATCACAGTATATCACGTATATCCCAGTATTCCAGTGTTTTCACAGTGTATTTACAGGTTTTTCACATATATCACAGTTTTATCACATTTTATCACAGTATTTTCCAAATATAAATAAGAAGGTGACAAGAATCACAGTATATAACCCCGGGGGGTTTCACAGTGTTCTCAGTGTGGGCACAGTGTTTCCCCAGTGTATCCTTTAGTGTATCACTGTGTATCACAGTAATTAAAAAAACAGTATAAGTTTCAAGGTGACACATTATTCACCCGTTTTAAGTAACAAGGCGACACATATATCAATTATAAGTAACAAAAGGGGAAAAATTTTTATCAGAGTTTTTAACAAGGTGCACAGTAATCACCGTATAGGAACAAGGTTTTTTTCACAGTATAATTTAACAGTTTTAAGTAACAAGGGACACAGTATATCACAGTATAAATAACAAAGGTTTTCCCAGTATATCCCCGTATAAAGTAAAAAAAGGTTTAAAACAGTATTTCCCGTATAAATAACAAGGGAACAGTATATCACAGTTTAAATTTAAAAAAGGGGACACAGTTTTAAACCCCATTTTAAGTAACAAGGGGAAAAGTATATACATATAAATAACAAGGTGACAAAAGTAATTTTCGCCCGTATAAGTCAAGGGTGAAAAGTATATAAAAGTATAAGTAAAAAATGGGGTGACAATATATCACAAAAATTTTAAATAACAAGGTGGGCACAGGATATCACAGTATAAGTAACAAGGTGACACAGTATATCCAGTATTTAAATAACAAGGTGACACAGTTTAATTTCCCGTATATTAAAACGGTGACACAGTATTCACGTATAAGTAACAAGGTGACACAGTATATCACCGTATAAGTAACAAGGTGGGCACAGTGTATAACCCGTATAAAATAAAAAAGGTGACACCGTATATCACAGTATAAGTAAAAACCAAAGGGGACACATATCAAGTATAAATTTAAAAGGTGACCCCAGATATCACAGTATAAGTAACAAGGGGGCACAGTATTTTCACAGGGATAAGTAACCAGGTGACACCCTTTCACAGATTAAAATTTAAAAAGGGGACAAATTTTTACGTATAAAAACAAGGTGCACAGATATCACGTATAAGTAAAAAGGGACACAGTATATCACAGTGTAAAATAACAAGGTGACACGTATATCACAGTAAAGTAAAAAGGTGACACAGTATAGCACAGTTATGTAACAAAGGGGACACGGATTTCACGGGATAAGTAAAAAGGGGAACCCGTATTTCACAGTATAAATAACAAGGGTTTTACACAGTTATCATAGTATAAGTAACAAGGTTTAACCCGTTTTTATCCAAAAGTATAAGTATCAAGGGTGACACAGTATATCACAGAATTTAAATAAAAAGGTGACACAAAATATTCACAGATAAGAAAAAGGTGAAAATTATATCACAGTAAATTTTTAAAAAGGTGACACAGTAAAACACAGTATAAGTAACAAGGTTGGGCCCCAGTATATCACAGTATAAGTAACAAGGTGGAAAAAGGGATATCACAGTATAAATAACAAAAATGAAAAAATATATCACAGTTTTTAAATAACAAAGGGGACACGTATATCACAGTTAAGTAACAAGGGGACCAGTATATCACAGTATAAATAAAAAAGGTGACACCCGTATACACAGTATAAGTAAAAAGGGGACACAAGGTTCCTCTCAGTTTTTTTCGTTGTTTTTAACCATTTAAAAAAAAATAAACCTAGCGGGTTTTTTTTTTTTTTTTATAAAATTTTTAAGAAAAAAACAAAAAGGCTTTCTAAACGCCAAAACATTTTCCAATTTTTTTTTAAGAGTAACCCAGGGAAAATTGTTAATGTATTCTTGATTTATTTTATTTTTTTTTCTCTAGTACAAAACTTTACCAAAACCCCATACACCACCCCACACACAAAACACACAAACAACACACACACACAAAACAAACACAACCAAAACACACACACAAAACCCCACACACAACAACACACCCCACACACGGAAGGCAAACCCGTGCACAAACCCTTTTTGGAGTTTTTTTGATTTAAAAAAAAAAGAAAAATAAGACAGAAGAGAAAAGGGGGTGGGGGTTTATTGCCCTCTTCTTTTGGGCTGCAGAAGGCCCTTTTACAAGTTCCCCAAGAGTTAGTTTCAGAAGCTAGAGCATCAAAGGGGCATATAACAGGAAGGGCACTGAAATGGATCAGGGGAATCCTGAAGGGAGGCAACAAAAAGTCATGGTTTCGTAATTTATGGATCACAAATGGGCACCTTTTGACGGGGCGGGGGGCCTCAGGGGTCGGTCCTAGGCCCGTGTATTTTTGGTAATTTTGAAAAGACTGGAAAAAAGGGGTTTTTGACTCATAAATGTCCCGGGTTTTCAGATGATGTAAGTTTTAAAGAGGGAATTTAAAAAACTGATGGGGACCAGGGAGGGCTTCAAAGAGACCCGGACAGACTGGACACCTGGTCCAGCAAATGGCTTCTCGAATTTAATCCTGCCAAATGCAAAGTCATGAAGATGGGGGAGGGGCACAGAAGACCACAGACAGAGTATAGGCTAGGTGGCCAAAGACTGCAAACCTCACTCAAGGAGAAAGATCTTGGGGTGAGTATAACACCGAGCATGTCTCCGGGAAGCACACATCAATCAGATAACTGCTGCAGCATATGGGCGCCTGGCAAACCTGAGAACAGCATTCGATACCTTAGTAAGGAATCATTCAAGACACTGTACACCGTGTATGTCAGGCCCATACTGGAGTATGCAGCACCTGTTTGGAACCCGCACTTGATAAAGCACGTCAAGAAACTAGAGAAAGTACAAAGGTTTGCGACAAGGTTAGTTCCAGAGCTAAGGGGAATGTCCTATGAGGAAAGATTAAGGGAAATCGGCCTGACCACACTGGAGGACAGGAGGGTCAGGGGAGACATGATAACGACATATAAAATACTGCGTGGAATAGACAAGGTGGACAAAGACAGGATGTTCCAGGGAGGGGACACAGAAACAAGAGGCCACAATTGGAAGTTGAAGACACAAATGGGTCAGAGAGATATTAGGAAGTATTTCTTCAGTCATAGAGTTGTAAGGCAGTGGAATAGCCTAGAAAATGACGTAGTGGAGGCAGGAACCATACACAGTTTTAAGACGAGGTTTGATAAAGCTCATGGAGCGGGGAGAGAGAGGACCCAGTAGCAACCGGTGAAGAGGCGGGGCCAGGAGCTAAGACTCGACCCCTGCAACCACAAATAGGTGAGTACAAATAGGTGAGTACACACACACACACACACACACACAGACACACACACACACACACACACACACACACACACACACACACACACACACACACACACACACACACACACACACACACACACACACACACACACGTAGTAGCGACCATTGAAATGGCTGGGCTAGGAGCTGTGACTCAACCTCTGCAACCATATATAAGTGGGCACACCTACATTAATTAATCATACGTATTCGTAAATCATTCGTACAGTCGTAACTCTGTCACACACAACTTCCTAAATCAATAACTTACAGATGAAGGTTTTAAATTCATGTGAATAAATCTTGGTTCTTGCGTGTTGAAAATATAATTAAGTACTTTTTAACGTGTTTCCGAAGGTAACTGTATGTGTGTGTGAGTGAGGCGTGGGTGGGGTGGGCGTGGGTGAGGTGGGCGTGGGTGGGGTGGGCGTGGGTGGGGTGGGCGTGGGTGGGGTGGGCGTTCATGGGGTAGCAGTAGGAGGGGATTTTGAGAGCGTGGGAGTTACAGGTGTTGGTAATTACCAGTAGACACACCTGCAGGTTAGACAGTACCGTCAGTCAGGTACTGGTAACCACCTTCATTACTGTACATCCCTGTATACTATACATACATACGTATGTCTTTCTTAACTGTGTATGTCAGAGCATAACGAAAGATCTTCCATGTACATATACATGTATATGAATATACATATATTTATATATATATATATATATATATATATATATATATATATATATATATATATATATATATATATATATATATATATATATATATATATATATATGTATATATATATATATATATATATATATATATATATATATATATATATATATATATATATATATATATATATGTATATATATATATATATATATATATATATATATATATATATATATATATATATATATATATATATATATATATATATATATATATATATATATATGAGGAATGGCTGGTAATTAAGTTTGATCCGGGGAAGCATAAGGTAGCCCCAATTCCCTGGATGAAGAGACCTTCGATGATATGACTATCAATATGCATTAGGTTTTTTTTTTTTTTAAATTTTCCAAAAAACGTAAAACAAAATTATATTGCCAGACGTGATGTTAATTTGATTTTACTTTTGATGTTTTTTTATATATAATAAATTGCTTGCTGTTAAAAATGCCATAACTGAGGATAGGCGTACTGCAATGTTAACATATGTAACTTTTAAGTCCAGCCTATATAGGCCTCTGTTTTTTTTTTTCGTTCCAGAGAACGTGATGGGAAGTTATTTTTTCTTAATTTCTTTCTTCTAATGTGTTTTTTTTTCTTAATTTCTTTCTTCTAATTTTTTTTTCTTAATTTGAAACCTACAAATGCTTCAAATTTTCTTAAGACAATTTTTATTGTCTAAAAATGGCAGAAAGTCAGCCGGTCTGACATTGTTTGTGTCTTGTTTAAATTGTTTAATTTGATCTTTATTCTTAAGTTTATTATTATTTATTATTGTTGTTATGCGAAATATTAATGTGTATATTTGGTAATTTATATATGTATTTATATTTGTATATATGTTTAGTTAATATTGTCTTTGTTATTTAAGTTGAATAAATTATCTTTTGAGGTCATAGATTTTAATGAATCACCTTTCGAGGCATCAGCTATTTTTCTCTGGTGTTAATTACCTTTTTTATAATATTACTTTTGTCTGATTATCTTTGAGTGTAATAACATGTCGGGGTAATTGTTTTGTTGTACATGATTTATTGTATTTACGTGGTTCGAGTCTCGGTCCCCTGGCTCGCTTTTCATTTACATACAAGCAATCATGCTAAGTTGCTTGGTGGCTGATTAGGTTTAAAACCTATCTACTACACGATGGTTATCAAGAGTGCATGTCACCAGCAGTCAAGAATGCTGTAATACCTACTTAGTTTACTTCTAAGTGTGTATATACACTGATATGTATACGTGAGGACGCCAGTTTACCTCACTAATATTCCCACCTTCAGTGACAGTCTTGACAACCTGATAACTTTACCTAACACTTAGGTTAGGTAAGGTTTGTCAGGAAACAGGACAAGTGTTTCCTGACGCGGGTCTTAGTTATATGATAACCTACAGCTGGAGCTTGTGGTCATCTGACCGAGGCCTTCCACTGGCTTACACTTTATGAGATAGTGACTTCAACATAAACCTTAGCCAAGCTGAAGATCTTCAAGTATTTGACGTTCTTAACATGTACAGTTGCTTGCTAATACCAACAATAAATGAACCTTCAATAATTTCTGGGACAACTGCATTCTCATGGTCCATATCTGGACCAGTATAAAAGTTCCTCTTCAAGTGGAATATATATATAGAAAAATGGATATAACCATAAGGGGTCGAGTGGTAAGCCAGTGGAAGGCCTCGATCAGATGACCAAAAGCTTCATTGGAAAATAATAAGATCCCATCTCATCACCATAATAAAACATCAATAAATAATTTCATTCCAGTAGTGAATAACACTGACTGGCATACCATTAATAATATTCTGAAAGTCATCTGTGACTTACGACCCGTGTCAGGAGACACTTATCAGGTCTCTTGACGAATACTACACAAATACTGACTGGCAGACTACTTACTAATGACAGGGGAAAACTGACAAATATGTCAGTTTTTCCTGCACACAAAAAAAATGAGAAGCCTCTACAATGGGCATTGTTCTACTGAAACTAAACAAATCACAGCAAAAAAGCTAAGTTCCCCCAATAAATGGCATCCATAGAACCTTTGAAAAATTACAGATAAAGATTAATAACTAATGAAAGGTCTAAGAACTATGCATCTGTACTTATTAATCTAAAAAGGAAGTTTAAACAACTATATTATGCTAGCAGTTTTTATGAAACAAAAGAGGATATGAAAAATACGTGGAAAACACTTTTAAATCCTGTGCTCCCTAAAACTGACCACAACAAAAGACATTGTCAAAACTAAAGCAAATGAACGTCACATCCAGCCTGCTGGAACGGCCACTACACTAAATGATTCCTTCTCTACATTAGGATCAAACCTAGCCAGCAAAATCCCAAGTTCCAGTGTAAATGAGATGGGCAACCTGACTTGATACATGTATATGGTATCCCTCGGGTCCGACTCAAACTTGTGTAAAATCTGTGGTAAATGAAACACTTGTGTTGGTGTGTAAGATGTTCCAGAGATGGAACACAGCGACAAGGAGTCACAACTGGAAGATGACTCAGATGAGTCACAGGGATGTTAGGAAGTATTTCTTCAATCACAGAGTTGTCAGGAAGTGGAGGAGTCTGGAAAGTGAAGTGGTGGAGGCAGTTTTTGTTGACAAAGATATGATAATTACACAAATTCTTTATGATCTACATACGGTTGAAAGATTTTAGTTTAGTCAAATAAGAGAGGCACAGAAAACGAGGTCACGGTGTCTGCTTGTTCAGCAGCACTGACCGCATGTATAAATGTTTGGTCATGTGCGCACCTGTGTGCACACACACACACACACATGTATACATAGCTGCCACCATCGTCTCTATACACATAACAAAGGCACATACACACCTGGATTTAGGGAAAGTAAGTCTTGCCTCACGAACCTGCTGCTGGAGCTTTATGACAGACAGACGGAGTTTACTCGTGATGGGTCGACTGCACTTTCCTGGACTGCAGGGAAGTGGTTATTACTGTATTATGCTTAAGAGAACAGTGCATTACGAGAGGAACGCAGGAGTATCAATGCTTGGAAGACAATGATGGTGGGAGCAAATGTTTCAGGATGGGAAAGAGTGACTAAAGGGGTCCCCCATGGAGTAGTACTAGGGCATATTCTATGTCTAATAAATTTGAATGATTTGTCATAAGTCATAAGAGCACTGAATCCTGCAAATATCGCTGTATGCTATACACGCACACACACACACACACACACACACACACACACACACACACACACACACACAACACACACACAACACGGGGGGTAGGGAGAGGAAGCCAGAGCACACAGTAATGTTTGTCATAATGACCAAGCATTTAAGACCCTCACTGTTCAATGACACGTTGCCACGATCCTACGCTCGTTGAACTCCTTCCCAAGGTTGAACTTCCCTCAACACCTGCTGAGAAAGTTCAGACTAGTATATGTAGTTATTGTGATGGTGTGTGCAGGTGTTGGATTACCTATTTTTTTGTCCACGTCTGTAGCAACAAAGTGAGTCCACTAACCTAATTCTACTCAGCTAATTGTATCCACCGAATTGTATGCAGGAGTTGAGTCTCAGCTCGTGGCCCCCAGTTCTTTACCTACATTTATAGAGTTCTGGCCTATTCTGATGAATTGGGTATACTGACAGCTGAAAGTGTGGGTATATCCAACCCATCACCAGGTGTGGGTATATTCAACCCATCACCAGGTGTGGGTATATCCAACCCATCACCAGGTGTGGGTATATCTACCCCATCACCAGGTGTGGATATATCCAACCCATCACCAGGTGTGGGTATATCCAACCCATCACCAGGTGTGGGTATATCCAACCCATCACCAGGTGTGGGTATGTCCAACCCATCACCAGGTGAGGGTATGTCCAACCCATCACTGGGTCTGGTGAGTGTTCTGAGACATCAAGGCTGACCCAGGGAGATCTGAGTGAGCCTTCACAGCTGAGTGTGTTGACACATATTTGAGTTCCTGTTAGGAGACAGAGAGAAGGAAAGGAAAGGGTACAATATTGTGTAAGATTTCTTAGAGTACTCACGCAAGCACTGAAATTGACGGGGGATTGAATCTAGTCAGTTTAATATCTTTATCCCGCACCCTATACCCATCCTGTGGGCGGTAGTCATGGGTTTACAGAGGTACACAGTGGGTCCAGGAACTGGGCTGCTAAGTTTTGATAGCTGAACAATTCACAGTGGTAATGAACTGTTTACATGTTTATATCTGGTCACAATCGTAATGAGCTGTTTATGGAAACATTAATTAGGTCACACACACAGAGTGAATCTGAGAAAGTGCAGCCATAAGGAGCCAGGGACCAACATAAGTGTTGAAGACTAATATGGCGCAGCTCACAACAAACCCAGATGTAGGAATCATGACGTTAAGTTCCGTCCTAAATCAAAATGTCATCGTAATGTTGCACTCGTAATTCCGGGTTATTTGTGAAATGTTCTAGTCACAGCATTGTGACTTTTATTCTTCAATATAACCCAAGTTTTGACAGGTTTTAACAAATGATCTAGGAACTCATTTAGCTGGTTTAACTTATAAGGTTTAAATGATAAGGTATTACAAGGACCCTGATGGAAATAAGTCACTTTATCTTACTTTGTTTTTTTGTTATTCAAAGAAATTTACACATATGCTGCTATGTATGATAATTTATATAACTGTACTTATGTGTACCTGTACCTGAATAAACTTACTAATGTGGGTCAGAGATTCCTTTCGCTGATGCCATTAATATCACTGGTAAAATTACATTTGAAAGTACTAATGATGTAACTCTTGTGAAAAAATATTCTAAAAACATCTGTGATGTGATTTTTTTTGGAAAAAATGTCATTTTTTTGAGGTAGAAATTGCAACTGGTCAGTTTGAGTTGCTAGTAAGTAAGTAAGTTTATTCAGGTATACACAAATACAGTTACATAGAATTATCATACATAGCAGCATATGTGTATAGAACCTGGGATAACCCAGAAAGTCAGACAGAGTGACTTATTTCCATTGCTGTGTGTTGAGTGATCTACAGAGTTAACAATTAGGAACGAAACTAACAAATCTGCTTATTTTAGGGGTAGAAGAGATGTGATGTAGCTTGTACCATACACTCAGACTAGCGGGGGAGTAATACAAGAATGTCTTGGTCCTTCATTATGGGGAGACGAGCTAGCTAACACAGAAGGGGCCGAACCTTGGCCGTGTGTGAACCAGAAGACGACATAAAAGGTCTTAAATGACCTGTAATGAATTTACTAAATATAATAAATATGCTCCCATATTACCAAATTGTGCAACAGATCATTGTAATATAACCGCCTCCATCCTTCGCAGGTAAAACACTATATTACCCACTCAGTATTCTTTCATGAATTATATTAATCAGTAATATTATATACAACATATAAACATTTCAATAAATTTTTTTTTTTTTTTTTTGTTCGCCGGTATTCTCCCGGCTGTATTATTATTATTAAAGATTCGCCGGTATTCTCCCGGCCCGGGCCTTTTCCAAGTGGTGGCCCGGCCTTGGCTCCCTCTTTAGGGAGTGTCTGAGACCTAAGTCTCCCATGGGAGGAGGCACAAGTACCTCCTCATCTTTGGGACCAACTGTCCCCAGGCCTAGCCACAAGCTAGGCCTCTCTGGTCTGCCATCCCCGCCACAAGGGGGCTAATGGGAATGACAGTCTTATGAGCTAAAAGCTCGGGCTCAGGCACCTACCCTACCCTAGAAGGGTTAGGCATGGTGTCGATCTCTCCCGGCTGATTGTATTCTCTCATTTATTTGTATTTCGATTACTAAAGAATAATTTTGCTATTATACAGTGTTAATTAATTAATTAATTAAGCAATAATAATAATAATAATAATAATAATAATAATAATAATAATAATAATAATAATAATAATAATAATAATAATAATAATAAGAAGAAGAAGAATAAGAATAATGATCTTTATTTCTACCAGCACATGATACAACTTAAATAGACCATAGTTGACAACAATGACATACTATATAGAAAGCCCCTAGGTATGCAGAGCATTTCCCTCACCTTAGGTTAATTTTGTATATAAATGGTATACAGTACCGACGAGATGAAAATTAGACACATATGCAGCATCTGTGTATCTTTAATGTAGACGTTTCACCATCCAGTGACTTTATCAATACAAATTCCAGGACATAAATTGAAGTCAGTAGAACTATATTCACAAGATGAGGTAATCTTGGTTCAGAGGACATCTCCACAACCTTTTTCACTTCTACTAACCCGTCCCTTGGGTACGAACTACTTCCACTGGGGAATCCCTCCTACAAGTGACAATACCTTCGTCTGCTACTCGACGCCAGTATATAAGCGCCAGCCTTCTTGCCTGTGCTCCAGATTCTTCACGACTACGGTGCTCTTAACACCAACTTCTAAACCAAGAGACTGATTACCTCATATGTTGTATATAGTTCTATCTTCAAATTATGTCCCAGAATTTGTATTGATAAAGCCAATGGAGGGCGAAGCGTCTACATTAAAGATACCCAGATGTTGTGTATGTGTCTAATTTTCATAGGTTAATTTTGTCCCCAGGATGCCACCCACACCAGTTGGTTAACACCCAGGTACCTACTTACTGATAGATGAACAGGGACAATAAGGGTGGAAACATTGGCCGTGTTTCCTTACATCTGATGTCCCGTTCACCTAGTTATCAAGTAGGTACCTGGGTATTAGTCGACTGGTGTGAGTTGCATCCTGGGGAGACAAGACTGAAGGACCACAACGAAAATAAGATAGACAGCCCTCGATGATCTACTGACTGTCTCGGGTTATTCTGGTTAGGTGCCCTGTGGCCTGGTGGTTAAAGCCCTCGCTTCACACGGCGAGGGTCCGGGTTTGATCCCCGGAGAAGGTAGTAACATTGGGCGTGTTTCTTTACACCGGTTGTCTATGTTCACTAGGTGTACCGTAGCTCATGTAATTTATTTTCTTTATTTAATTCATTCAGTAGATTTTAATCCTATAGTATCTGTTCTCGTTTTTTTTAATTGAAAAGCAATGAAAACAAATCAGTTCGTTTTGAGTATTTTAATATCCTACTTAATTTACATCTATATTATTATGTAAGATCATTTAGTCATCTCAAATTTTGTACTAGGACAAACGTATTTATTTTTCTCATTTTTTTTAGTTAACCATAAATTTTTTATCGTTTTCTCTCATCATTTTCTAGACCGTTTTCTGTTACAATTTTTCCAGATACTTTTTATATATTTTTTGCTGAGCTTATTACTCTATTTTCCTGCCATAATGCTGGTACAGGGCTCTTGATTCAAGGAACTGGAACTACCCTAATTTTCTCGGATCAAACATCCCAAGTAAAAATCCCTAATGTACCTGATAACAGGTAATTTATGCTGTATAATAATTGTACTTATGTGTACCTGTGCCTCGATAAACTTAAATAATGATACAACTTATACCGACCATAGCTAATATCAAATGACATACTATATAGAAAGTCCCTAGTTATGCAGAGCATTTCCCGCAACTTGGGTTAATTTTGTCCCCAGGATGCGCCTACACCAGTCTGCTAACATCCAGGTACCTACTTACTGCTAGGTGAACAGTAACAGCAGGTGTCTTAAGGAAACGCCCAATATTTCCACCTCAAGGAATGATAGTTACATTGTGGGAACACCAGCTACTGTGAAAACATAACCATGCTACGGGTATGTGTCCCTGTTAACTTCTATCACAGTACCAAGGTGACCCTCCAAGTGCCAAAATGACCCGCTTCACACGGCTAAAGTCTGGGTTCGATTCCCGGTAAGGGTGAAAAGTTTGGCGAATTTCCTTACACCTGTTGTCTATGTTCACTCATCAGTAAAATGGGTACCTGGGTGTTAGTGGACTTGTGTGGGTCGCATCCTGGGACAAAACTGACTTAATTTACGGGAAATGCTCTGCATAACAAGGGACTTTCTAAATGGTAGTATGTCACTGATGTCAGCTATGGTCTGTATACCTTGTACATGTACTGGTAGAAATAAAGATATAATAATAATAATAATAATAATAATAATAATAATAACAATTATTATTATAATTATTATTATATTATCATTATAACCTGGGAGACTTCAGTAATGGGAGTGATGGATGGAGGGATGCTGGGAGAGAGGGAGTAAGTGAGTATGGGAATAAGATCACTCATCTCAGAGGAGTCAGTCAGTGCCGAGCCTCAGGTGGGAACGGTGCCACAACTTCTGCTCCTCCAGGTGAGTGCCAAGATGACCCTCAAGTTCTAAGGCGACCCCTCAAGTACCAAGGTGACCCTGCAAGTGATAAGTGACCCTCAAGTGCCATATGATTTTCCAAGTGCCAGAATGGCTCTTAAGAGTGAATCTGACCCACAAGTGTCGAAGGTGACCCTTCAAGGACAAAGTGCCAAGGTGACCTTTCATGTGAGTGCCTCCTGACCTTGGCTGCCTCGGCTCTTCACCTAGGATGCCTTCTGAGTCACCACTCTTTGACTCGTCACCTGGTAATAGCTCAAGAATGAGCGAAACGTCTTAGAAAATAGACGTACATTGTGTGGATTTATAGTGAAAGGTCGAAACGTGACTTCCGGTATTTATGAGCACCGTGGGGATGCTGGACCAGGTTATGAGGGCTCTTGCTTAAGCTCTCTCTTCACACGCTGAGGGGTCCAGGTTCGATTCCCGGCAAGGGTGAAAAGTTTGGCGAATTTCCTTACACCTGTTGTCTATGTTCACTCATCAGTAAAATGGGTACCTGGGTGTTAGTGGACTGGTGTGGGTCGCATCCTGGGATAAAACTGACTTAATTTACGGGAAATGCTCGGCATAACAAGGGACTTTCTATATAGAAGTATGTCACTGATGTCTAGTACATGTACTTGTAGAAATAAAGATATAATAATAATAATAATAATAACAATTATTATTATTATTATTATTATTATTATTATTATTATTATTAAGGCTACAGGTCACTTGTTCACCACCAGTCAAGAATACCTTAATAGTAAAATATTATTTTAAACTCTAAGTGTATATACACTGAGAGACACTCCCCTTTCTTTGTATATACAAAGAAATACACACCTATATATGTGTGTGTGTGTGTGTGTGTGTGTGTGTGTGTGTGTGTGTGTGTGTGTGTGTGTGTGTGTGTGTGTGTGTGTGTGTGTGTGTGTGTGTGTGTGTATGTGTGTGTAAATTGTTATAATGAACGACTGTCCAATGAGTAAGCAGAGAAATGGACGGGTAAGGAACCGAGGTTTGTACTTTAAGTCAGTGCACAGCTGCAACCAGTCAACCACAAAGCTTACAATAGGATGATTTTACAGTCATCACTTGTGTAAGATCATCCCATTGTCATCTCCGTGACTGAGTAGTTACACCCATGGAACTGACTATGTATGGACCACGGTTCGAATCCACGTGGCCCATATATATATGTATGTTTGAATATATGCATGTATGTATGAATGTTGGAGAAGACACAAGAAGAGGCAGGGAGCTTCATAACGGGAGACTCGAGACGGTAGTAAACAGTGCGAAACGTTCAGCCAGACAGACAGGATGCGTGACACTCCGTGATTAACCCCGCACGCTGCTCGTTATGTAGTGCTTTGTAACGTTTGTGTGTGTGTGTGTGTGTGTGTGTGTGTGTGTGTGTGTGTGTGTGTGTGTGTGTGTGTGTGTGTGTGTGTGTGTGTGTGTGTGTGTGTGATTGTTAGTGTGTGTGTGTGTGTGTGTGTGTGTGTTCACCTAATTGTGGTTGCAGGGGTCGAGACTCAGCTCTGGCCCCGTGTGTGTGTGTGTGTGTGTGTGTGTGTGTGTGTGTGTGTGTGTGTGTGTGTGTGTGTGTTGTGTGTTGTGTGTGTGTGTGTGTGTGTGTGTGTGTGTGTGTGTGTGTGTGTGTGTGTGTGTGTGTGTGTGTGTATGTTGTGTGTGTGTGTGTGTGTGTGTGTGTGTGTGTGTGTGTGTGGTGTGTGTGTGTGTGTGTGTGTGTGTGTGTGTGTGTGTGTGTGTGTGTGTGTGTGTGTGTGTGTGTGTGTGTGTGTGTGTGTGTGTGTGTGTGTGTGTGTGTGTGTGTGTGTGTGTATGTGTGTGTGTGTGTGTGTGTGTGTGTGTGTGTGTGTGTGTGTGTGTGTGTGTGTGTGTGTGTGTGGTGTGTGTGTGTGTGTGCTAGAAGCATGCTAGCCAATAGAACATTAGAAGGTAAACAGGTAGTGTGGGTAGCTAGTCTCTCACGAGAGTCCAGTGGTTCCCACGGCCGATTATTGTCTCCCACGGTGTCCAGAGTACCGTGTCCGGTGGTACAGTCCCTCCTGCGTACCGTGTACCCCTGACACACTCACCGTATAGCGGGCCGCAAGGTACGGGTGAAGGAAGGAGGGCGAGGTAGAGAAGGAATGAAGGTAGGGAGCGAAGGAATGAAGGTAGGGAGCGAAGGAATGAAGGTAGGGAGCGAAGGAATGGAGGCAGGGAGCAAAGGAATGGAGGCAAGGAGCAAAGGAATGGAGGCAGGGAGCAAAGGAATGGAGGTAGGGAGCAAAGGGATGGAGGCAGGAAGCAAAGGAATGAAGGTAGGGAGCAAAGGAATGGAGGTAGGGAGCAAAGGGATGGAGGCAGGGAGCAAAGAAATGGAGGTAGGGAGCAAAGGAATGGAGGTAGGGAGCAAAGGAATGGAGGTAGGGAGCAAAGGAATGGAGGTAGGGAGCAAAGGGATGGAGGCAGGGAGCAAAGGAATGGAGGCAGGGAGCAAAGGAATGGAGGTAGGGAGCAAAGGAATGGAGGTAGGGAGCAAAGGAATGGAGGTAGGGAGCAAAGGGATGGAGGCAGGGAGCAAAGGAATGGAGGCAGGGAGCAAAGGAATGGAGGTAGGGAGCAAAGGAATGGAGGTAGGGAGCAAAGGAATGGAGGTAGGGAACAAAGGAATGGAGGCAGGGAGCAAAGGAATGGAGGCAGGGAGCAAAGGAATGGAGGTAGGGAGCAAAGGAATGGAGGCATGGAGCAAAGGAATGGAGGTAGGGAGCAAAGGAATGGAGGTAGGGAGCAAAGGAATGGAGGTAGGGAGCAAAGGAATGGAGGTAGGGAGCAAAGGAATGGAGGCAGGGAGCAAAGGAATGGAGGTAGGGAGCAAAGGAATGGAGGTAGGGAGCAAAGGAATGGAGGTAGGGAGCAAAGGAATGGAGGTAGGGAGCAAAGGAATGGAGGTAGGGAGCAAAGGAATGGAGGCAGGGAGCAAAGGAATGGAGGTAGGGAGCAAAGGAATGGAGGTAGGGAGCAAAGGAATGGAGGTAGGGAGCAAAGGAATGGAGGTAGGGAGCAAAGGAATGGAGGTAGGGAGCAAAGGGATGGAGGCAGGGAGCAAAGGAATGGAGGCAGGGAGCAAAGGAATGGAGGCAGGGAGCAAAGGAATGGAGGTAGGGAGCAAAGGAATGGAGGTAGGGAGCAAAGGAATGGAGGTAGGGAGCAAAGGAATGGAGGTAGGGAGCAAAGGAATGGAGGTAGGGAGCAAAGGAATGGAGGTAGGGAGCAAAGGAATGGAGGTAGGGAGCAAAGGAATGGAGGTAGGGAGCAAAGGAATGGAGGTAGGGAGCAAAGGAATGGAGGTAGGGAGCAAAGGAATGGAGGTAGGGAGCAAAGGAATGGAGGTAGGGAGCAAAGGAATGGAGGTAGGGAGCAAAGGGATGGAGGCAGGGAGCAAAGGAATGGAGGCAGGGAGCAAAGGAATGGAGGCAGGGAGCAAAGGAATGGAGGTAGGGAGCAAAGGAATGGAGGTAGGGAGCAAAGGAATGGAGGTAGGGAGCAAAGGAATGGAGGTAGGGAGCAAAGGAATGGAGGTAGGGAGCAAAGGAATGGAGGTAGGGAGCAAAGGAATGGAGGTAGGGAGCAAAGGAATGGAGGTAGGGAGCAAAGGAATGGAGGTAGGGAGCAAAGGAATGGAGGTAGGGAGCAAAGGAATGGAGGTAGGGAGCAAAGGAATGGAGGTAGGGAGCAAAGGAATGGAGGTAGGGAGCAAAGGAATGGAGGTAGGGAGCAAAGGAATGGAGGTAGGGAGCGAAGGAAGTAGATATGTCAAGGGAGACGTCATTTAAGGATAACATCTTGTGTAACTTCTGGGAAGGATAACGTCCTCTGTGTTTGCAAAAAGTAACTCAAAAGTCACGTGGGATATCAGGTCAATCCTCGAGTACCAGCAACATCACCGAGCCTCATTCTGAAAAGTATAAAATTCTCACAGACTTTTCCTCAGCCTTGTTAGTGAGCTGAGGGAGATGAGTTGTGAGACAAGGCTGACGAAACTCCAAGATAATGAAGGAAGAGAGGACCAGGAGATATATGATGGAGTGAATGATGGTGAAAGTTTTTCATTTTTGGGCCACCCTGCCTTGGTGGGAATCGGCCAGTGTGATAATAAATAAATATATAATATATATATATATATATATATATATATATATATATATATATATATATATATATATATATATATATATTATATATATGTTAGTGCATCTACGAACATGTGATTTTAAACAAATAACAATACTGCGACTGGCCAGGAATTGAACCCTTGATATTTTAGCACGTCTCCCGGGAAGCCTGTATATATGTATACCTGGATGACACAGTGGGGGAGGCAAACTCAACACACAGCTTCAAGTGTAGACATGCTAAGGCCCAATAAGAGGCCAGAAGCCAGTGACGCCTATCAGAGAGGTAGATGAGTTGAGGCCAGGAGTTTCGACCCCCGCAAACATTACTCGGTGATTACACACACACACACACACACACACACACACACACACACACACACACACACACACACACACACACACACACACACAAACACACACATACACAGTCACAGGGATGTTAGGAAGTATTTCTTCAGTCATAGAGTCGTCAGGAAGTGGAATACCTTAGCAAGTGATGTAGTGGAGGCAGGAATCATACATAGCTTTAAGACGAGGTATGACAAAGCTCAAGAAGCAGAGAGAGGACCTAGTAGCGATCAGTGAAGAGGCGGGGCCAGGAGCTGAGTTTCGACCCCTGCAACCACAATTAGGTGAGTACACACACAAGCGCACACACACACACACACACACACACACACACACACACACACACACACACACACGTGGGTGTTGACTAACAGCTGTTCACAGAGGTGAGAGTCTGCTGTCAGCAACTTGAGGATCACTGGCGCTTGGGATGTTTGTACTCAAAACAAAGTCACGATACCATGACTTACACTGTCACGATACCATGACTTACACTGTCACGATACCATGACTTACACTGTCACGATACCATGACTTACACTGTCACGATACCATGACTTACACTGTCACGATACCATGACTTACACTGTCACGATACCATGACTTACACTGTCACGATACCATGACTTACACTGTCACGATACCATGACTTACACTGTCACGATACCATGACTTACACTGTCACGATACCATGACTTACACTGTCACGATATCATGACTTACACTGTCACGATATCATGACTTACACTGTCACGATACCATGACTTACACTGTCACGATACCATGACTTCCACTGTCACGATACCATGACTTACACTGTCATGATACCATGACTTACACTGTCACGATACCAGGACTTACACTGTCACGATACCATGACTTACACTGTCACAATACCATGACTTACACTGTCACGATACCATGGCTTACACTGTCACGATATCATGACTTACACTGTCACGATACCATGACTTACACTGTCACGATACCATGACTTACACTGTCACGATACCATGACTTCCACTGTCACGATACCATGACTTACACTGTCACGATACCATGACTTACACTGTCACGATACCATGACTTAAACAGTCACGATACTATGACTTACACTGTCACGATACCATGACTTAAACAGTCACGATACCATTACTTACACTGTCACGATACCATGACTTACACTGTCACGATACCATGACTTAAACAGTCACGATACCATGACTTACACTGTCACGATACCATGACTTAAACAGTCACGATACCATGACTTACACTGTCACGATACCATGACTTAAACAGTCACGATACCATGACTTACACTGTCACGATACCATGACTTACACTGTCACGATACCATGACTTACACTGTCACGATACCATGACTTACACTGTCACGATACCATGACTTACACTGTCACGATATCATGACTTACACTGTCACGATATCATGACTTACACTGTCACGATACCATGACTTACACTGTCACGATACCATGACTTACACTGTCACGATACCATGACTTATACTGTCACGATACCATGACTTACACTGTCACGATACCATGACTTACACTGTCACGATACCATGACTTACACTGTCATGATAAAATGACTTACACTGTCACGATATCATGACTTACACTGTCACGATATCATGACTTACACTGTCACGATACCATGACTTACACTGTCACGATATCATGACTTACACTGTCACGATACCATGACTTACACTGTCACGATACCATGACTTACACTGTCACGATACCATGACTTACACTGTCACGATACCATGACTTACACTGTCATGATACCATGACTTACACTGTCACGATACCAGGACTTACACTGTCACGATACCATGACTTACACTGTCACGATACCATGACTTACACTGTCACGATACCATGACTTACACTGTCACGATATCATGACTTACACTGTCACGATACCATGACTTACACTGTCACGATACCATGACTTACACTGTCACGATACCATGACTTACAATGTCACGATACCATGACTTACACTGTCACGATACCATGACTTACACTGTCACGATACCTTGACTTAAACAGTCACGATACTATGACTTACACTGTCACGATACCATGACTTAAACAGTCACGATACCATGACTTACACTGTCACGATACCATGACTTACACTGTCACGATACCATGACTTAAACAGTCGCGATACCATGACTTACACTGTCACGATACCATGACTTAAATAGTCACGATACCATGACTTACACTGTCAAGATACCATGACTTACACTGTCACGATACCATGAATTAAACAGTCACGATACCATGACTTACACTGTCACGATACCATGACTTAAATAGTCACGATACTATGACTTACACTGTCACGATACCATGACTTATACTGTCACGATACCATGACTTACACTGTCACGATAGCATGACTTGAACAGTCACGATACCATGGCTTACACAGTCACGATACCATGACTTACACTGTCACGATACCATGACTTACACTGTCACGATACCATGACTTAAACAGTCACGATACCATGACTTACACTGTCACGATAGCATGACTTGAACAGTCACGATACCATGGCTTACACAGTCACGATACCATGACTTACACTGTCACGATACCATGACTTACACTGTCACGATACCATGACTTAAACAGTCACGATATCATGACTTAAACAGTCACGATACCATGGCTTACACAGTCACGATATCATGACTTACACTGTCACGATACCATGACTTACACTGTCACGATATCATGACTTACACTGTCACGATACCATGACTTACACTGTCACGATACCATGACTTATACTGTCACGATACCATGACTTACACTGTCACGATAGCATGACTTGAACAGTCACGATACCATGGCTTACACAGTCACGATACCATGACTTACACTGTCAAGATACCATGACTTACACTGTCACGATACCATGACTTACACTGTCACGATACCATGACTTACACTGTCACGATACCATGACTTACACTGTCACGATATCATGACTTACACTGTCACGATACCATGACTTACACTGTCACGATACCATGACTTACACTGTCACGATACCATGACTTTACACTGTCACGATACCATGACTTACACTGTCACGATACCATGACTTACACTGTCACGATATCATGACTTACAATGTCACGATACCATGACTTACACTGTCACGATACCATGACTTACACTGTCACGATACCATGACTTACACTGTCACGATACCATGACTTACACTGTCACGATACCATGACTTACACTGTCACGATACCATGACTTAAACAGTCACGATACTATGACTTACACTGTCACGATACCATGACTTAAACAGTCACGATACCATTACTTACACTGTCACGATACCATGACTTAAACAGTCACGATACCATGACTTACACTGTCACGATACCATGACTTAAACAGTCACGATACCATAACTTACACTGTCACGATACCATGACTTAAACAGTCACGATACCATGACTTACACTGTCACGATACCATGACTTACACTGTCACGATACCATGACTTACACTGTCACGATACCATGATTTACACTGTCACGATATCATGACTTACACTGTCACGATACCATGATTTACACTGTCACGATACCATGACTTACACTGTCACGATACCATGACTTACACTGTCACGATATCATGACTTACACTGTCATGATACCATTACTTACACTGTCACGATACCATGACTTACACTGTCACGATACCATGACTTAAACAGTCACGATACCATGACTTACACTGTCACGATACCATGTCTTACACTGTCACGATACCATGACTTACACTGTCACGATACCATGACTTAAACAGTCACGATACCATGACTTACACTGTCACGATACCATGACTTACACTGTCACGATACCATGACTTACACTGTCACGATACCATGACTTAAACAGTCACGATACTATGACTTACACTGTCACGATACCATGACTTATACTGTCACGATACCATGACTTACACTGTCACGATACCATGACTTAAACAGTCACGATACCATGACTTACACAGTCACGATACCATGACTTACACTGTCACGATACCATGACTTACACTGTCACGATACCATGACTTAAACAGTGACGATGCTATGACTTACACTGTCACGATACCATGACTTACACTGTCACGATACCATGGCTTAAACAGTCACGATATCATGACTTACACTGTCACGATACCATGACTTAAACAGTCACGATACCATGACTTACACTGTCACGATACCATGACTTAAACAGTCACGATACCATGACTTAAACAGTCACGATACCATGACTTATACTGTCACGATACCATGACTTAAACAGTCACGATACCATTACTTACACTGTCACGATACCATGACTTAAACAGTCACGATACCATGACTTAAACAGTCACGATACCATGACTTATACTGTCACGATACCATGACTTAAACAGTCACGATACCATTACTTACACTGTCACGATACCATGACTTAAACATGACCATGACTCAGTCACAATACCATGACTCAAACAGTCAAAATAACTTGACTGGAAAAAACACAAACGATATTTGAGTGTCCTCCCGGTCCATGCTGAACCATGAGTTACTTGTAGATTACGTTTATAGTGTATGTGTGTGTGTGTGTGCATTTATTATTATTATTATTATTATTATTATTATTATTATTATTATTATTATTCAGAAGAAAGTTTGTATGCGATCTATTTGCAGCCTTACTGACCCTCTTACAGTCCTTAGACTGTAGACTAACATATTCCTTCTCCTTACAGGCATGATTTTGAGGGAATCTCTGGTGACCTTGATGGTGGTGGTGACCTTGACCTGGTCTCAAGTCAAGGCTAGTGTCCTCATCTCACGTCGACCTCATGATCGGATGATGCAGAGTGAGGAGGCTGATGATGCTGGGAATTCTGGAGTGACTTGGGCATTTCTTCAGCGTCTCAGAAGACCCCGAGGCATTCAGGATGATCTAAGGCGACATCGAAGTGCCGTGGGTGGCCTTGAACGACCACCTGGAGGTGTTTTTGACCACCTGAGTGGACCTCAGGGATTTAATGGTGGACTGAGACGACCTCTCGGTGGTCTTGGTGATGTAGAAAACCCCGACGATGTTTTTTATGATCAGACGAAACATCAGAATGGCCTGAGGCGACCCGAAACTGTAATTACAGACCTGGGACCTTTCGGAACCAATGGTGACCTGACACGACCTTGGGGTCTCGACGGCGGCACATCACCACAAGGTGGTAAAGGTAACCTCGAACGACCCCGAGGAGACCCTAGTGGGTGGACAAGACAAGACAAACAGTGGTGGTACGCTCTCAATCCCGGCCTCTGGTTCGACCCCCGGTACGCCAGTAACCATCGTTGGGGAGACGAGAGTGCTGCCAACACCTTCAGCTACACTACCCCATCCACGTTCTCCAGAAGGACCTTTGTCAGTAGCCTCAATAATACCCACGACGATAATAATCATGTCAGAAACGACAAAGATATTAGTAAGTATGACAACCTCGGCAGTATAAATTACTTTGCGTACAGAGCTCCGCAGCAAACCAAAAACAGATCCCCGACCCATCCTTCGAAGCCACAGTCTACTCTGCTAGACAGGACTTCGTTTCTCTCCGCTGATATGCTCGGGCAACCTTACGGCCACCTGTCTTTGCTCGTGTCAGTGCTGACGATCCTGTTCATGATCTTCTCTGCGGTGGGTGCTGACACCAGCCCGCCTGGTGACCTTGCTGAGGTCACCGCGAGGTACCAACCAAGCGATCTCGATGTCACTGAGAGGGTGCAAGAACTCTTGCTACCCAGAGACGCAACAGTGACGTCTCTCACAGATATTCCTCCATGGAATGAGGACAGGGAGATTAGGCCCAGACGATCTCTCCCCCAAGACCATGAGAACCAAGAAGCAAATGGCTTCGTTGGCGAAGAGACCCGTAACCGAACGGTTATCCACGTAGTGAGTGATTTTCGAACGGTTGAACCTATATATACTGGTGGCTTTCGAATCCATGTGGTTAATACCTCTATAAAAGGCAACCATTTTGTGAGTGATGTTAAAACAGAGGAATCGAGTGGTATTCCAGTAGACGATCATGGAATGAGTGATACTCAGACAGACGATAACAAGACTAGTGAGTTTAGAACTCAGGATTATAGTGTGGGTCGGAAAAGCAACTCTCTCCGTGAGATTGCCCTCTCCGCAGCCATGTTACTTGGGGCATACGTCGGGTACGTCTTCAGGCCCATGTCGTCTGGCAAGACTATAAACGCCAAGAGAAAAGTCCAGCGAGGAGTTAACAAGACTGGGACACCAATAATAAGAGTAGCAGAGAATCCGATGGGCGATGAGGCCGACGATTCTATAGTGATTAACCCCGTTCCCGCGTCCATTGATCTCTCCTCACTGTCTCTAGAAAACCTCATGAACCTCACGCTTCCTTCCAAGAACAAGTTGACGACGGACCAGTCCGCCTCTGACGAGGACGAGAATGCTGATCCTCAGAGTCACTTGCTGGGAGCGGTGAAACCACCTGGAACACCTGCTGTCCCAAGCACCCACCTATATGGATCTGTCTGGGATCCTCAGACGACTCAGGTCTCAGCAACTGCTAGTTACTTTGCTACGCCACAATTAAGTCTCCCAGATCATAGCTACAGTCCCGTTGCTATGTCAACCTTGAACGCCTTTCCTGACACTAACGTCTTGTTACATGGCCCTTCTGATGACGTCGCGAGTGTGCCTACAATACTAGTCGTGCAGAACCTAAGACCTCACTTGATCACGATCGCTGCAAGCATCTCTTCAGTGAAGCCAACAGACATCATTTCTGTGGTGATGGGGGACGGGCAGTTGCTTCCCATCGACACAGTCAGTCACGCTTACATTTCGACGTATCAGCCTGATGTTCCTCACTCTCAACACATTGGAACTCAATATCCAGACATGCATGAGAATGATAAACGCCCTTCCACGTACTGGACTGTAATATCAAAGCCGTATCTGCCAGAAGAGCCGAGTCTTGAAGGTGTTCCTATAATAGAGGGCTCAGGAATATATCAGAAGCCAAGTACTCCAAAACCCCATCTGACAGAAGGCTCAGGAATATATCAGAAGTCAAGTACTCCAAAACCCCATCTGACAGAAGGCTCAGGAATATATCAGAAGCCAAGTACTCCAAAACCCCATCTGACAGAAGGCTCAGGAATATATCAGAAGTCAAGTACTCCAAAACCCCATCTGACAGAAGGCTCAGGAATATATCAGAAGTCAAGTACTCCAAAACCCCATCTGACAGAAGGCTCAGGAATATATCAGAAGCCAAGTACTCCAAAACCCCATCTGACAGAAGGCTCAGGAATATATCAGAAGTCAAGTACTCCAAAACCCCATCTGACAGAAGGCTCAGGAATATATCAGAAGTCAAGTACTCCAAAACCCCATCTGACAGAAGGCTCAGGAATATATCAGAAGTCAAGTACTCCAAAACCCCATCTGACAGAAGGATCAGGAATATATCAGAAGCCAAGTACTCCAAAACCCCAGGTCAACTATCAACTGATATTAAATAGTTTCGCAACGAGACCCAATGTAAATATACCAGAAGAGTCAAATCTTCAAGGACATCCTGCATTAAAGGCATCAGGGATATACCAGAAGTCAAGTACTCCGAAACCTCAGGGAAACTATCAACTGATTTCAAGTAGTTTCCCTGTTAGACCCGCTGGAAATACTGGAACATATGGCAGTCCTTCTTCGGCACAAAACCAAAGCGAAGATGACGATTATGAGTATTATCCAAATTACGATTTTGATGTTGTCAGGGATGAGAGACCAGGAGCGCCTCTCGTTCTCCCAGGCCAGGTACTGGGAAGACCTAACTTTGAGTCAGTTTTGCCAGGTCGCTTTCCCAGCCCGAGTTACTACATGACTCCGGAGTACAGACCAAACACACAGGTTCATGTCCAGCCGATCAAAGCAGGATTGACAAAGGATCATAGCAGTCAAGTATCGACCAAAGATGTCGTAGCGCTTTCAGTGACAGAACAACAGCCTAGCTCAGGTGATAAAGTCCTTCAAGAGGATAAGATTTCTTCCTTCGAAATAAATCACAAATTTCCAGAACACCAGTTTCAGCACAATTACTATTCAACTGATCAACCCCAACACCAAGATGATTACTCCCACAGCGACTACTTCGAGTATGATGTAAGTGATGACGTAGATGCGCAGACCTTCGACACTCTGGTGAAGCTGGCGCAGCAAGAGTTGGTCTCCCTGCAAGGTCAACATAAGAACCTTCAACAGTATGAAGTGTCTAACACGGAGAGACGCGAGAGTATTGGTTCAGGTCCTCTTGATCAACAAGACACAGAGACGCTGAATGTTGAAGAAGACGAGTTTAGTCATAATTACCCAAGGTTCCCCAGTGTTTACAGTCCAGGACAGGCTCAGGGAGAGGAGAGTTCAACCTCTGGAAACGTACAGGAAGGTGGTCAGGGTGATACAAGTCTGCCAGTGGAATTACTACACCACGACACACTAACAAAACTTGATAATTTCTTAGAGAAGCTGTTGGCCAACCTAAATTCCACAATACCTCTGGATAAACTGATGATACCTGAAACGCTGATTCCTGACGTAGTTAAGGATTCTTTTAAGATATCAGGCCATAAACATGTAGCAGAAGAAAGCCGCGAAAATAACATGCTCGTGAAGATTTTTTCCAAACTCAGCTCTTGGAAAAACAAACTTACAACAGTTGACTTGGACACCTCAAGCACAGATGGTGATCAACAGAACTCTGCTGACCCGACCAAGAGTGTAAGCAGAGACAGTGAAGGAGTCAGAACTCAGACACTTTTCAGACCCCAACAAGTTTCCAGATACGGCAATAATTACAGATCGAAGATCACTGGAGGCATGCTGTTGAGAGACCTAGAACAGACAGATCACTTACCATCGGATGGTCTTCGGAAGGGTATCCTCGAGCCACCACCACCACAACAGCATCTCAAACACGAGGTGACCACAGCAGCCGGAAGGCTGTCTACCTGGAGTTTTATATCAGATAACAGCGAGTCTTCTTCAAAAGCTGACCCCAACAATAGACTCCAGACTACAGAATCAACTTCAATCAACATTGGTCCTCAAAACTCACTCTCCCCCTCGCTAGATGTACATGCAGGAAACTCAGAAAGGACTTTCTCCCCAGCGATAAGCACTTACCAAGTTGCACCATATGTGGAAACCAGCACTTATTCTCAGAGTGAGGTATCGACGCCTAACTCTGTCAGCAAGACTCACTCAGGAGTGTCCGGAGAGTGGACCAGCAGCAGTAAGTACAGAGTTGAGGTCTCCAGCTCAATGGCCAGAAACCCAAGTCTTCCCGCTCAAGGAAGCAAGAAGATTCAACAGATACAAAGAAGAAGCAGTTTGGGAACTCAGTTGGTGTCTGACGGTCACTCTTTTGTCTCCTCAGAGAAAAAGAATGCACTTTCTTCCGCTGCTGATATGTCAGATACATTTTCGAGAACACCTTCAGAAAACATCAGTAAATATTTACATTTCTCCGCCGTGGAACACTCTACTTTAACTCCTACACCTGTATATGGAAACACTGTAGACCCATTTATTTTCAAGGACGAAATTTCTCCGACTTCGAAACTTCTCGCTGGTTTATCTCAGAGTTCTTTACGGATGTCAACTGGTAATAAACATACAGAAAACACATCTAAAAAGCCAACTTTTGGCTTCGGTCTGGAACTAGCGCGACCACCGGCGCATTACCTGTCCAGCTCTCATAAACTGCCGACGTATGTACCAAGCCGTTTAACTTTCCCGACAATTGTATCTCAAGACTCCCAAGATTTCTTGTCATTTTATCATCCAGACTCTCCGCGCTTCGCAACACCTCTGACCTCGACCTCAGGACCTTCTATTCCATCTTCACAACCCGGTGCTCCACTTATGTCATTCCACCACTCCAGCGCTCCTCATCCTCCCTACCTCAAGTCCTCGAAGCAAACTTTCTCCATTACACCCCCATATGTAAACAAAAAATATAATTCCAGTTCTTCGCGGGAGTCATCTCCTTCCTTGAGAGTCTCTACTGTGACCTCACACTTCAAAAGTTTCTCGAGCAACACTACAAGAAATCCTACTTCCCTGCCATCAGTGCAGCAAGATGTGTATTCTTCAGCGCCCCGAATCCCTTCAGAGGATGGTCTAGATGGCTTCTCTTCAGCATCCTTCACGGAGGATTCCACAGACACACTTTCTTCGACTGCCAGTTCGAAGGCTTCGAGTAAGGACTCACAGGGCTTCGAACCCAATCTGATGAGCAGGTTCCTGTGTCGGCATGCGGTGTACCACAACGCATGTGCTGTGTGCATGCAGGAAGTGGGTCACAGAACTGAGTGCCTCGTTCGTTCACCCTGATGCCAACATGTATCTCAGAGGCCCATCGCTCCAACCTCGAGTTCTATTTCCAGGAGGAAGTAACTCATAGATCAGTCCCCTACGCCGTTTGCACCTGTTCACCTTCCAGTAAATAGGTTCCTGGGGTATTCATTGACAGTTGTGGGTGGAATGCGTCCTAGACAGGGCAAGACGTATGATCAAGTTCCCTTGCACTTGCTGAGCTTGTTCACATAGTAGCAGATAGGTACCTGGATGTCAGTAGACTGTTCTAGGTCGCCTCTTGGAGGGAGCTGATAGTATACCTTACTAACTGTAGGAGAAATGTATTCATCTCAGTGTATATACGCCTGTAGATGAGTATACACCTGGAGATGTATATACACTGTGCTAACGCACATATCACTTTAATTCGAATATTCAAGTATATAGAAGTATATATAAAACATTCTGTAATTCACAACTATGTCCTGAAATGAAAAGTTTCGGGCCGCTTCAGACCATCATCAGCTCAAGATACTGGTGTAAATTAAATCAAAACGTCGACTTTCTTCAATTTGTGTTAATTGTGGCTTAGACTTCACCATCTTTCAGTCAGTGAGGTGTGTAGCAGTGTTGTTAGTGAGGTGTGTAGCAGTGTTGTTAGTGAGGTGTGTAGCAGTGTTGTTAGTGAGGTGTGTAGCAGTGTTGTTAGTGAGGTGTGTAGCAGTGTTGTTGTTAGGGGATTGTGCTGTGTAGTGAGGGTGTACATGTTGTTAGTGAGGTGTGTAGCAGTTTTTGTTAGTGAGGTGTGTAGCAGTGTTGTTATGAGGTGTGTAGCAGTGTTGTTAGTGAGGTGTGTAGCAGTGTTGTTGGTGAGGGGTGTAGCAGTGTTGTTAGTGAGGTGTGTAGCAGTGTTGTTAGTGAGGTGTGTAGCAGTGTTGTTAGTGAGGTGTGTAGCAGTGTTGTTAGTGAGGTGTGTAGCAGTGTTGTTAGTGAGGTGTGTAGCATTTTTGTTAGTGAGGTGTGTAGCAGTGTTGTTAGTGAGGTGTGTAGCAGTGTTGTTAGTGAGGTGTGTAGCAGTGTTGTTGGTGAGGTGGGTACCAGTGTTGTTAGTGAGGTGTGTAGCAGTGTTGTTAGTGAGGTGGGTAGCAGTGTTGTTAGTGAGGTGTGTAGCAGTGTTGTTTGTGAGGTGTGTAGCAGTGTTGTTAGTGAGGTGTGTAGCAGTGTTGTTAGTGAGGTGTGTAGCAGTGTTGTTAGTGGGTGTGTAGCAATGTGTTGTTAGTGAGGTGGTAGCAGTGTTGTTAGTGAGGTGTGTAGCAGTGTTGTTGGTGAGGTGGGTACCAGTGTTGTTATGAGGTGTGTAGCAGGTTGTTATGAGGTGGGGAGCAGTGTTGTTAGTGAGGTGTGTAGCAGTGTTGTTAGTGAGGTGTGTAGCAGTGTTGTTAGTGAGGTGTGTAGCAGTGTTGTTAGTGAGGTGTGTAGCAGTGTTGTTAGTGAGGTGTGTAGCAGTGTGTTAGTGAGGTGGTAGCAGAGTTGTTGGGAGGTGGGTACCAGTGTTGTTAGTAGGTGTGTAGCAGTGTTGTTAGTGAGGTGGGTAGCAGTGTTGTTAGTGAGGTGTGTAGCAGTGTTGTTAGTGAGGTGTGTAGCATGTTGTTAGTGAGGTGTGTAGCAGTGTTGTTTTGTGAGGTGGTAGCAGTGTTGTTAGTGAGGTGTGTAGCAGTGTTGTTAGTGAGGGGTGTAGCAGTGTTTTTAGTGAGGTTGTAGCAGTGTTGTTAGAGGTGTGTAGCAGTGTTGTTAGTGAGGTTGGGGACCAGTGTTGTTAGTGAGGTGTGTAGCAGTGTTGTTAGTGAGGTGTGTAGCAGTGTTGTAGTGAGGTGGGTACCAGTGTTTTTAGTGAGGTGGGTAGCAGTGTTGTTAGTGGGGGTGGGTAGCAGTGTTGTTAGTGAGGTGTGTAGCAGTGTTGTTAGTGAGGTGTGAGCCCGTGTGTAGTGAGGTGTGTAGCAGTGTTGTTAGTGAGGTGGGTAGTAGAGTTGTTTAGTGAGGGGTGTAGCAGTGTTGTTAGTGAGGTGTGTAGCAGAGTTGTTAGTGAGATATGTAGCAGAGTTGTTTGTGAGGTGTGTAGTAGAGTTGTTAGTGAGATGTGTAGCAGAGTTGTTTGTGAAGTGTGTAGCAGAGTTGTTTGTGAGGTGTGTAGCAGTGTTGTTAGTGAGGTGTGTAGCAGAGTTGTTAGTGAGGTATGTAGAGTTGTTAGTGAGGTGAGTAGCAGAGTTGTTAGTGAGGTGTGTAGCAGAGTTGTTAGTGAGGTGAGTAGCAGAGTTGTTAGTGAGGTGTGTAGAGTTGTTAGTGAGGTGAGTAGCAGAGTTGTTAGTGAGGTATGTAGAGTTGTTAGTGAGGTGAGTACAGATGTTAGTGAGGTGTGTAGCAGTGTTGTTATGAGGTGAGTAGCAGAGTTGTTATGAGGTGTGTAGAGTTGTTAGGGTGAGTAGCAGAGTTGTTAGTGAGGGTGTAGCAAGTTGTTAGTGAGATGAGTAGCAGTGTTGTTAGTGAGGTGTGAAACAGTTGTTAGTGAGGTGGGAGCAGAGTTGTTTGTGAGGTGTGTACGAGTTGTTAGTGGGTGAGTAGGCAGTGTTGTTAGTGAGGTGTGTAGCAGAGTTGTTAGTGAGGTGTGTAGCAGTGTTGTTAGTGGGTGTGTAGCAGAGTTGTAGTGAGGTGGTAGCAGTGTTGTTAGTGAGGTGTGTAGCAGTAGTGGGTTTTGAGTGTGTGCAGTTTGTTAGTGACGTGGGTAGCAAGTTGTTAGTGAGGTGGGTTAGCAGAGTTGTTTGTGAGTGTTGTAGCAGTGTTGTTAGTGAGGTGTGTTTGCAGAGTTTGCGTGAGGTGTGTAGCATGTTGTTAGTGAGGTGTGTAGCAGAGTTGTTAGTGAAGTGTGTAGCAGTGTTGTTAGTGAGGGTGTAGCCCGGGTTTGTATGAGGTGGGTAGCCGAGTTGTTAGTGAGGTGGGTAGCAGTGTTGTTAGTGAGGTGTGTAGCAGTGTTGTTAGTGAGGTGTGTAGCCCGGTTGCTAGTGAGGTGTGTAGCAGTGTTGTTATGAGGGGTGTAGCAGAGTTGTTAGTGAAGTGTTAGCAGTGTTGTTAGTGAGGTGTGTAGCCCGAGTTGTTAGTGAGTGTGTAGCAGTGTTGTTAGTGAGGTGTGTAGCAATGTTGTTAGTGAGGTGGGTACAGGTTGTTAGTGAGGTGGGTAGCAGTGTTGTTAGGAGGTGGTAGCAGTGTTTGTTAGTGAGGTGTAGCAGGTTGCTAGTGAGGTGTGTAGCAGTGTTGTTAGTGAGGTGTGTAGCAAATGTTGTTAGTGAAGTGGTAGCAGTGTTGTTAGTGAAGTGTGTGCAAGTTGTTTAGTGAAGTGTTTTAGCAGGTTGTTTTGAGTGTGTGCAGTTGTTTTTTAGTGGCGTGGGTAGCAGAGTTGTTAGTGAGGTGAGTAGCAGAGTTGTTAGTGAGGTGTGTAGCAGTGTTGTTAGTAGGGGTGTAGCATGTTGTTAGTGAGGGGTGTAGCAGGTTGTTTTGTGAGGTGGGGACATTTTTGTTAGTGAGGTGTGTAGCAGGTTTTGTGAGGTGTGTAGCAGTGTTGTTAGTGAGGTGGGTACCAGTGTTGTTTAAGTGAGGTGGGTAGAGTGTTGTTAGTGAGGTGGGTAGCAGGTTGTTAGTGAGGTTTTGGGAGCAGTGTGTTAGTGAGGTGTGTAGCAGTGTTGTTAGTGAGGTGTGTAGCAGTGTTGTTAGTGAGGTGGGTGTAGATTGTTAGTGAGGTGTGTAGCAGTGTTGTTAGTGAGGTGTGTAGCAGAGTTGTTAGTTGAGATATTTTTACAGAGTTTTTTGTGAGGTGTAGTATAGGTTGTTAGTGAGTGTGTAGCAGAGTTGTTTGTGAAGTGTGGGAGCAGAGTTGTTTGTGAGGTGTGAGCAGTGTTGTTAGTGAGGTGTGTAGCAGAGTTGTTAGTGAGGTATGTAGAGTTGTTAGTGAGGTGAGTAGCAGAGTTGTTAGTGAGGTGTGTAGCAGAGTTGTTAGTGAGGTGAGTAGCAGAGTTGTTTAGTGAGGTGTGTAGAGTTGTTAGTGAGGTGGGTACAGAGTTGTTTGTGAGGTATAGGGTTGTTAGTGGGTGAGTAGCAGAGTTGTTATGAGGTGTGTAGCAGGTTGTTAGTGAGGGGGAGTACAGAGTTGTTAGTGAGGTGTGTAGGGGTTGTTAGTGAGGTGATAGCAGAGTTGTTTAGTGAGGTGTGTAGCAGAGTTGTTAGTGAGGTGGGTAGCAGTGTTGTTAGTGAGGGGTGTAGCAGAGTTGTTAGTGAAGTGTTGTAGCAGAGTTGTTAGTGAGGTGTGTAGCGAGTTGTTAGTGAGGTGTGTTGCAGTGTTTTTAGTGAGGTGTGTAGCAGAGTTGTTTTGTGAGGTGTGTAGCAGTGTTTTTTGAGGTGGTAGCAGAGTTGCTAGTGAGGTGTAGCAGTGTTGTTAGTGAGGTGTGTAGCAGAGTTGTTAGTGAGGTGGTAGCAGTAGTGTTAGTGAGTGGGTAGCAGAGTTTGTTAGTGAGGTGATTAGCAGAGTTGTTAGTGAGGGTGTAGCAGTGTTGTTAGGAGGTGTGTAGCAAGTTGCTAGTGAGGTGTGTAGCAGTGTTGTTAGTGAGGTGTGTGCAGAGTTGTTAGTGAAGTGTGTAGCGTGTTGTTAGTGAGGTGTGTACAGTGTTGTTAGGAGTGGGTGCAGAGTGTTAGTGAGGTGGGTAGCAGTGTTGTTAGTGAGGTGTGTAGCAGTGTTGTTAGTGAGGTGTGTAGCAGAGTTGCTAGTGAGGTGTGTAGCAGTGTTGTTAGTGAGGTGTGTAGCAGAGTTGTTAGTGAAGTGTGTAGCAGTGTTGTTAGTGAAGTGTGTAGCAGAGTTGTTAGTGAAGTGTGTAGCAGTGTTGTTATTGAGGTGTGTAGCAGTGTTGTTAGTGACGTGGGTAGCAGAGTTGTTAGTGAGGTGAGTAGCAGAGTTGTTAGTGAGGTGTGTAGCAGTGTTGTTAGTGAGGTGTGTAGCAGAGTTGCTAGTGAGTGTGTGTAGCAGTGTTGTTAGTGAGGTGTGTAGCAGTTGTTGTTGTTGTGAGGTGTGTAGCAGTGTTGTTAGTGAGGTGGGTAGCAGTGTTGTTAGTGAGGTGTGTAGCAGAGTTGTTAGTGAGGTGTGTAGCAGTGTTGTTAGTGAGGTGTGTAGCAGTGTTGTTAGTGAGGTGTGTAGCAGTGTTGTTAGTGAGGTGGGTAGCAGTGTTGTTAGTGAGGTGTGTAGCAGAGTTGTTAGTGAGGTGTGTAGCAGTGTTGTTAGTGAGGTGTGTAGCAGTGTTGTTAGTGAGGTGTGTAGCAGTGTTGTTAGTGAGGTGTAATGACTGTGTACTACACCTGGGTCATCAAGGCTACAGTTCACCTCTACACTAGCATCTAGAATACTTTTATCCCTAAACAGAATTTGACGTAAACTGTGTATGTAGACTGAGATATACACTTCTCAGTGTATATACACAGAGACATTGTATGGGCATTACAGATACGATTCCTCAGAATTATAATTTAATAATTCAATCGATTGAATATCATACATATATGTGTGGAGTATGCATATTTATTTACACTAAGAACGTATGTGCACTTATATATATATACATACATACACACACACACACACACACATATATATATATATATAATATAATATATATATATATATATATATAATATATATATATATATGTGTGTGTGTGTGTGTGTGTGTGTGTGTGGTGTGTGTGTGTGGTGTGTGTGTATTGGAATTTACATGGGGAAAATAAAACCCAAAAAAAAAGGATTGTGATGTATTTCGCTCTGTAAATAAGACCGTCTTCAAGGTGGGAGGAAGTGCCTTAAGTGTGTTTTAATTCTTCTTTAATATTTACTTATTTGGCTAGTGAGGTGTTTTATTGGTACATGTAACACACTTCAATAGCACTTGAGGAATCCGCCAAAATACACTCAAATATTACACTCACTGATGTGATACACTCAAGTATTCAATCAAATGACAATCATCACACACATTCATGTGTACTACCTTCCCTGTCCATATATTCTAAACATCACAAGTTATGTATACAGTCATTAGTATATACAGATACAACCCTCGCATGTTCACCATAACCTGTGTATAACACAACCCGGAAGTACCAGCAACCTGTGGTCGAAGATCAAACTTCGACTACACCTTTCTCTGAAAGACGCACGTGGATTTAGTCCCAGTACACGACCCTCTGTATACCAGCCCCTATACACCAGCCCCTGTACATCGGTCTCTGTACACCAGCCTCTGTACACCAGCCCTTGTACACCAGTCCATGTACATCAATCCCCGTACACCAGTTTCGGCCAGTGGCGCCTGTCTCGGTGCAGCCTGGGCTGGAAAACCTTCGTGTTAGCCTCCCAGGACGACTTGTGTAAACAGAGATTTCGACGTGTCCACAAACGTTCGGGGACACTCAGCCGTTTGAAGACATCGCTGCCCCGTCTGATGAAGACGTAGTCGGGAATGATCTGACAGAAGACGTCGAAGAGGTAGTAGCCGCGAGCCTCCATGAAGGCAATGAAGTCTGGGTCCTCAAATTTCGAAAGCTTCTGAGAGGAGGAACCAACTGAAGCAGAAGCGTCGTTGGAGGAGGACAAATTGGATGAGATTTGGGAGGTAATGGAGGTTCGTAAAGACTTGGAAACGCCGACGGTGACGTTGATAGGTGTGGCTGTGTGCTTAGGGCTGCCTATGTGCTCGATAGCCCACACGTCGACGGTGATCCTGTCGAAGGGAAAGGAGCGTAGGACTTCCATCTCGACGCCCTCGACGTCGAGGCTAAAGAAGTGAACCCGGGTGATGTTGAGTGCCAGGAAGTATGTAAGGGCGGGGAAACACTGAGCTGTGTGATAGGTCTTGTAGCCCGGACCATCCACGGCCTCCACCGGTCTCTGAGAGAGAGAGAGAGAGAGAGAGAGAGGAGAGAGAGAGAGAGAGAGAGAGAGAGAGAGAGAGAGAGAGAGAGAGAGAGAGAGAGAGAGAAAAGCAGGAGAGACGAAACGAAAGAGATAAGAATTTGGAAATGGGAGGAGGAAGAGGGAAGGAAGAAGAAATGAGGCAAGGAAAAAAAGGTAAGAGGAGGGCGGTAAAATTGGGAAAGAAGAAGAAGCAGAGGAAAGGAATGAAGAATGAAAAAAAGGAATGAGATAAACAATAATTATAGCATGACTGATTATAACAGTATTATCAATAAGAGTATCACCACCTAATGATCAAATATCACTAGTATCCTCCAGAAATTCCTCCCTCACCTCCTCTATCCTGGCAGCTCCTCTGTCTGTCCACTCAGATGACGCACCATCCTTCCTGAAAGAGGTTAGCACCACGCTGTGAGCATAATCCCTTGTGGCTAGACACCCAGGGGAAGACCAGACTCGCCTGTGCTTCCTCCTGAGAGCGATGTAACTATCCGCCTCTGCTTCTATCAGCAACCCCGTCCATCCTAGCCGCCGCTCTAGCCATAGTGTGTTAGATAGATACTCGCCATCAAGGGCTCCAGCCTCCACGAAGATCCGCGCATCGCCTCTTGCGGTGTCCTGGCTAAACAGTTCCTTTAAGATGCCGTTAATAAACACCCAGGACGGGTAGATTATCTTGTATCTCATATAGAGATTCTCACGACCCAAGACGTCCTCCTTCAGGTCGTAGGGAAGGTCGTCAGGAGGATGAAGGTAACGACTCCTCAAGAGGTCCACTAACCTAGGATCACCCGCCTGAAGGGGTCCTTCAGCGCGCTGAGCGATCTATAAACAATGATCATTATTATTATTATTATTATTATTATTATTATTATTATTATTATTATTATTATCATTATTATTATTATCCAATCTGATGTCAGTATTATTTTTTTAATAAATTTCGCTTTGTTACCCTAAGAAAAAATATTTATGTTGGGGTTGTCTCAATAAATTTCATTTTCTGTAACAATTTTTATTACAGAAAATGGAATTTATGTCAGGTTAACTATTATAAAGAATGTTAAAATTTAAGATTTATAAGCGAACATTAGATAAGATAACATTTGGTCACCAAGGGTAACCCAAGAAAGGCAGTGCAACTTATTTCCATTGTGGTCCTTCAGTCTTGTCCCCCAGGATGCCACCCACACCAGTCAACTAACACTCAGGTACCTACTTACATGCTAGGTGAACGGGGTCAAAAGGTGTGAGGAAACACGCCTAATGTTTCTACCCTTGCCGGGGATCGAACCACGGACACTCAGCGTGTGAAGCCAGAGCTTTACCTACCAGGCCACGGGACACGGGGGACACCCGGTTGTAGTTTTACAATGGGTTTGAGGGTACAAAAGTGTTAATGGCTGGCCCATTATCTTTTATCTATAAAAGGCACATGTACACGTAAGTATAATTATCATAAACAGTAACATATGTGTAAATTACATAACTTAAGACAACCCACTAGTTATCCTAAGTTACGTCTGATAGTAACATCCCTCCCAGCATAAATAAGGGGGATTACCAATAGACCCCTGGCTGTCTTCAAGGAGCTGGACAGACACCTAAAGTCAGTACCTGACCAGTCGGACTGTGGTTCCTACGACGGTTTACTTGTGGCCAGCAGTAATAGCCTGGTTGATCAGGCTCTGATCCATCGCGATGCCTTTTCACAGACCAGGCCGCGGGGTGAGTTGACCCCCTGAAACCCTCTCCAGGTATACTCCAGGTATTTCCTTAAGAACAGGAGTAACTCTGGCTGACTTGAACTCGTGGACAAATTAAATACATATGCAACTCCTGGGTAGCTTTATCTTAGGGGTAACCTAAAGAAGGTAAGAGATCGACACCATGCCCAGCCCTTCTAGGGTAGGGTAGGTGCCTGAGCCCGAGCCTTTTAGCTCATAAGACTGTCATTCCCATTTGCCCCCTTGGGGCGGGGATGGCAGACCAGAGAGGCCTAGCTTGTGGCTAGGCCTGGGGACAGTTTGTCCCAAAGATGAGGAGGTACTTGTGCCTCCTCCCATGGGAGGCTTAGGTCTCAGACACTCCCTAAAGAGGGAGCCAAGGCCGGGCCACCACTTGGAAAAGGCCCGGGCCGGGAGAATACCGGCTGATCTTTAACTAACTAACTAAGAAGGTAAGAATATAAAGCTGTAGGAGCACGGCAGCAGGCCTACTGGTCCATGCTAGGCAGTTATTCCTCAAAGATATCAAAAAAATAAATTCCCTTGCTTCCTGGTGAAAACAATCGTTGCCTAATGAACCAAATCTGCAAAAATTGTTTCAGAAGCGTCTCGACGTGACGAGGCGCGTCCTGCCTTGATGGATGATGGATGGATGATGATAAATGATGGATGGATGATGATGGATGATGGATGGATGATGATGGATGATGGATGGATGATAGATGGATGATGCGTTGATGGGGGTTCGAGAAAGACTCGCCTTGTATAGGCCTACTGTTTTATTCCTATTTTTCAACAAAACACCAGAAGCACACAAGTACTGATGATACCGAGCCGCCAGGAATATACCAGGAAAATACCCCTTACCCAGTCCAAGCTATCCTCGACTTTATCTTGTCTAACCGGAAGATCCGAAATTGGGGTTCGTCTCCTGGTGGCCCACTGGTGGCGGTCCACGTCACTACGCCTCAGCTGATGCGTCAGCTGACGCTGTAAGCATAAATAATGCGTATTTGTTTATTCATTATACTTACCTTTCTTGGTTATATTATACAGCTTGTTTAAGTTTTACTGTTATCAAACATAGTGCTTTGATCTCTCTCTCTCTCTCTCTCTCTCTCTCTCTCTCTCTCTCTCTCTCTCTCTCTCTCTCTCTCTCTCTCTCTCTCTCTCTCTCATGGATATATATAAACTTACGTATATTAAAGATAGGAACATTAGGAAGAAGAATCTTTGGATTATGATATATTTGCTCATTAGCAAAAAAATCTGTTATTTACTGTGTTATTTAAGGCAAAGTTTAGGTTAAAACAGTGTAGGTTAACACGGAAGATCACAGTAGCACAGACTAACACAAATTAACACGAGTCTGACGGCAGGTTAATATAAACTAACTCGGGAATCTCGAATATTTTGTTTCTTTGTTCATTGGGAGAAAGGAAGAACCAATTTAAACTCATATATATAACACTGAAGGCGAATATAACACGAATTTTAACACTGGAGGTTAAGTTTTAACAGCGAGGTGAGTTCAGTTAGGTTCACAACGGTGAGGAAGGTTCTACTGTCGTCTCTTGAGGAAATACTGACCAAATATTTCTTAAAATTCGTGGTTCCTCCTAAGTCATGTTGTTGTTGTTGTTGTTGTTGTTGTTGTTGTTGTTGTTGTTGTTGTTGTTGTTGTTGTTGTTGTTGTTGTTGTTGTGTGTTGCTGACGTGTGAGGTAAGGAGGACCTGCCTGGCATGGGCCAGTAGGTGAGGAGGACCTGCCTAGCATGGGCCAGTAGGTGAGGAAGACCTGCCTAGCATGGGCCAGTAGGTGAGGAAGGCCTGCCTAGCATGGGCCAGTAGGTGAGGAGGACCTACCTAGCATGGGCCAGTAGGTGAGGAGGACCTGCCTAGCATGGGCCAGTAGGTGAGGAAGACCTGCCTAGCATGGGCCAGTAGGTGAGGAAGACCTGCCTAGCATGGGCCAGTAGGTGAGGAGGATCTACCTAGCATGGGCCAGTAGGTGAGGAGGACCTACCTACCATGGGCCAGTAGGTGAGGAGGACCTGCCTAGCATGGGCCAGTAGGTGAGGAAGACCTGCCTAGCATGGGCCAGTAGGTGAGGAAGACCTGCCTAGCATGGGCCAGTAGGTGAGGAAGACCTGCCTAGCATGGGCCAGTAGGTGAGGAAGACCTGCCTAGCATGGGCCAGTAGGTGAGGAGGACCTGCCTAGCAAGGGCCAGTAGGTGAGGAGGACCTGCCTAGCATGGGCCAGTAGGTGAAGAGAACCTGCCTAGCATGGGCCAGTAGGTGAAGAGGACCTGCCTAGCATGGGCCAGTAGGTGAAGAGGACCTGCCTAGCATGGGCCAGTAGGTGAAGAGGACCTGCCTAGCATGGGCCAGTAGGCTTACTGCAATGTCTCTATTTTTATGATATGTACACGTTAGTACATTGTGTGTGTGTGTGTGTTCACCGAACTGTGTTTGCGTGGGTCGATACTCAGCTCCTGGCCTAGCCTCCTAGACCAATCTAATCAATGTCACAAATTTCTGGCTTCTTGGGCTTTATCATATCTACTCTTGAAGCTGTGTATTCAGTTTAACTCCATCACTGACGCTTCCAAGTCTCCCACTTCACTTCCCAACTCCCCCTGAGTCTGAAGAAATACTTCCTAACATCACTGCGGCTCCTCTGTCTTCCCTCTCCACCTGTGTCTCCTTGATCC